>VZTH01010337.1:1325088-1559359 GCA_013397815.1 Aleadryas rufinucha
CCCCCCCAAATTCTTATATGAAGGTTTAAAATAAAAACTAAAAAAAAAAAAAAAAAAAAAAAAAAAAAAAAAAAAAAAAAAAAAAAAAAACACAAAAAACCAAAACAAAACAAAAAATGATTAAGCTAAGAAATCATTTAGCTCAGAAAATTACTGCATTGATTACAGTTTTGAACTCCTCATTACTGTTTCTCACCATTCATTCTCTATGAATCTCAAAAAGAAGCAGCAATGGTATCCGAAGCACACAAATGGTGGATGACATCTGACTAGGCAGGTTTGTATGTCTGGAATTCAGAGGAGAAATGAAATTTGCCCTTGACTGAATGGCGGCTTCACCCACTGCTGCAAGATGCAGGCTCTGTGTGAGACACACGTGGGGAAAGGACTTCGGCAATGTCTGTGACCATTCCTGGCCACCAAAAACAATCTGCATTTCACCACCAGATACAGACAAGCTCATCTGGGTACATCAGTTTCTCCACATTCCCAAAATGCCTTTGTTGTCCAAATAACATTTTTTCTTGCTAAAGACAAAGCTACTTCAGCCATTTTAGAGTTGCCATTAATATCATTTATCTTGTTCATTAATGGTCTTAATTCTGTTTAGAACTCTTTGTAAATGTTTTTCTTAATGTAGTCAACTCATTTGTCTGGCATGGACTTTTCTGTTTGTCTGTTGTCCATATGCTCATCAAACCCAAAATATAATTGACTGCATAAGCTTATTTGCATGGCTTCCCATCTGTCCCTGTCAAGTATACTTGGTTTTATTATTTACTAACGGAAAAATAACCTTCTGTGCTCTTGAAAAATGAATCGGTCACCTCCATTAGGTAATTCATTGTCCTATTGAATTTGTAAAGCAGATACCCCTTTGCAAAGGAGGGCCCTATTATCAGCAAATATTAAGGGAGGAGAACAAGCACATGGCTCTACCATCTCCAGGCAGGAACAGCACTGGACTGCATAACTGTTTCTGCTTCCTTGTATTTGATTAAGCTTTGTCACTAGAGCCTCCACAAGACACTCCATAATCATTCTGTAACTCAAACAAAAAAAAAAAAAAAGTCATCACATACAGATATTGCAGCTTCATGGTGTTATAAAGTTACTCCTGGACTGATGCCACAGTATATCTGGTTAATAAGTACTGAAACATGATTACTTTCTATTCACATATATTTAATAGATAAACTCTTATTCCTACTAACACTTAACACATACCAAAATTAGATTTGAAAATGAAAAGTGAAATTAACTTCTCATTGCTTTATAATAGTGCAGCAAGTAGGATTTGCTTAATTTTGACCATGCACACCAATTGCAGCCATAACCCTTGACTCCACAGCCTCTGAATGCGTCCAAGACAACAGTTGTGCCACATACAGACACAAGCAGGAGGATATATTGCCCCCAAAGGAAACAGCAGGATACATAACTTATCTTCACATATGAAGGGAAAATACCTCTTTAAGAGTGAGGGAACCCTATACAGGAGGGTACTAAGTACAATATGTGTGAGCAATCCCCATTCACTCAACTGGCAGGGAACAGCTTTCATCAGGAACAAAGGTTGATGAGTTAGGTTTCAGCATTCTTGTACAACTCTGTATTGTGCCAAAATTGAACATAAAAAAAGAAACTGGAGCAGTGCTGGCGAACAAAAATTCACTTCCTTGAGGTTTCTGAAAACTAACATGGTGTAGAGCTGTGATCTCCATTATAGCACAGATGCTGCCATTTAAAAACACAGCCATTTAAAAAGCAGCATCACATAAACAGTGCAGTGTGAGGTGTAATACACCACGTCCCTGGCAGCAGGGCCAGATTCAAACATTGCAAAAGTGCTTTGGCAATGAGATTGCAAAGCATGTGAACACTGTCTAAAAGTATGCACATATATTTTATTCTATCTACATAAATGAGATCAGTAACCTTTACATTTGAAGAATATTTTTTTAATACCAAGCAGAAATAATCAATTAAGCTTTTAATTAATTCCCAAGCAGCAAGACTCACTGGTGCATTTACTTAGCTCAGAAGTAGATGATGGCTAGGTCGTGTTGCTGGCCCTCATACGCTACTATTGGTAAAAACAGAAGTCTCCCCCCAAGTTCGATTTGCACTGCAGGGCTATCTCCAAGCAAAATTGGAAAAACTTATTACCTGCTTCAGCTGAGCAAAAGACCCACAAAAAATGAATCCATACAGACACCCCCCCAAACAGCAGCAATACACGTTTTCCTGCTATAAATTCTACCCAAGTTTGTTATGACACAGGAACTGACTGGTGTTGCTTCTGACTGATTTTGTAGCTTAGGTCAGACTCCCAAGCAGAATAGCTGTGTTTCCAATCAAGATCTTTGGCCATAACTAAAGAAAAACAAATGTATTTGGATACCAACAGGAAAAGGAAATATATAAATACATAAATAAATGTACACACACACACACAACACACATATATATATATATATATATATATATACACACAGACTCCAGTTTGAGTCACTGCTGATAAAAGTCCTTGGGTCCTACAGTGTTGCCTGAGAGCATGCTGAGTATTCAGATGCAGGCTTTCCTCATTAACAGAAGCTAAAGAGTAATTTATCCCCTCATCTCTCCTTTCTGTGTACCACAGAGGAGGAGAGAACCACTCTCTCACCATTTTAGGCTTGTTCTTGCACAGCTGGACTGGGATGCAAACAGAAGTGGCTTACTTGGAAAACTGATATGGCCATGCTTTGTGAAGTGACATGGTGCTATCCTACTCCTCCTTCCCAAAGGGCCCTGGGAAAAGGAAGACAGAATTGGTGGCCTGGCTCTGCCACTTTGTACCCCAGGAGGAGAAGCAGGACGGGCAGAGGCTCAGGAGTGACGCTGCTTTGCACAGAAGAGCCCAGGTTACCCAGTGTAATTTGCATTGTGCATTTCCTCAGTTTTCCAAAAGTTAGAATTTGAACTTAGCTAAGTATTTCTTGGGTTTCAGTGTGTATTTACAATGTATGGTGTAGGAAATAAATGTGAAATGAAATAAAGAAATTAATGTAGGCACCTTAGACAGTATACCTTCTACTTTCGAATAAGCATGCAGTTCTCGTACATTTCTGTGGGAGTCCTGTGTGAATTAACAACCAAATAAAAACTTTGCAATCTACCTTTATGCGTTTTTATACATTACAACTCATAAATATGCAATATGAACAAGATAGCCTCAGAGAGACTACAACCATCCAGAAAAACAAAAACAAAAACCAGAAATATTATAGCTTCTCTTACTTAATTTTTAAAAACTGCAGTGTTGTTGGCATATTTGTCTAACATTTCAGAAATTCAGTTAAAATACACCTTTTGCATTGTTCCCAGATTTTGTAAGCTGCTCCTTTGAAATACTGGGTGCTGCAAATGGAAAGTTTTTGTGGATACTGAACACACACCTGAGCACAATTTAAAACAAAGTCATGCTATGAGCAGTGGTACCCGGGCAGTGGCCTTGCTTCTAGCAGCATGTTGTGGTCCTTTGCCAAGGCTGTACAACAGACTTCAAATACCTGATTTACGTAATCCAGCTCATTCCCATCTCAAGTGTATTGATATGTGATTTGATAACCTGTCTGAAGGCTGATCTGTGTTGCTCCCTGGTTCTCACCCAGGGGAGTACAGTCCTTGCTCAATCTGTGTCTGGTCGGTGACTTCTGGCTGTAAGGTCTCAGAGTCCAGGTGCCTGCGCAGGACGCAGCACTGGGGCCTCTGGTGCTCCCATGTGCTGTCAGAATCCAAGCAGTAAATCCCAGTTGATAATCTAACCCAGACAGCTGCACCCCAGAGCAATTAGCAGCTTGTAAACTTGAAGCACTGCTCTAAAGCTAGAGGTGCTAAAGCCAGTGTGAAAGAGTCTGGAGGATTAGATGTGCAGACTACTTAGCAAGCTTTATTTTGCCACAACAGACTGAAGCTAAAAATCATGAAGTGGTAAATTCCTCAGGATGCTGAGGGTCTAATCAAGGGGGTTTACATAAGCATGTCCTACCTGTGAACTGCACTCAAACATGGAATTATTTAACCAAAAGGAAACTTAAGTGCTTGAAAGGAAATAAAGGTTTTGTTATCTGCAGGCAATTGTTCAGTTGTAGTGTTCTCGTTCATTGTCTGGGGGAACTGAGGTGATTCATGAATATATTCTGCTGTCAATTCCACTACAGATGCATGTTAACTGCTGAAATAGCAGAACAATTTTTATTTTGGTCCTGCTTAACTGCACCGTCTTCTGTCAATATAAAACATGAATTACCCAAGGAGAATCAATCAAAAACTAAATTAAAATCAGGCATGAAAATTTCCATGTCACACACTCATTTTGCTAGTGTTAAAGTTGATGGAAGTTCATTGAAGTCCAATAGTAAGGTGAGGAAAATTAGGCCTTGCAGAAATAGTGAAGTTTAGGAAATATGTGGGGTTTATTTAGTGTTGCAGCACAAGCTGCCCAAGAATCAGCTGAATGCATTCTATAACAATAAGCAAAAAACCAAACAAACAACAACAACAACAACAACAAAAGGGAAGACTGATGAAAAATAAATAAATAAAGGCATTAGAGTAAGATTTAATGGAGGATTATTTTAAACATCTCTTTGACAAAAGTTTGATGGAGTTTTTTTGTTTGATTTTTCTTTTAGTTGTAAATTCACCTTTGTTGCCAAGCTCTTGCTCCAGAGTGGGAAAGTCCATTATGTACCTGTTGCTCAAGACTGACAAAATGACAATTTATGATGTTTTGCTCAGCACATCCAATTACAGTATAGAGCAGGAAGAGTAAAGAAATTCTCAGATTATCCACATCCTTTAGTAGAAAAACAATGAATAGAACACCAGTCTGCAAAGTCTCATCTTATTGAATTAATATTGACTCAAAGGCAAATTCAATGTACTGCATATTTTATTTCTGTATAGATGATATTTATGCTATATTTTCATCATCATGATTTTTATCAAGTGATTGTTTGCTAACATACTTGATTTAGGTATGATTCTGACTCTCAAAGGGTCACATAATCATTGGTCTCCTTTCACAGTCCATTATGTTAAACCAAAGCTGCAAAAACAAGATTATTTCAGTCTCGGAGCATTTCAGAGACATTAAATATTTAAAAAGTTTTTCCTTTTAGCTGCTGAGTGCCTCCTGAATAACCATTAAAAAAAAAAAAAACCAAAAAAAACACACCACCATCTAACAGACGCAGTTGTAAAAAAAATCATTGCCATATGCAGACATTGGTTTATTTCACACTCAGTTGTTACCCTCTTTTGGCAGCAATGAAGTGACAAAATGAAGGGAAAAATGAAACACCTGAACTGTGGTATCATGACGCAGATGTTGCATCCAGTGAACTATGCAGATCAGGTCAAGTGTACCCTGTCTGCGCTGCCCCCGGAGAGAATGCTTGGCATTTCTGCAGCTGCAAGGGCAGAGGTTCCCGTGTGTAGCAGTGTGACCTACATTTAAGGTGCACATACCCTTTACATTTTCAGTAAACCAGTAACCTGCAATTAACATTTCAAATGCAAAATGCACTGCAGAAGGGCGGTGCTGTTCAACCTACTCTGTCACAAGTAATCATCATTACCCAGTCCTTACACCACCAAGGCACATGCATAAAACATATTTCTTTATCTGTTAGCATCCTCAGATTTCTGCCACCTTGCTACATCTAGCATCACACTGACAAACTGAGACTCCTTTGACCACACAAGCACAAACAAACATAACAGGAAAAAAACAACTGTACGAACACAAAGGCCTTGTGGAGAAAAAAGAAAATATACAGGTGTAAACAACAGAAAATTTACAGAGTGTGCAAGGAGAGGCAAGGCTGAATTATTCAGACCACTGGGAACACTCCCCTTGTTCCACCTGAGCACTGAAAAATCAAACACTGGACAGATAATTCCCCCATGCTAAGTAAGGTAATGTTTTTTGGAGTAGAGCTGACATAAGTGCTTTACCTGATTCATGGGCCAGCACCTCAACTTTGACTTCTGGCAGACCCAGAAGAGGCAAATCAGAGACACCTCAAAATTACTCAGGAAACAGCTTGTTCTCATCTCTTCCTGGCATCAGAGAGCTTAATCTATTTGGGCAGAATTCTGTTTATTTGCTATTGATGAAGAAATGGTTACCTGATTGCCCATAGAACTGAAAAGAGCTAATCTGACTTCCAGGTGAGGTTTGCCATCTCCTTGTCATACACTTGCTTCCCACTCTCACCCGACTGCTGAGTGTTCACAGGGACTCAGGCAATTCTTCTCCAGTTATTTGGAGGTACGGGAAGTGCCAGTTGCTTCCACTGTCTCAGGTCTGACAGCCTGTGGCCAGTCCCTGTGACACCTCAGGTAGGTAGGAAACAGGTGTGGGAGCACAAGCTGAAAATAAGTGATGTAACATGTAAGTGAAAAGGAACACACCACTAAAGTCAAACTAATTGAAAATCCTTAAATCCCCTGAAAAGCATTTAAAGAGTTATTTAAAGAAGCCAAAGATGAAGACAATTTGAAAGCAGTCACCAGTGCTAGCAATATAAGAAAAAAATATCACTATTTGTTGTATTGAAGACTGCTGGAAGTAGTTTTGCAGTGATACCACCTTTGAATGCTCCTGTATGAAGTGTGTTTAAATGTGTTAAACGTTTGGATGTTCACATTTATATAGCATTCTGTGAAGATCCTAGGAAGACTGGAGAAATCATACACTTTAGAGACAACACATAAAAAAAATTGATAACCTTGAAGTTCAGCAATGGTTTGGCAGCTAAGAAGAAAAATAAAAAAAAAAAAAAAAAAAAACCAAAANAAAAAAAAAAAAAACAACAAAACCAAACACCAAAAAACAACCAGATGAGTGAAAGTAGGCCTAGTTCAAACATTACCCAGAGGATCTGTGCTATTTTGCTATTGATTTCTGTGACACATCACAAGTGAGCAATACTCCAAAAGAAAACAGGACACTGGGTCAGATCCTGATTTTAGTGAGGAACACTGACGGCAGCTTCAAAAGTAAGACACTGAAGTGAAATAAGTTGTGTTTCCCAAGTATTTTATCCTGGAGAATCAGTGAGTTGCTGACCAAGAGACACAGCTTCAACAGTTTTCAGCCCTGAAGCAATTTGCTGCATCATTTAAATCACCAGATGTAAACAAGAGTAAAAGAAAAGTTGCATCAAAACCAAACATTGACGCTATCACATGCAAACATGAAATTTGGAAATCATCATGAAAATTGTAGGCACAGTGTATGATCCAGGAAACCAGGCAGGCATAAAATTGAAATATGGGGAAATGCTTATTATACATTTATGGTCTGCTCACATGCCTAAAATAATATTTTCCTGAAACTAGGTCAGAAAGCTCAGAATGTTGCAGGATCAAGTGCAGAAAAAAGACAATATTAGGACTAAAAAGAAAAGTGGTGAAGAAATTGGGTCCTGTTTTTGCATAGTGATCCTAACACATTTCCATTACATCTAGTCTCTAGACTGCTCAACAAATTCTACAGACATCTTACACTTTTAAAAATAAACCTTTTACTTTTTTTTTTCCTCCGGAGGTATATAGATATAATTCCTTAGGATTGTCCAGGCATGCAGTTATGGTGTTTGGAAAGCAGAAGCTCAGCCAGAGTTGAGACTTAATTACCAAGAGCAAAGAGAGCTTCTATAGCTGCATTAGTAGTAAAATACTCACCTCAGAATTCTCCCTGCTTTCGGCTGGAGACGGGATTGAGGTTCCTTCCAACCTGAATCATCCTATAATATTATTACTTTTAATACTGACTGTTTCATTAAGTTATATTACCATTTAGTAACTCAGTTAAATTAATTTATATTAGTTGGAATTACATAGAAAAACCTCACAAGATGATATAAAGAAAGTGAAAAATATCTGTGTAATCCAGAAATAACTTGTGTGGGAATAAAAGTCCAAAATTTGCTTTTTATAAATGTTCTCTAGTATTTGTTTAAAGTCTATAGCTACAAATTTTGCATTCATTTGTATTCCATGAATACCCTAATGATCAATTCATCCAAAATTCATCCATCACTTTTGCATGTATTCATACGATGCTCATTACAAGCACAAATCCACTGAGGTCCTTTAGAATCCCATAAAGTGGTGTAAATTTCTACCATATTCCTGGTGCTTTAAAGTGTCTGCTCACTGTCCAAGAGGACACATCAAAAGACATTTTGACGTACAGGGTAAAACCTTTGGCCTATTTTATTCTGTGGTAAAAATTCTGTTAACATCCATGTATCTGCATATTATTGCATCTCATTCCAAGTCAGTGGCCAGACAGATACAGACAGTGAAGAGCACCACTCTCCTGCAAAGCAGCCAACTTCAGCTGAGGGGGAAGGTAGGAGGAATATATTGAAAAAAAAGATTAAAATCAAACTGCTAACCCTCTATTTGCCCCACTCTTCCCCTAACCCATCATGTAATTCTTCCCTTGTAATTACCTTGTGTTTTCTCCCCCACCATACCAATTTTTCTAGAGCAGGAATTATTTTGTAGCAGCAATTAATTTATCTGTTTTCTTCAATTTACAGTATTGAAAATCATGTAGAAACTTCTATTTTACAGTTATAATCAATGTCTTCGTGACATTCTGCTGAGAAAAAAAAAATCCTCTTTGCTTGAAAATGGTCAAAGCACTCATGATAACCAGCAAAGAATCTTTAAAAATATAAACATCCGGAGAAATGTTAGGAATGAAAATTCCTGATAATTATTTTCCAGTGCCTGAAAGCCACACCAACATACATATGACACTGCTGGATTATAGTCCCATTTATTTTTTTCTTTCTGGAGAATCCCACTAGAATTTTTCTTAAGATTAAAGAATCCATCTGTTCAAATTGAGCTTAATTTAAAGCTCATTCTTGTTTTATTTCATACTGTATGCACTTATTTTTATGAAATAAAAGACAATATTTCACCAATCCTAAGTGCAGGAGGCTTGGCTCCTGAGACAAAAGGTTTTAGAAAGCTCAAAGCCCATAATAAGCACTCCATGTTCTCCCAAGATCAGGTCCCAGAAGCCAGTGAGGTAAAAAAGCTTCTTATCTGAGTTCAGCAAATTAGGTGTTAATATTCTAAATGTGTCTCTTTTTTCTTTTACAAATGCTTAAATAAGTAATAAACTTTCTTATTTATTAAAAACTGAATCATTGGAGTCTAATTTATCTGGAATGCACTAGAAACATGTCAAATATGGGATTGTCCATTTAACTGGTAACAGAGTATTCTTAACTCACTTCATGCAAAAAACTTTTACAAAAAGTTCATATGCACTTGACTTCCTTTTCCTCACAGAAAACTTGGGGCAGTAGCTATGAAACACTCAAAATCCTGATTAGCTGCACACAAAACAGAAGCACGGGCAGTTACATATCAACTACAGCAAAATTGTTCTTCATGCAAGTTCTATAACCTTTCAACTGGTACCATGAAGCAAAAACTTCATTTTCTTAAGACTGCTATTTATGAGCAGAAAGCAGTTTTTCCTGTTAATTGTTAATTCTGATGCCACCACAGTCCCCAGATGGTTTTCTACTGAAGATACTGGACTGTATTGGGCAAAATACAAACTTCCTGGTGCTCACAGGAGGGAGAGGTGTGACCTCACCATCCTTGGCTGGGCTGAGACACAGCAGCCTTTTCATCTGAACTGCAGGTTACAGCTCAAGAGTGTCAAGAGTTCAAAAACGAAATGCATTGATACCATATGCATCGTCCTACTGTGCAGTACGTGGAACTGAGAGCCACCACTAAAAGTCACTAATTTTCAGCATATGGAATTCTGCTGACAACACCTTTGTTTTGCTTCCAGTGTATTCTGTCAAATGAAAAAGCCTATGACTCAAGCAGTGAAGTTTAAAGACAAAGATGACAAAAAACAACCTCTTGCATCTGTATTCGGGGGCAGATCAGTTGCTGAACTTTTTTCTTCCTCATCTTGCTCAGGTCAAGAGACAAAAAAAAGTAGAGATATTATACATCTTCCTTTATTCAAATTCAATTATTTGAGTCCAAATCTGACTTGCACTTGAGCAGAGCATTACCTCACAATGCAGAAAGTACCAGCAGCCTCTCTAGTATTAGCAAAAAAGAGGAAGACCCTAAATAATTCAGATCTAGTGTCAGATTTCAGTTTTCTGATGCATTTCTAGGCATGTGAGTGAAACCTTCTTTATACAATTTTTCTAAAATATCATATATATTGTAGAGAAAAAAATAATTGTTTACAGAAGTCCCTCACTACACACTTGTCCTTGTTTGCAAAAGTTGATGATTCCATGTCTGACACATAAACATTGAGCTAAATCGAACCAGAAGTTGCCGGAACCAAGAGCAGTATGAAATAATCCTACCAGACGGGAATTCTAAACATTATGTTTCTGACCCTGATACAATAAACAGTGTGCAAACAGATAGACACCTTATTTAGACACACATTAACACATTTTTAGGAGAAAATGTGTGGTTTCTGACAGTTGTATTCAGCTCTTCAAGTGAATGATGAATTGCTTGTGCTTTCAAACACATTGAACTGGGAAGCTAAACTAAACAGAAGAGATGTAGTGTGCCTGCCATACCTTCTCAAGCACAGTTTTATGTCATTTAAAAAGAAAACATTGGAAGGAACGCAGCAATATGTAAACAGTCTTTTCATTGCTAGAACTGCCTGTTTCCTGCAGGCTCCTCTGTGCTAACAGCAGCCTCATGAGCAGCAAGATCCTCAGAAAGGAGAAAAAGGGGTTGAAATCCAAATACTGTTTCTTTAAAATTTCAGCAAGATGTAGAATGGTAGAAAAACCTGGGCTCTGAAGAGAGACAGACCCACACAAACCAGATCAGCTCTAAATTCTCTTGATCCAGTCAAGAGAAAACTGTAACCACACAATAATATCCATATAGAAGATGGAGCAGGTAGAAGTAATAAGATCTTGGCCGTCTAGCCCAATTAAAAATCTTTAATTGCCACTCACAAGAGCTGTGATTTCAACTTCTTCCTATGGCTCACGGCAGTTCTTCAGACTATTATTTCTACATCACTCACACATGGTAACTCTTCAGGGACTTCACAGTAAGATCACAAACACTTCATAACAAAACTGTGTTAAACCTGTTGAAACTCCAGTGTAAATGTTATACAAGCAACAATTCATAAATCATCATTAATATTTGCCCTTGCAGGAGAGTTATGGAAACTTCTGTGCTTGACCCTGATATTAAGCCAATTCAAAAACACTACGTGGGATGATTTTGCTTTTCCTTGGAAGTAAAATTTCAAGCTATTTAATCCATTTAAATGCATATATTCATTCTTCAAGTCAAAGCAGCAGTTCTGGGATCCAAATTTAAAGTACTATTTCCTACCAGAAGTATACCAAGTGAAAGCAGAATTATATAAATATTCAATTCCTATGTTACATTATTCTTCATTCTAAGCTCATGGCTTCCTAACACTGAGATTATTAAGAATGGTCACATTTTTGGGGTTGCCTGGGCCACACAAAAGAAACCTGCACTAAAGAGGTCTCGAACATTGAAAAGTTTATTTTTTTCTCTACTATCTCTCTCTCTGCAATCAGGAGTGAAAATTATTTTCAATGACACAATGGCTCAGGCACAAAAAACAGCCTGTGCACCAGGAATTTGTATATAACACCTCAGGATTCCAGGTACCTGAGCCCTTGTGCTCCATACATCCCTGTACTGGGACTTCACACCATGACAGCAGTGTACATTATGCATTTCCTAATGAACATCAGGACAGGGAAGAGCTATCATTTCATCCAGCCTGTGGTCTCCAGAACAGTAATATTTTCTTTTCAGTACCCCTGGTCAATGCTGGTGACCCCAAAGGGTGGAAAGAATTAAAAAAGCTTAGGAGCAGGAACAGAAAACAAAGATCAGAACAAACACATAACAAGACAAGGACTGAATGCCTGGAGAGCAGTACAGCAAGGACAGCCACGGCAGCAGATTAAACAGGGGCACAAGCCTCAATTTAATCACAGATTTCACAGGTTTATATACTATGACTGTCTCTATCCACCCAGTAGAATTTTAGTCATTAGTTTTCTGGTTTTCTTCCCAGTTATTTTGATCTCAACTTTTCAGGTGTTAGGGATGTAAACCTTAATTAGTTATGAACAGGAATAAGTTTGATTTCACACTACAGAATTTCACACTTACTTGATACTGATGACAGCAAAATAAAACAGAAATCTAAAGCCTGATCCTAGAGTGACAATACTGGAAATTATTCTAATGATTTGTCCAAAGTCTAGCTGTAGACTTGTTGGAAACTGTAGTTTCCAAACAGCTACTTGTAGTTTGTGGACTGGTTATCAGACTAGACCCAGGAAACCTGGATTCATTTCCCAATCTCATGTTAATCTGGAGAGTCATTTTCCTAAACCAAGAAAGAGGGACTGTTTCTCTAACAGGCACTGTTCCTTATTTCCCACTCTTGCCTGCACAACCCTGCTTGGTTTTGTTCTAATCTTGGTGAAGAGCACAGGGTTGAGAACCTCTCCAGCAGCACATGTTCGACATGAAGAATACACCAAGCAGCTGTTGTTTCCTCTTTCTCAGCAAGGATTCTACAGTTACCCAGGGCAGCACAGAAAAACACTCACTAAAGAGAAGCGGGACAGAAAACCTTAAAGAAGTAAAGCAGTTTGGAAAATACAATTTTTAGCACTGATTAACAGAACTTTACAGGAAATATTGTCTAGAAAAAAACATGGATCAAATTATCTGGGGTGTACTAATTCCTGCCAATATTTTTCTGTTTACCTTCCCTCTTTGTTCCTGTCCTGGGAGCCCTTTACATTTCTGTTTCAAATTGTCAAGCATTCTATTGCTTTGCATATATAAAATATCCTTAAAAAATGAAAAGAAAATTCTGCAGTACACCCTCCTTCCCCAAACTATTTGCTATCCAAATCTCCAGCTAATAAATGCTCTTCACCAAGTGGCTGCTAAATCACATCTACCTCCAAAAGTGGCATGCAAGTGCTGCAAGAGAGTATGCTCTCAGCTTGAGACAGAAATTGTGGATAAGAGAAGGGTAAGCAGTATATTCAGTTCGACGTTAATCTGGGCTAAGAACACAGTCTATCAGGAAATTGCCTTCCCCTACCACTTATTGCACTTCAGCTACATTTTATAAATGTAACCATTAACATGTTCTACTCCAGGCTGTGCAAAGGGAAATAACCCCAACCAGAACACAAACACTGGTGTGTGTCACATTTCAGCAGAAAATGCTGGGGTTTTTGACCCCAGGAGCTAAAACAAAAGGTGAAATTCATTTGACTAATGCACTCTGATACTGACTCTGCCTTGAGTGAGTTACATGCAGCATCAACAAAAGCCGAGCGTGCGGAGGAAATAATGAATTTATGGATGCATGTACAATGAACATTTCTTATGTTTTATAGATCTATGGCCACTGTGGGAGGCATTCAGGCAGAAGGGAACATGCTAGTCACTACACAATAGAGATACAACTTAGCGATGGTTTGCAAAGCAGAGGCTTTTCATTTAACGGGAAAAAAGACTAGTAGTGGAAAAAGAAAGACGACCTGTTTTCAAAAAGAGAGAAAGGTCTTTAACAGTTGTCAGCCTGTGCATAAGGAGACAAGAACTGGATTTCCAGGACTCTCTCATTCCCAAACTGGCCTTAACAGTAATTTCAAAGTCCACTGAGAGAATTAAGTTCTCCTTAATTGTGTCACCATCTGCACAGCTGCAACATCTTAAGAGAAATACTTCATGTGCTCTAAACTCATGTTTTCGTTTCCCTGTCATAACTGTTACACTTCCATAGCAGAAGTTTAGACTTCTGTTTCACTGCGATGTGTCTGCATATTGTTTTTCATTTTCAGTTTATTTAGTATCAAAGGCAAACCACAGCTGCATTTGCTTGTGCAACAGCCAGGGTTGGCTCACAGAAAATCTCTTGGAGTTTGCAACCCACCATGGAAACTCGGGGTTAGGGACTGTCTCCTGCCAAGTTTCCATAGTCACGTTCGCAGCTGATATTGCTGAGTTCATGTCAATGAACTTCCAGAGAAGGGCAGGTGACAGAAAGAGAAGTCACAATTTTAAGAGGCACGCACTCCTCAGACCCAGCCCAGCTCACCAGAGGTGTCAGTCTGGGTGGAGCAGGCTGCTGACTACACGCTCCAGAGTCCACACTATTGTCACAGCTGCTACATTGGTGTGGGAGGCAAACTGCAACCTGCCCAAGCTGGCTTTATTGTTACTCATTGGCAAGTCTCTGCAGAAACTGGAGTAATCCTTGAAGAATTAGAAACAAGCTGGTACATGCATGGTAATGAGTTAATCAGGAGTAAAGGCAATTAATGACTTCACTTTGTTAGTTTGCAAGTTACTGAAACCAGCTCTTATGGTTAAGTCCTGCAATTTTTAATCTAATCAAATTTATGATAAAATTAATTTATTACTCCCTATATGCACAGCTCTGCCCTTGACACGAAGGGATTTTTTTTCATAAATGATCTATATACAAGTCTATTGAAACATCCTTTCATATATCCTTTTCATTACCCCATTCACCAGCCAGTGTTACACCAGTGCAAAGAAAAAGAGGCAAAATTTTCCATGCTATGCAACAGAACTGTCAAACAGGCCATGGAGCTCATAGCCAAGAAAAATATAAGAAAACAAACTAAAGGTATTCACAGAACAGCAAGTTATTTTGCTAGCGAATTTCCATAGGTCACTCAGTGTCAGCAACGAGATAACGATGACTGTGATTACCAGCACAGCACACACCTGCTCACTCTGCATATAACTCCTGGTTTTGATGGACTGATGATTTTAGCAGCTCTATCCAAAGACTGTAAGTCTGGTCTTATACGTTTAGGACACAGCAATACCAACAGAAGGCACTGCTCTTCACACTTAGCTGAACAAAAGCAGGCAGCCTGTTCAGCTGTTTCTAATGCTCAGACAGGGAAATGTTTATGCCCAGAGCTTGGGCTCTTTTACCAGCAGTGAGAGAAGATGACTGAAAGGGACAGGAAGGATATTTGATGGCAGGCTTGCAGGGGAGGGACAGAGAGCACCAGTCACACCAATAACAGCAGAACATATTGATGTAATGTGGGATATTACATATAAATAGCCCTAGAAATCCTCAATTTCCATTCTCTTAATACAGACCAAGACTTCTCAATGTAGAGAAATATTTGTGCATAAGTGTTGAGAGACCTGTTGTGGGCACAAGACAAGTCCACTTCTGACACCTGTTCGGAACACAGCTGTTCCGTAGGAGACGTGGCTGAGGGAGTTACACAAATACAGGAGGGTTTGTCCCAAAAAGGTTGCACCATGTGATGGCTGTGTAGGAGTCTCTGAAACGACCACATTGTGTCAAACCACCTTCTGGATAAAAAACCTTTATGTCCAATTAACAATCCCAGCCATCCCCCTTCCCCCATTCTCCCTTGAGTTTCATGATTGCCAAGGTTATAATTAACCCAGGAAGCTGATTAGAACATTGTTATTCCCCACTACACAGTTGACTATTGTAGTACAGACAGAATTATTTGCCATATACACTAAAACACTTAAATAAACTGTAACCAGTTCAGGTGACAGCTGTGTGTTCGACTGGGTTCAATTTATAATGTCAACATAGATAACAGACACCTCATTGATGAAGACAAGCCTAAATTCTGGGCTTTGGGGTATGGCTCGTTTAGAAAAGGTCTAAAAAGTCAAGGTCAGCACCTTTGGGAAAGAAAGATCTAAACAGAAAACACACAAACTTATCCCATGCCTCACCAAAGAATGCCTGTGCTGTCTCATTTAAATTTTTTATGGAGAATAAGGATGAGTAAGTTTTAATAATTACATGAATATTGAAATTTCAGTTGATGAGAGACATTTTAATGATTGTATATTAAAAAGTGACTATATTTAAGTTCTAATAAAATGTTGCTGTAATTTAAAGCTTCTTCTGACTGTATGCTCAGTGGTACAGTCTCATGAAGATCCTGTACATAGCAGTACAAACAATGCAGTACTGTACAGGCAATAGCTCTGAGACAGAATAATCTTAATCCAGACATATAGAAAAAATTATTTAATACAATGCTGATTTGGATTTGGCTGCACAAACATGACTATTTAGGTTCTGGATACTTAGTTATCACTGAAAACAAAGCATGTTTATAAAACACCAGGACAGCATTTTCTAGCAACCAGAGAGGAAAAAAAAAAGTTAAATAAATTTTTTCCTCTTCTTCTGCACAAGTTATATCACACCCTGACAATGAGATCTAGACTATTCAGAGCTAAGTAGCCCCATACGTTTTATCTATATGTCTAAGCTTTTGTTTGATCTCATGTAACAGGATAGAGTGCTATTTATGTTTCCTAAAATGGAAGAAGCAGCATGGCAGCATTAACAAAGCCCTAGTTTAATCCAAGTATGTTAACAGACACGTTTTCAACATACTCAGGGGATAAAGAGACAGGATCCTCCTGTTAAGATTCAGATTATGCTTTCCTGAAGTAGCGTCTGCCATCATCATCCTCATCCACAGAAGAGTGTAAGGAAACTGGATCCCCTGGTCTAAAACTAACCTACATAAAATCCTTCTCCTTCCCCACACCACTCCCTTCCAACTCACCTTATATATGTTTGTTTCCAGCCAACAGAAAAAAAGTTTGTTAGTTTTACTTGATAATGCCTATCTCATGGGTGTGGGGGTATTGTGTGTGCTCCTGTCAGCTTTTTGCACACATTGCAAAGTGCAAATACAAAATGGTTATCCAGGTTAATCAGCCACAGGGAGTTATAGGCATATAGTCAGTCACGGAGGGGGCTTGGAGAGATGTACTGCAAGTTCTTCAGGGTAAGTGTAAAAAACCAGCACCACAATAAAGGGAAATAATTCTCTTTTTGGATTTACTTATCTCTTTGCAGCCTCTGAGAAAATACTTCAGCGTTTTTCAGATGAACTGCAATTTTTTCCTAGGTCAGAAAAGAGGCCAAGGAAAATTCAGAAGGAACTAAAGTTCTGAAAGCTAAAATACCTTCACTCCCAAAGAAAATTGGACAAAATTATGCCTTTTAATTCAGGGAGCAGAAAATATATAACTCTTGGTAACCTTAAACACCAGCAGGTGTTTATTTATACTTGAGAAGTTCCATACCCTTCTGGAATAAAAGAATTTCCATGCTGGTTCAAGCTGACATGTTAATTTTGCCTCCAATTATCTTGCACTTTGCAGTGAGTGGGTAAATACCCTGTGCTGTAACAGCCATGTCAGGCACCTCCAGAAGAACAAAGCTATTCCCAGATGGTGCACAGCACTATTCCATGATACCTGAGTGGTGTGTGCCACCCATATATTCTCAAGTTGCCATCAGGTACTTCACATGTCAAGTCTACCTCAGGTGCAGTTACAGTGTGCTATTATTTGAGGAACATACCAAAGCCAGGGTACCACTTAAATAAATATGTTCTGCAGGTACAGAGCTATCACAGCAAAGCAGTTCAGATATTGTTCTGTTGTGTGAAGGTTTTTGCCACCATGTAGAATAAATTAGTAGACAGAATAAACTAATCATGCTTTAAGTGAAGAGCAGTGACAGGAGAGCAGTATTTTTCATGCATTATTTCAAAATTTTCCAGTTTATAAATGTGCTGGTTCCTTTGTCACTTTTTTATGACACATGAACAAAACACCTGTATTTAAAAAGTGTGTCTTATAGGACATTTGTAGCCAAGAGATTAAATAATTCCCAAAGTAAAAACTTTTCTAGATTCCCAAAAGATTATAAAGTTTCATTCTATTAAAAGATAAATTACATACACTTCTGAAAAATGTTTGCTTAATCCCATGACGATAAGACAACTACACCCTCCAGAGCAAGTGAGGTCTAAATTATACATGTACAAAAACATGTATTATTTAAAGTGAATAAATATAAAAGGTCAGTGTACTATACAGTGAGAAAGAACCCTAAATCTAAAGAAACTTACTAAAGTTAAGGTCTCATTTTTGTTGAAAAGGTCAATTTTAATTGACTTCTCCAAATGGTTTTATTTACATTTGGAAATACATCTTTTTTAAAAATATTTTTCCTACTGCTGCTCTTAGTGTGTCCTCTCCCCTCAAGCAATTTCTGAAAGTAGTTTCAAGAGAAAAGTGAGTAATTGTAGACTGACTGATCAGCCTCAAGAGAGTAAAAGGGGTTGTGTTAGTTTTCACTAGCGTGGAGCAGGGAGGAGGCCTTCTCTAAGTAACTGGAAAACCTGCTGAGTAGGATGACCTTCTTTTTATACTGCATAATGTTCTGGGCATGGGCCAGCTTTTCCAGAGACAGCTATTCATCTGCTTAACTTGGGTGCATTAAAATTCCCTGCCCCCTTATCATCAATTTCCTTGCTCTCACACCTTCATTCTGACCGGAGAGCATCACAAAGTCCGGTAAAGATGTAATTGCTTCAAGTGCTTCTTGGTAGTTTGAGAGAGACCCATACCTTTTTCAAGCAACAGCAAATCAGCCAGGGAATGTTATGCCAATAGCTAAAAGCAGACAGAATAAAAAAGTTCAGATTTAAAAATGGTTGGGTGCATTTTAATGTTTTCCAAAAGCATAGAAAATACTCCCTTCCCTTCTTGGGGAAGCATGTACCGTGCCCTCCTTGAAAGCCTCAGAGAAGGAATTTAACACAGTACATCTAACACTACCCAGAAGCACCTCCTCCTCTCCCAGAACTAAGCAGAATCAACAGAAGCACAAAGATTCTTTCCTATGTAAAAGCCTCCATACATCACTTCTAAATTTAAGATTTGGTCACTTCTTTGTCCCTCAGTCTGTTTTGTGCAGCTGCAGGACACTTGGAAAGTTCAGACTGACTTAGCCAAGATGCTTTGGAGCTGGGCTGGTTCTCAGTGCCAGCAGAGATGCAAGGGGGTGTGGGTGTCAGCACAGAGCCGTTGCCCAGTCACACCATCAGCTCCTACTGACCCCTGCACTGCTGCTCTGCTCCTCCAGATGTGCCAGTGCAGATTACAGGTGTCACTTGTGCAGCAGGGCAGCACTGCTCAGCCCAGACATTACAGATCTCTCAGACATGCTCAAAATAACTTTCCTAAAGTTTCTGAGGCTGATCAGCTGGAAAAAGAAAGAGAAAGCAGTACAGGAAGACACTTTTTCTATCATTCTTCTCTCCAGATATAAACAGTCAGTACTCTAAAGTTCCCAACTCTTGTACAGCTGTACACTCAAAAGTATCCCTTACTGAGCACTTAGGGCATCCTGACCTTTTTCATGTCTACTCTGAGATGAAAGTCGTAAACAACATCAACCCAAAAGCTGTTATTGCAGCTCTCTCAGTTCTGAGGAACTACTCCCTGAACCCAGTTTTCAGCTTCAGTTTCTAAATGAAATTTTATTGAAGTGATCAGCTTTAGCTGTCAAACTTTCTGATCTTCAATCCTACATAAACAGATTGTGGTAGTATAATTTTCAGAAGAAATGGAGATGAATTATCATAGAAGATTTTCTGAGATCTTTCCAAACAGATGTTGTATTGTCTTTGGTAATAATGGATGAGACCTGTTTGACCATGTTTGAAAACTGGGATACTTCAGGTACAGGATGCACAGGAGGCTGCTGCACAGGGGCACTCAAATGATTCCTAGTAATTTCCAGAAAAAGATCTGTTTCTGGGAAGCATTACCATTTCTCAAACACAACTACCACATGAGCTTTCCATTAGGAATTATGTGAAACAAAAAAAAAAAAAAAAAAAAAACCAAGAAAAGAAAAACTAAGCCACTTATGTCAATTATTACATGTGAAAAAATAAAATCTCAGACCACCAGTTCGAAAGTGGGAAGCAACAGGCTGTCTTCTACAAGACAGAAAAAAAAATTATATAACTTTTGAATAGTCTGAACTGCAGTTATTGCATCTACAAGCAAAAAAACAAACATTTTCTTCACAAAACAAACAACAACCAAAAAAAAAAAAAAAACCACAAAAAACCAAACCAAAACAAAAAAAAATCCACTCAGTAAATCTTCCTTAAGTCAATCCTGAAATTCTAGTGTTCACTAATCTCTCTGTTCCCAAGGCATTCTGAAAGCCCTTGTGCATCCTCAAGGGAAAAATCTCTACCCCAAATGTGGTTTTGGGACATGCCTTTGTTCCAATCATTGGCACAGATGATCCTATAATAACTACCAAACTTTTATCTTATAGATTTCTCTTTTTATGGATACATTTCCCACAATATTCATGTTGCTTTTTCCAGTTTGGAGCAATTAGAGCACAAGGCCACATATGTTTTTCCTTTTTCTCTGACACATCTAGATGTAGAATTCCTGTGGGTAATGATGTTATTATATATAACCATACAATGATGATAGCAGGTATCATCTGTAACTAGAATTGTTAAAATTCACTGAGCAGAAATCTTCCAAGGGGACTGCAGGAAATGCCTGCTGAACACAGGGTTCTTTGTACACTTAAACAGATGTTCATCCTGCTTATTCATTTTAATCTGCTAAAAGTATCTTAGCTAGAAACAACTTAAGAACAATTTTATCAGCTTAACTGTACAGTAAGGAATAGGACCTGGGACATGATTAGAGGACAAAGAATTATAAAAGCCTTGAATATGTGCCACATATAAATTGGCATTAAGCCGACCCAAAGAATAACCATTTTTCTTTTCAGAAGGATGCATCTTCATAGAATTGCAACATGTAAGTTAATGGCTCTTATAAATCTTCAGTAAGAACATAAAAAACATAATGAAACTTAATGAGACTTAACTATGATGTAAATCTTAATTCATCTTACTCCAACCAGTAATTTTCAGGGATTTTTTATGGCAGTATTTTTAAAGCTGTTTTCTAATGAACAGGAGCTTTTCTCTCAGTGTCTCTTTAGGTTGCCTTATGAAATAAGTTGTCCAGCAGTGAAACATCCCTTGTAGTCTAGAATTCTATATGTCCCAAATGGAAGCAGACAGCTGCTTTGATTTACCTTCTTATATTCAGCTGTCTTGCCCCCCATTTCATGCAGAGACTATTAAGAAGATTAGGTCAATATATTCAGTTTGCTATGTGCCAATCAATATTACAGAATCAGTGTGGTTTTTGTGATCATAAATAGAAAACAGGACAAGTTAATTGCAAAACCACATATCACAAATGACTGCAAATCTTCTTTAACTATTTCCATTTTTCTTTATTTCACAATGGCTTTAGTAACCTTCACACTGATCTCACTGAACCATAAACCCTGATTAGGGGCACTAAATGACTGGACTGCTCCTGGGAGCTGATTACATGCATTATGCTTATGGCTTATCAAGTCTTATCTACTGATAAGGTCTTCCTCATCTCCCTTCTTCAGAATACCAGCTGTGGGTTGTGGGAAATATTCCACTGGTTTTATCAAAGACATAAGTGAACTGAATCTTCACTGATATAACTCTCTGTGATCCAAGGAAAAAAATCTTTGCCAGTTTACCCATCCTGACACTGTATTTAAAAAGCAGACACTGCAGATTCCACGGATGGATACTTATTTGGGTTTGAACATAGCATGACATATTTGTTTCAGGATCTTTTTAAAAATATTTTTCCTGGATTTAAATATGTAGTTTTGAACTGGACTTCTCCACAGAAGTATCATCACCAAGCCAACAAACAACCTCCTAACAAAACAAAACAAGAGCCCAACAAAGACACCCCCACTCCCCAACCCCCCTCCCTCCCAAAAAAACCCCCAGTAAAATTAAACCAAGCAAAAAAAGCACTTGAGTTATCAAGCTAAACAATTCAACTCCATGCAGCACAAAAACGTAGAAATTAAATAGTTGGCAAGAAAGATTGGTCTTCCCAGCTGTACAGTTTCCATGAAAACAGTCATAGATCAACAACTTTTTCCCACAAAGGCAGAGGGAATAGAAGGAGTGCAACAGGTGCACTTTATAACTGCAAATTTCTTGCACAGCTGATGGACATGACTCTCCACTGCATCAGTATTTGGACAGGAATTCAAAGTAGATCAGATCAGAATAAAAACTGGCAAGCACTTATTCCATGTTCATTGTTTTGGGGATTTCTTATATGAATCCAGTAACGAATAGAAGCAAACCAAGGGTTTCCCATTTCTGTATCACAGTTCACTAGGAAAGAGCCTTAAGGTAAGAGTAGGAAAAGATTCTTTACAATGAAATGTTACCATGCCCAGCTCTACAAAACGTTTACAGAATTAACTTGCACAAGTGTATAGATGTCTCAGGAATGACATCTGCCTCTCCAGATCCTCTATCTACATCTCTTTTGAAAATAATAATATACAGAAATAAAATAATTTTATATACATTTATTTGTAAGATTTTTATATATAAATTTATTGAGAATTTTTTTTAAAGAGTTTCTCATAATCACAACGCCTCTCAATACACAAAAACCCAATTTAAATCATCTGGCTTCATTTTGCCCTTGCTAACACAAGTCTTAAGCACATGATTATTCATATCTGATTTAAGTAATGATGCTAACAACCACAGAAGACTTGACTCTGCTCATACTATAGGCCAAAGACTTGTCTGCACTACATTGGCTACTCCCATTATTTGGAGGTAAACATTTAAAAGCCTGCACCATCAGAGGTTCAAAGGCTGTTTTGAATATTATAATCTCGTGGATGCTATATTTTTCTGAATTAGTTGTATAAACACTGAGAACTGACAAACCAAACCAATCAGAGAATGAATGATTTTGTTGGTGCTTGCATAGTAATTATTCAGTATCTTGTATTCAGATAATTGAGTCTCTTTTTTTTGCACATTATCTATTGTTCTTTCATCTCATTTGTCCTGAAATATAAATATTTTGTGTATTTTATTGTAATAAGCTTACTACAGATAGAAAAGCAGTTTAGGATTATAGGTACTTAATAGTTAATCATTCCTTATTAGTTCATTCTTCATTATAGTTCTAATTTTAAAAAGACATAACCAAATTAAAAGAAAAATAATATGAAAATATTTTTTTCCTCTGTACCATAGATTTGAAACTGAAAAC
This sequence comes from Aleadryas rufinucha, assembly GCA_013397815.1. Classification (NCBI taxonomy): domain Eukaryota; kingdom Metazoa; phylum Chordata; class Aves; order Passeriformes; genus Aleadryas; species Aleadryas rufinucha. The sequence goes on from VZTH01010337.1 coordinate 1,348,261, forward strand.
CTTTTCTAAGTCACTGGAACATCATGGCAGTGCCAGGAGGGAGGAGGAAATAACAGAGGGATCACTATTAATGTGAAACTCTTGGGTATCAAAATGACACTTACAGAAAATAGGTGGGTTTTTAAAGGAACTGTGCTTGCAAAGCTGGCCAAGCACAAACACCCACAGAGCCACTCAGACACACCAGCTCCAGTGGCACCAACTGTAGTGAGACAGGTGACTTTGAAGGCTTTTAACAATATTTTTTAGTAATCATTCAGTCACAAAACGCTCGGGCAGTGAACTAACCTTGAACCATCTTTTCATTAATATAGTCTTCCTCTCATCTTTCAACACAGAAACACTCATATCTAGAATGACTGCCCAAATACCACAATCAGAACAATTCCTCTCAGGATGTCTTACTACATTTAACTGTGAAATACAACAATATTCCTGTTCTGCTGCTTTCTGCAGAGCACTCCCTGGCAGGGATAATGGATCTGTACTGAAAGCACTGAATTCAGGCAAGTCAGAATGGCAATAAGTGGACCAACAAACTGGTCTTAGCCCTCCTGGGGAAGATATTCCCCCACTATTTGTGATAATAGACAGAAAGGAAAGGGGAGAAGAAATCGTTAGTTCTACAAGCTTTAATTAAACACATTTTAGATTCATTTTTTAGACCTTAAAGAATGAGTCCTGAAGTTATTCTTGGTAGGGAAGTAGCTACAGTCTGGAAAGCAAAACACTCAGTGCAACAACTCTTAAGTCCTCACTTTACAAGCAGAGAAGACGTCTAGGAGAGAGAAAAATTCTCTTCAATTGCCAAATCGTATGAATGTTTACTGTAATTACAAAGATGATTTCTGGCCATCTCTTTCAGCAGCCACAGAAGGATCCTAAGTTTCTGTGGCTCTCGATGATAATACAGTCATGCTTCCTTTCACCACTTCCTCCAGAGATAACTCAAGCCAGGCTTTGTGGTTAGGAACTCAGAAAAATGTACAGACACAGGGTGAGTGAGAGATGACAGGAAGATGAAGGGATGAGAAGAGCATAGGATTGAGAGGAATTAAAAGCAAAAGAAGTTGAAGCTGAAATTTTTAAAACGTACCAAGGAAAGCACAGTAGAAGTGATTTTTTTTTAGGCTTATATTGTTTGAATGCTTATGACTTACAAGTCTTCAACACTGCAGGAATTCATATGAGGCACAAGATTTTTCTGGACTTGGATGGGATAGAAATGTCTCCAGGATCATCATAATAATATGAAGAAGAATTTAAATTATTGCATCATATACATACTACAGCCTTTAGAAGATTTTAAAGCCTTTATAGTTTTTAATTGTCTATTGCATTGTTCATTAATATTTCTGCTAAAAACTCCGCTACATAGCATTCATGGAATCAGTGTGCATTAAGCAAAAGCTGATGAATAAAAATAAAATTATTAATATTTAGCAATCCCACCTTTTTCAGCAATTAAATTACAAGCACCTGCATGCTTTGGTATCTAATTAAATTTCCTAAAATACCTTTCCTACTGATGTAATTTAGATGTTTCCTAGAACATTTAAAAGTTGCTGGAATTGTTTAAGTGAACATGCTATTCAACAACTGAATGGCAGATGAGTCAAGGAAAGCACGCTGTTTACTTTACACAAATTCCAACATTACTGACTTATGTTAATAATAATAAATAGCTTATATTGTTCTCTAGCTTGTAAAAATTACACTAATTTATGATTTTCCAAACACGTTACACTGAGCAGTGTATTCTTGCAGTACATAAGGGAAAGCTTTACCTGAGGTCCCTGTACCTACCAGTAGACTACTGACATTTATTTGCATTTATTTGTCCTGGTTTCTGTGGCCACAAGTGTAACATTGATATACTCCCACCCAAGTATGCTCATTGAAAAACCTGGCTTTGTAAGTGTGTTTGCATTTCAACATTATTAGGATCAGCATGTTAAGACCTACTGCTTTTTTCCTCACTCCACTCCCACCCATCCCACGTCATCCCCCTTGGTTAAAACTGAGCTACTTCAATCCTGCCTACCCAACATACATCATTAGGGGCAGCAGCCATACACCCCTCAAGCAGGTCTTTACATCCTTTAATCTCTTGCAAACTTTTAAACCACAGGCCCTGTGGGACAGGGACCATGTTTTCCTCAGACCTAGCTGAGGCTTTTTGACACCATGGCAGTATTTGACCACAAACTACATCAATCAGCAGCACAGTCCTCTTGACTCCTCAGTCAAAGCTGGGGATTCCAAGCCTCAAATTAATATGATTCCAAAAGCAAAAAATGGCACATCTTAGACTCATTCATCTGTTTCCTCCATCATGAACAGCAGTAATATAGGGCACATTTTTTCCCCTGCGTCTTTTTATTTCCCTTTCCTCAATCCCTTGTAGAATAACAGAAATTAAAATCTATAATTTCACTTACTTACAAGATTCTTTTTTCTTTTATTTGTCTTGTCAGACTTACTGTGTCTATACAATTCCCCTAGTAGATTAAGAAGCCTCAGAGGCTATTGCTCAGATTAAGCAGTAGCTCTTACTGTAATCTTCTTATTCTCAATGTTTCCATCTTCTGCTCGATCTACATGATTAAACAATAAGTATATTATATCTTTCAGTACATCTGTCAGTTCAGGTCCCATCACTCAGCCTATTTCTGACACAGCCCATTGCAACGAGGCTTGGTATCTGTCCTTCATAGACAGTGCATTTAGTCCAATTTTCAAGCATTCTAGAAAATTGTCTTATTCCATGATGCTTATGTTATTTCATATGCTGCCATTTTCTGCCATCTTTCAGTACAAAAGGTCTTTAATGAGGTACCAGGCAGACCCATTACTTAAATGACAAGTGCTGCTATGTGGATCTAAACAGAATATCCTACTTTTAAAACAATTGTATAAATCTTCTTCTGAAGTATAACGTGACTGTTAATTTTCACACTATTTGCTGCCATGGGAAATAGGCATGATCCCACTCATAAGCTTTCAAAAGTTTCCAAAAAAAGGCTGGACTGATGGAGCATTATTACAAATTCTACTGAAAGACAGTTCAGCACCTTAGATAATGAAGAAAATATAATACTCTGTGATGCATTTCTGGTTTCCCCCTTTCTGGCTGGATCCTCAACAGATCAGACAGTTAAATACAGACTAATGCAAAGAGACATACTGAGGAAATATTTTATTATCAAATGTCTCAGTAGGCTAGGAAGAATATTTGTGTTTCTCTTGGAACATATTTGTCTGACAGCAATAAAGATTTATCTCCTATTAGCTACTAACTGAGGTTATTTTATATTATTTGGATTCATTAAAATATTAAAACAAACAGGAGACGTTAGGATGTACCAGAATCCTCACACTTGCAGCAATTTAAATAACTTCTGTCTGGTCAGAAGACACTAAGTTGAGGCTCAGTCCCCCAGCATGTGGAGGGTTCTTTTGACCTGGCGATTAGGATTAGGTTGCCAATAAATGAAGGCCTGAACTTTTGATGAGGGGACCCAAATATATTTGTTACAGCAAATAAACCTGCAGTGAGAAGCATCTGAGTACGACCCATCATTCGGCTGGCTCTGAAAAGGCTTCATCGCTCCACGGCTGTCAGGGACTGAGTAAAGCCAGGAGCTGGGCAGCACTTCCCAAGAGAGGGAATGAAGGGAGTTGGAGAGTGGGAGATAAACCCAAAACAGAACAGAAAAAAACCCACAAAACCAGACCTTAATGCTTGGGTTTGATCTGTCAGACACTATTAGTTAAGTACTTACTAAATCAGCTAAATACTACCCAAAGCAGAAACAGCAACTTCTGTTATCAAGAGTTGTGCCAGGACAGTCTATAAACATTCCTGTGCAGAAAAGAGCTGCAGCAATGAGCCCTAACCAGAAAATACTAGGACTACAACCAGAGTTCCTGTTTTGGGAAGGGGGGAAGGAAGGTATTATTTACATGCAAAACATTTGGAGGTGAGCAGAAGAGGATGTAGCATTTGTGCTTTTGTTCCATCGTTATTATACCTAAGAAGTAGAATCCTAGGTCATGTTTAGAGCTCCTAAACAAACTGTAACAATGAAACTTCACCTCTTGTCAACTCTACAGGGACTAAAAGATCTAACAAAACAATCTCATTAGAAAAGCCAAGAAAATAAGCCTTAAGCAGCTGTTCATTATCTCACAGAAAACATTAACATTCCAGACTTCCTTAACACAATGGAAAAAAACCCACAAATAGACAAACAAAAAAAATATTAAAAACACCCTTCTGCAACACACCAGCCAAACAATACAAGTATTTATGTCAGTCAAATTCATTACATTTTGTATATCACTTTTTTAAGTCTCACATTTCTTCCTGTGTCAGGTAAGGTACCAATAAACATCCTTTATTTCCATCTAAACTTTTCATCATTTAAACCAAAGGCTTGAATGTGGTTTTCCTTTCCAACTCCTCCTGCTTGCTTTTATAGAAGCAGGGTAGCAGCCACTGCCCGGCTTTTTATCTCAGGCACTTTGAAATATTGAAAATGCAACAAAAGTCCTGAATTAATCAGAATAATTCTATTCTAGTGACATTTTGTAGTTCTGCACATAGTCTTTTCTGAGTCCTGGAAAGTCTGTGGGATGTTCATCTTCCGTCCAGCATCTCTTAAAACCTACTGGAGCAGAAGCTGGGCTTCACTTTTTCAAGACAAACCCAGAGTAAAAACTGCAGCCAAACACCAACAAGAACAATTGTGAAGAACAAACAGTAGGAAGCCAGGGAAAGCAGTATATGGAGACTGGACCAAAGCAGAACTGAATTTCTTCAGTTATAATAGATTGTGAAAAGTGAGGAAATTTTATTGTGACAAATAAAAACAAGGACAGTGTTTAGGGAAAAGGAAATAATGCGAAAATAGAGGCACAGCCACTTCTTCAGTATTCTCAAACCATGAATCCCACACAAAAGTCTACAACTCTACTGGTGGGACTGTGTCTCCCAGTTGCTCCAGACACAGGCCACCTCAGAGCACACAGTTCCCACCATCACTACTCCAGATTATCATCCCTCACCACATCCCATCTCTGGGCAGCCCTTCATTCCTGCTCTCAGCCCTCCTCCTGCCAGTCCCAGGCACAGCCTGCACACACAGGCCTCTGGAACCACTGCTTGTGGAACCGGGGATGGATAGAAGGGGGGATTTGTCACCACTTTAAAGGAAGCACCCTAACATTACAGCTCTTGAGAGTGAATCATCCTCTTCCCAAAGGGAGCTAAAGACGAGCCTTTCTGGAGAACTGCTGAACAAAGTTATTGGTCTAGTTTGCTCCGGTATTTGAACTACAGAGAACATAGAAGGATGTCCAGCTACAAAAGAGCATTGACCTCAGATATGCAGGAGTGTTAACCTTCTGTATTATCTCCAAATATTATCTCTGTAGGAAGGGATTCATTCCAAGAAATTACAAACAGCTTTTACAGACTGAAAGGTGGCAGGGTCATTTTCCTCTAGTTATTCACAGTACAGAGATTTTATCTAATTCTAGTGCATTGGCTTCCAGCATTTTTAAGATTAAAGTACAGTCATTTGGCTTCTTGCTGAGGAAATATGTTGTTAGGCTAAGGCCTGATGTTAGAGATCATGTCAGATATGCAAATGATGGTGCATATTCATTAATATGCAAATTAGAACACAAAATCAGATTAATCCCAAAGCCTGAAATCTCCAGCTCTCATGACCTACAGGCTTAAATTGTGCACGTACAACTGCTTGTTCATCAGTGTGACTTTGGCTTTCTTCATGATTAAATACAAATCAGCCACATACACGTAATTTGTCTATGTAACTAGATGCTATCTAGGTTAAAACTGAAATATTTATTGTAAAGACTTACTCTCCCAAATCCCTCTCAAAGACTACTCAAACATCTTTGGGTTTTCCTGTTTATTCCAGCTACCGCAGGCAGGTGTTCAAGTGCACCAGCTTTCCTTTTTAACCCCTCATTAAATTGAATGAGTTGCCAATGCAACAAGTCCATTTATTTAGTTTTTGATTGATTTTCTAAGAGTTAAACAGCAAAAAACTCCACTGAGGTCTGATCAGCTGCATGTGGACAGCAAGTATACAAAAACCTTTGGCAACCAATTATAAATCAAAAACATCTTTCAAAACACTGTCTGAAAATCTTCACCACACTGGATACACTCATACAGCTACTGTATAACTGAGTTATTATAGTCTGCATTAATTAAGCAGCTTCAAATTTGTGAACTTCTGTACTTAAGTCCAGAAACTGCCTTCTACACTCATAGATCCTTTGAAAAAAGGGACACAGAGATAAAGTCAAGCTCATCAAAAGCAATCATCACCTTTACTTTCCTCCAAACTATATCAAACTATCATCTTCATAATTTCAGGGTTAGGAAAAATTAATTTTGTTTTAACTGGTTTGACAAAGTTAATTCTTATATGATAAATGAATCCTGCCGAGCACAAATAGTCAAAACAGTTTGGATTTACCACATACATTTTCAGCAGCTACATAAGGCTTGATTGTGTGTGACTGAAAGATTCTTATTTAATCATGGATTTATTAGTCCTTTCATAGATGTTGCTTTTAGTATGAAACAAATTGTCACCATGACACTTATTTTGATAAGGACTTTCCTGTGTTTTAAGGTGCCATATATTGCTGATATGTCTGCAAGTAAGGCAACTAGGTCTATACCCTCTTCGGATCTGTCTTGAACAACCAGTCAGGGAATAATACTTTACATTCCTTAGATTAAACACCTTTAAGAAAATTATGGCAGGAGGTTTAAAAGACAACATTGCATTCAGAAATTTATAAATATCAGTTTAGGAAAGAATATAAGCCTGATATTTTTCTTCTCTGAAGAATTCTTTCCTTGTTTCAGTTCTGAAATTCACTCTTTTTGCTGTATTTTAGACACTTCAGTGCCTGCTGTAGCCAGATCTTGGTCACTGGGTCACAGGGTGGTCATAGTTCTCTCCAACAGGGATATCACTGGAAAAATTGTAATGGCAAACTAGATACTTATTCATTCACAACCAATGATAATTTAGGAATGAGTTTGATTAAAAATATTGATACTTAAGTTTTCACACTCATACGTGCTTGTTAGCAACTTCTGAGAACACATTCACAGTTACAGACAGATACTCTGAAATCTGAGGTAACTGCTGAAAATCAGAAATTGGGAGAAAGCTAAGAACACAAACTAAATGTAAAAGTATTATCTTCCCATTCCTCTGTTAGCCCAGAGTAAAAGTTTGAAGAGAAAATATGTTCAAGTCAGTATTCCCTCAAAGTAACATTCAATTTAGATTTTCTGCCTGAATATTTTACATTTCCAGAATGAGAAATGTTACAGGAATCTAAAAGGGGGATGGTGACAACACAACACAGGCAAAACAAAAAAAGGCATAATTATAATGAAGCCAAGGGGCCCATCCTTTCCCATAACACAGAGAATAATCAATAGCCAACACAAGTTACCTTCAAGCATTCTAACAATCTTTTTTGGTTTGGATGTTTTGCTTGAGGGACTTGGTAAAATTCAATAAGAGAGGATCTGGGCTAAATCCTTTCCTAATATTAATTTATAGGAGCAACGAAAGAGATGGATTTGATCTGAAGGGATGCAGAGTGCATTAGAGAGCACTAGATCCAGATGCTTGCATCATAATGTGTCGCTGTTGAGCGCTAGCCGAGTGCAAGAACCAAACTGGATCGGGTGAGGCGGAATTCTGATTTNAGGCAAAACAAAAAAAGGCATAATTATAATGAAGCCAAGGGGCCCATCCTTTCCCATAACACAGAGAATAATCAATAGCCAACACAAGTTACCTTCAAGCATTCTAACAATCTTTTTTGGTTTGGATGTTTTGCTTGAGGGACTTGGTAAAATTCAATAAGAGAGGATCTGGGCTAAATCCTTTCCTAATATTAATTTATAGGAGCAACGAAAGAGATGGATTTGATCTGAAGGGATGCAGAGTGCATTAGAGAGCACTAGATCCAGATGCTTGCATCATAATGCTCTTGCCATAGGGCTGGCTGACAGATGAGAGACAATTACAGACTCCTAGTCTAAAGACTGGACAGTCCAAGTCAGCTATTGGACACCACTAGAGTTTGAGGTTGAGTTTGAGAGATATTTTGATTTTATCCTTCTCAAACCCATTTTTCCTTTTTAAAGAAATACATCTCATCAACCTCTGCTCCCTCCCTAGATTTTGCCCACTTAAATGGGCAGAGCTCTTGACCCCAGCTACAGCAGAACTCCTCCTCTCCCTGCAATAAAACTCCCTGATCTCGAAATATGCCAATACAAGCAGATAAACATGTCAAAACAGCCACAATCTTCCCCATAAAAAAGCTTGGACAAAAGCCTGCTGACCGGATGTACACCACGATAATCATCCAGATTTGTCTAGGAACAATACAGGATTGACTTCCTGTAACCTGTGGTTTCAGCAGGGGCTTATTAAACATGTTTAGCCCACATCAGTGAATATTTGAAACTGATGCAAGTTGCTGCAGCCCCAACAAAAGAACAGATGGCTGTGAAAGCTGCTGTTCGTACACCAGAGATCTCATATATATGCAAATTTTTGTTGCAGTATATACCATCAGAGTCTGTTCCCTCCTTCTTCCCCTCCACCTTCTCACTTCAATGTACAATTAAAATATCAAGAAGTTGTGCTTTGTTTGTCTTGCCAGCAGCAGGAATGAGCACTGAACACATGACCTTTCAGTCACCTCATCCTTAACATCCTCTCCAAAAGTGAAATCTAAACCAAAAGCTAGAATCCAGATATGCTCAAAAGTTTTTCTTTTGTTGCACCCCAGTATGTATTTTTAGTTGGGCTTTTAATGCAAAAGTAAAGAGAAAACAATTTTAAAAAGTCATCTGAAACATCAACAAAAAGTTTTTTCTGGTCAGATTTATTAAGCTAGAATAGTAAGTTTTAGTTTGAGGATTTTTTACTCTTTAACCCCTTGAGACTTCACTAACACTAACTATTAAAGTGAAAGTCATGTAAATTCACATTTAGTTCAGTGTCATGTTTTAGGAGAAAGTAAGGAGCATATTTCTTGTGTACAATTGCAGTACAGTGAACACTGCCTTAGTTACTATTGTGTTCCACATAAGGATGGCTTCATATAATTTATTGACACTGTTTTAAGCTCCCACACAAACATAACCACAACTTGAAGCACAAGCAAATATTGACTTCATCTGCAGCCCAATAGCTGTTCTAGTGATTACTCAGGCATTCTGGCAGTGCTTCCAACCACCAATAAAGGCAACGGAAACTTTTACAAGCATGACATAAGTAAACTATTCGTCACATTATCAACACTAAATATGTTATCATACTTCAGAAATGTTAAAGGGTTCAAAAATATTCAATGCAGGGCCTTGACTTGTTTGGGCTTACCAAATAATAAAGAAAAATATTGTTCTTGTTTCTGTGAGAGAGGGAGGAGAATGGAGAAGACAGAGGAGGCATTACTGTTATTCTTGGCTCTGGGTCAGATGGGTCTGGTTTATTATGCTGTGTGAAAAGGAGAGTGGAAAACTACTTAAAACTGAACAAAATAACATTAACAGATTTTTACTACTTTTTATCTGGTCCTGTGACAAAATAAAAGGCACACATTCATGTGTCATTATTTTAGTCTCAGGGAGAATATGAAGAAAAATAATTGTTTGCATGAAACAGTGTGCAACTGCTTCCTTTTGAAATTAGCCCAATTGAAAAGAAGTAGTAATTAAAATGTTAAATTCCTCATTAAAATAAGAAAAGAATGCTAAAGAGCAGTACAGCCGAAAGCAGATGCTTAAAACTAGCCTGCTGAATCCATACTCAGCCACATAAATTAGATCCTGTGGATTTAGGCGATTAGCCGTATGAAGAAATGTTTCTAATTCTCATCTCAGAGTCTACAAACAAAAGAAACAATGATATGTCAAATAATATTCATACACACATTTGTCTGTGATGAGTTAGAATGAAGTATCATGTTAAGTGTAATGTATAATAATATATATTACACTAAATAGTACAAGATGTGAAAATCCGTAATAAAAATATACGTGAAGACTCTGCCCTCTGTTAGTTATCCATATAAGTCATCTCCTTTTCAAATGGATTCAATGAACTTCTAAAAACCTCTGGTGAAAATACATTAATCTAATAAACGTGTTTCACCACCTTATACACCATTTAGTGATATCAGTTCCTGCTCACACAAGCATGCATGCAGGATGCATATAGAGTGAAAAAAGATAAGGAAAGGAGAAATATAAAAATAAAGAAAGAAAGTAGACTAATTTTGAGATAGTTCCTAGAAGAATTATCTTGAAAACACCAGTAATATAGACAAAGTTCCATTGCACTGGGAGATCAAGGCTGGACAATGCTGTACCAAAACCTCAAAGTTCTCTGAATATCAATATGGCCAGAGTGATTAATGGATTATAAAACTCACCCAGGCTTCAGAATTAAAGTGTTTAAACCCCAGATTTTACACCATTTCCTTGCCCATAGAGAGTGTGTGTGCAGTCTCCAGCCCGTAGCCAATTGCCTGTGAGATAACAGAGACGGGAAAGAAGAGAAACAAAAGTTCAGTTGGGGTGAGCTGTCTTGAGCTTTGCTGAGGGAAGATTTGCCAGTGTAAGCATGATAGCATATAACAGGGCAAACTAGGAGACTTTTAAGGACCGATCCATTTCTGGTTACCACAGTTATAAACCAGCACTACTCTTGCACATCTCGTGACAGGAAGAATTTTCTCAGCTCTGTACAAATAAGAAGTTCCTGTTCTGCAGGTCTATACTAAAAGGTGCCAGCTCTTTTGCTCTGCTGCTGTGAAGCCATTAGTACTTAAATGCTCTGCAAGAACAAGATTACAAATCTCTGATCTGGCAGGATTAGGATGTCAGTGCATATAAAACAAAGATATAGATGAGAAAGAATAATGCTTCAAGAACAAAAGACTCCAGAGATTATCCAGAGACTTAAAAACCTTTCAAAATACATCCAATGAAAATGAAGAATGATATTCACAAGATAATGTGGATAAAAATTAGTTTATATAAAGCTTTACATGAACAGAAAAATAAGGTTTTTTATAAAGCAGTGTTTAATCATTGCTGTCTTTGACAAAGAAAAAATCATATGCAATGACATATACACTAAATTCTTCACTTAAGAAAGAAAGTCTAGGGCACTAGAATTATTACTAAAAGATTTAATTAGAAATACTGGACACTATTTCTTTCTGTAAAAAATATGAAGGTCAAAGTTTGTTCTGTTACTCACTTTGCTGCATCTTATTTTCAAGGGCAGACTAAAAGTGGCAAAGTTAAAGCAAACAAAACCGGGACCTCCAAAGAGAAAACCAAGTGATACTGAGGTAGTTACAGATATTACTGTCTGCAGGTGCCACCCCACCAGATGCTCTGCCAGTCAGAGCGTGGCATGGTCACACACTGCCAGCAAAGCACCAGTGAGGGGGGCTCTGCCGGCAGACGCGGTTTGTGCTGCCAGCTGTGTGCTGGCTCTAGCCCCAGCTGACAGGACAGAGGCACAGGCAGCTGGAGGGAACAGGGTCTAACCTCTCATCCCTCAATCTGCTGTACTGTAGTGGTTCAAGTCCTTTAATTTTTTTCTCCCAAAGAATACCTAAATTACAAAACACAAAGTTGAATTCAGCCTTGGTGAAAAGAGGCATGAGTGCAAGGACATCAGAGAAATCTCAATCACATCGAGGCCACAGTTATGCATAAAAAGTTATTAACCATATGGCAAAGGAGGAGAGGAATTACAAAGAAAATTCCCCAATAACTCATCCGTATTTCGCCTTGTTTTTAGAGTGCAATTATGTGACAAAGACATTATTTCAGACAAAACAGTATATATGACAGCCATGGATAAAGTAAACAAAGGCTTAAGAATTTGAAAGCAAGCAGAAGAAGTATTTAGGTTTCTAAATTTCCCTCCAGAACCAAATGTTTGGTTTTTTGCACAACTAGAGTGACTTCAAAGTTCACATCAGAGAAGTGAAAGAGGTGGGGGGAGGGAACACTCAGTGTTCTCTCACCCCGATCATAAAACAAAATACAAATAAAGATTTGTGGCTTTGCATCTGCAGACAAGCAGATATTGTACTCAATCAGTGCTCATCCAGAAAGTCACAAAGCACAGCTACCATTGAAAGCTTCTAAGAAACAGCTCCTTTTTATGGCTTCCAATTGCTCTACCACAGTGTAATTAGTCTCAGTGCAGTATCATCAAACACACTGATGACTTGGTGACCCAGTCACATTGACAGGGCCCAGGTAATGAGGGTAAATACCATTGTAATCTTGTTAAGCAATATTGTTTTTAACTTCAATCCCACCCATATTATAGGGATTTAAAGAGATTGGAATAAACTTGCTGAAGCCAGCACTTGGAATGAGAAATGTAGACAAAGATTTTTTCCACCTCTTTCATACCAAAACAGTTATTTGCTCTCTTTTGTTTTATTTGAATTTACATCAGTGCAGTGCTTTACAGGAAGACACAGCACCGTAGAACAAACCTTCAAATAAGCTGGCTACCTGTGTTACCTGTGCCCTTCCTGTTGGTGACAATTCCCTTTGATTTACTTCAAATTTCCCACAGCTACTTTCAAGGAGGAGTGCTTTTCATGAACCCTCATCAGGATAGCCTGTACACAAAACAAAGCTTCTAAACAAAACAAAGACTCAAAAAGCTGTTGCTATACTTAAGCACACACCAGAGCATTGCATGGGGCAACATATGCCAGGGCTATTATTTGGGAGAGGAACAAGGGAGACTCAGACTCATAGCATGGACCTATCCCTACTCCCAAACAGCATTTTTAGAACAGTAAAACTGAAAGGGAGATCCACTCCCATGGAAAGTCAAGCTTCCAAACTTTACCAGTCCAAAGTGATCAATTTTGTTATTTTATGTTGAGCATTCTATGGAGCTATTCATTGAAAACAACAGAAAAAAAACAGAATTCCTGGGGAAGCCAAGTACACCAAGCAAGAAACACCTGCAGCTGTAGTTCTAAGAGCACCTCTTCCAGCAGCTGTGCTAATTTGAGTGCCTTTTTACCTTCTTATGATGCCCTTAATTGTGCCATGCGTTAAAGAAATTAACCTGCACATGTTCACTGTGCTACCACAAGAACGAGGTGTCATCCCAGGCCATGAGTCCCCAGTGCCATCAGCACAGAGAAGGGGAATGCTTAAATCAACAGAGGCACTTATGCAAATTCAGGTGAGTGTATGGCATAACTGCGAGCAAGTCAAAGTACAGTTCTGTGGGGATGTTTAAGGCAGTTCCACTCAGACTAGAACATAGTGCTGAAGAAAGTGAAGAAAGTTCTGCAAGCTCTGTAAAGTAAGATTTGGTTCTTCTGGTTTGATTTTTGGGGGGATTTTTGTTTGCTTATTTGAAGGTTGGCTGGTGGGGGGAGCAGAGTGTTTAGCATTAAACCATCTGAAAACATGTGGAAAAGCACCAAGCTCTGGGATGCCTCCCTTCCAAAGCTCTGACAAAAACAGGGCTTAAGGACTTCTTTAGCAGCAGGGGTAGCTCAGGTCTTTCCTTTCCCCCATCCCTGCTAGCCTTGAGCTTCTGTCCACCCATCCACTTGCTGCCACCTTCCTGTTGTGCCAAATTAACCATTTGTGGAGCTATTCCATGAAGCTGAACAGTGAATTAATTGCTTGGTGTTTTAAAAAGGCAGGAGGATTCTTTGATTTGCATGAATCTGGTTACAATGTGCTACATCAGGGAAAACAAGTGGTGGGAAGCAGGAAGAACAAGCACAGGAACTGCTCAAGAGAAAAAGAACTGCCAAGAAAAGGTTCCTCAGTATCACTGCCTCCAAGACCATGATTTAACCTAATTAAGTTAATTAACCGGAAAATTTGAGAGAAAGAGTAGTTGGCATTTGAGAAAGGGAAGAAAAAACCATGGAACAGAGAGAGGGCTGTTAGCAGGAATGTGGATAACAGATCATCGGCATCTGCAGAACAGAGAATAACACTGTAAACAGTGAGATCTGAAAAATTTTCAGGGAGTGATTGACAAGCAAGTATGTTCACCCAGCTGAATTAGAAATTAAATATGCAGAAAAGCCATATCTTCTAACTTCCAAGTCACTTCAAATCTGCTGAACTCCAGAGCTCACAGTCCAAACCTGAGCTTTAAATCCACACATCATCCTCTGCACCAGTCACATGAAATTTAAGCATCAAAATAAATCTACTATATACATGTAAAATTTGAACTGTTATGAAGGTGATGATCTTGGTGAAGTGTAAATTGAGTTTTTCATTTTCCATTTTCTCAGAGCACGAGTTTTCAGAATCATGATATCCCAAATAGCCTAAAGACTTTGATAGAATTCATTTTTAAAATCTCATTTTGTGAAACACAAGTAATACAAGTTTTCAAGACAAATAAATTATTTATAAAATTATGACCATCTCAGAAAAAGGACTTTAAAAGGAAGGAACTTTATCACTCCAATTACAGTAGAATAACAATTCAACCATCTCCACACCTACATGCAACCACACCTACAACACAATGCTATAATTACAAATCTAGAATCAAAACACATTAAATTAGTCAGAAACTTCTTCAGAGACAGCACACACAGGACAAACAGGCAGGATTAATGCCTTAAGAGCAATGGCAAGCAGCATCAAAGAATATCTACCCAATGATGACCTCTTCTCCTAAGTTTCATTGCTTGTCACTAGATAAGACAAGTTATTTCAGTAAGCAGTAAGCTCTTTCTCTCCTCCCTCTCCACAGATGGAGTAGTTCTATATTTTAGGTTAGATGGATTGGAAAAAATAAGTTGGATCAATATAAGACCTCACAGAGAAAGGCAAATTGGCAAAGTATAGACATCACCAAGTCCAGTAAGAAAGTTTAGGAAAGATGCATCACCCTGAAGCAGAAAAAAAGGTCTAGTATGTTTGGGCATGAGCCCAGCTTTGGCTATAAATAGGTCCATATCCTTTACCTTGGGAAAGCCACCAGATTAAAACTTTGAAATCTGTAGATACCCAGGCACTACAGGATTGTGTATTTCTCCTACCAACCTCAGCAGTGTTATATCCACCTGCACTCTGATGGCTGCAATGCAGACATAATACATTAAGTACTGAGTGTGACATTCCTCCAGGATCACTTATAAATATCATAAGAGAACAAAGTGGGACTTGGTCTAAAGCAACCAAAATTAACAGGCCCAGTCAGGAGATTTTCATGATTTAAAATAACAGAAGTTTTCTTGGAGTATTATAAATATTGCAGGAAAGGGTCTATTGTCTCTAGTATTTAACAGCGTTTATACATTCTCTTTGGCCTGAGTTGACCACATAGAATCTGACTCCTGGCAAAACAAAAGAATCCTTAATTTACTATATTTATTTCCTTTTAGCCACAGTTTTAAGTCAGGACAAAAATAGAGACAGGAAAAAAGGTGGCCAAGTAAAATATGGCCTCAAATATCACTCCATTTAATTTCTCTTTTCTCTACACAAGCAGTACTCAGAGGTACCGTCAAACTGCCTCTATTTGGTGACAGAAGATGAAAATTCCTCCTCTACTGGGTTTCCAAAACAGTAAGACATGTTCTAAGGGTCACTGTAGTTTGAGCTGTATAAAGCTGGGATTCACACTCAACTGAAGCTCATTAAAAACACTTTTGATTGCTTTTATAATGTATGGTGACAAGCCTAACTCCATTAACCTACTGAGGCTTAAAATTATTATTGTGCTCACTGTCCTCATCACTAAAGGATAATAAAGATGTCACAGCATATTATTTAAAGAAAGTTACTATTAAATAGACAAAGTAGGAGGTAATTGATCCTGGTACAAGGTTTCAAATGTACTCTAGCTATACTTATGAAAATTTTCAAGGGATGCTGGTATTTTAAAACAGAAAACTTCATAGATTCATGATACAAATTCGCAAAGATTAAATAAGAAGTGCAGCCTTAAGCTTTTCTGCAGAGAAACATCAGCCACCTGGGGCAGAGCCTGAACACAAGGCAAGCAGAACAGAGAAGTTGCTTGCAGAAAAAAAAAAAAGCCATGAATGTGTAAGAAGTGGAAGGGAACCAATTTGCAAGCAGGGAGAAGAGAAACCACACTGTCACTCAACTCCTCTCTGCTACAAAGGCAAGTCGGGATTCTGAAGTCCTCAGATCCTCACCCTTCTTGCAGGTCAGCATTAACTCCTGTTATACAGCAGCACAACTGCATCATTTTGTTGTTTCCCTCTTTTATACTAACACTGAAATCCTTTCTGCATTATTTTATAATTTCAGCATTGTGCCCTGCTGTCCATTTTCTATTTTCACTTACATGAAGGAAAACTAAAACAGCTTCAGTACAGCCTTTTCCTTTCTCTCTACTACATATGACCTTAACAGGCATCTGAAGACTCAGAAAAACATGCACCACCCAAATCAGACTACAAACAACATCTACACCAGCAAGTACTTCATTTCTACAGGGCTGTTGTTATGTTGTTTGCTTTTTGTTTGGTTTTTGGAGTTGCTTTTTTTCAGTTTTTCTTCTGCAGTGAGTGTATACCATAAAAAAAAAGGCTGGAGAAAAATTAGAGATAGAAACCATTAACGTCTTCTTCCTAAGTCTGTAAGAGTTTAAATTAAAAAGACAAAAACACCTGATTTTTTGTAAAAATAAATTAAAAACAAAACAAACAAACAANAATACAGCTACTTATTAAACTCAATTCAACCAAAAGCCAGGAGAAATGAAGAAAAAAAATGCAGAAAAAAAAATCAATTCTTTTCTCTTTTCTTTGCATAGAAAGCAGCAAAGCTACAGATAACTTACCAAGAATAAAACAGAATGTAAATAATTGTGGAACTTAATCGTGTTATGATGTCCGAATATAACTTAATACCTCTAGCTATCAAATCTAAATAATAAGCATGGAATTCTGATGGACTTTAAACAGAAAGGTCAGACAAATGTCTCCAAC
This sequence comes from Aleadryas rufinucha, assembly GCA_013397815.1. Lineage (NCBI taxonomy): Eukaryota > Metazoa > Chordata > Aves > Passeriformes > Aleadryas > Aleadryas rufinucha. The sequence continues at coordinate 1,365,352 of VZTH01010337.1, forward strand.
AGCAAATCTATGACAATGATAGAAACCACAGATTTGTAAAAAAATATTGCAAAACTGTAGCAGTTTGACCAGATCTGGATGGAAAAGCAGAACTTCAGCCCTTTTCCTTTTTTTTTCTTTTTAATGGCTACGTTTCCTCTGCAGCTAGACATAAACAGTAGCCAGAAGAAGACTGGCTTTAAAGTGAAATCATTGTATTATTACTGAACCATTTCTCTAAATTGTGCCATACATACATTTGTAACAAACAAAGAAACAAAAGAAAGGAAAGCTTATACAAATCATGCCATGTCTCCATCATGAATCCTGTCATTTCAAGACTAGAGTACATGAATAAACATTTTCTTTACAAAAGGAATGGGAGCCAGTGCCTGGTGGCCTAGCACAGCTGCAGTGCTAGCACAGAACAGCTGGTTTCATAAGCCACCGCCCTGGCCTGTCACACATGTTCAGCTGAAATTAGAAACAGCAGAGTTCAGGGGTTAAGAGAGAAGTTTACACGACACACCAGCTACCCAGAGCATTACTGGAATTTGCTGGTGAACTCTCACTCAGGGGAAGAATTTGTCAGGGAGGTTTTCAGCAGAGGAACAATGGATGGGAGTTCTCAAGNGTTGCTTTTTTTCAGTTTTTCTTCTGCAGTGAGTGTATACCATAAAAAAAAAGGCTGGAGAAAAATTAGAGATAGAAACCATTAACGTCTTCTTCCTAAGTCTGTAAGAGTTTAAATTAAAAAGACAAAAACACCTGATTTTTTGTAAAAATAAATTAAAAACAAAACAAACAAACAAAAAATCCCAGAAAACAAAACAACCAACTAAACCCTGAATAAACAAAATAAAATAAACAAAAATGAAAACCAAAGTGTTCTTCAAGTATTTCTAGATCCCCCACCAGGTGGACAGGCCCTCCTCACTGCCTGCCTCAATGCAAAAAAGTACACTTGTGTCCAGGGTAGAAAACAGGTGAACAGTTCTCACTAATAAAAATAAATAAGCAGCATATTTAAACAGGGAGGGCAGTAGGACTGTTAAACTAGCAATAGGTAGCATAGAGCAGCTTAATAAGTAGCATTTCACATAGCATCTAGACATGCCTTATCTGGTATGTGCAATTTTAGCTAAGAGTGAGTCACTTCTCTATGCTTGGATGCTATGAACTTGAATTTGGCCATGCCAATTAAAGCTCAGCATTCAAAGCTACTGAACTAAAAATGTATTTTGAAATCTCTCCTTCTAAATATTCTTCATTTACAGGAGGTGGGGGGAGTATGAGCACCAAATGCAGTCTTTGGAAATACAGCTGAATCATNCTACGTTTCCTCTGCAGCTAGACATAAACAGTAGCCAGAAGAAGACTGGCTTTAAAGTGAAATCATTGTATTATTACTGAACCATTTCTCTAAATTGTGCCATACATACATTTGTAACAAACAAAGAAACAAAAGAAAGGAAAGCTTATACAAATCATGCCATGTCTCCATCATGAATCCTGTCATTTCAAGACTAGAGTACATGAATAAACATTTTCTTTACAAAAGGAATGAGAGCCAGTGCCTGGTGGCCTAGCACAGCTGCAGTGCTAGCACAGAACAGCTGGTTTCATAAGCCACAGCCCTGGCCTGTCACACATGTTCAGCTGAAATTAGAAACAGCAGAGTTCAGGGGTTAAGAGAGAAGTTTACACGACACACCAGCTACCCAGAGCATTACTGGAATTTGCTGGTGAACTCTCACTCAGGGGAAGAATTTGTCAGGGAGGTTTTCAGCAGAGGAACAATGGATGGGAGTTCTCAAGCCCTCAATACGTAACATGCTGTCCTGGCAGTGAGCAGGCTGGGGAATAAGAGACAATGTTTAATCAAGCAGAAGTTTTACAGTACATTTCTATGGTTTCTGTTTTTAATTTGAGCAGTGCAGCCCACGCTAACATACTCTTTCTAAATTGAAATGCAGTGTTGTGTGCATAACCACCATGAGAGCAGTGAGACTGCCACTACTTCCTTCCTGTACCTTTCGTGTTCAAGCTTCTCTCAAGCTGCTGATCCCACATGGAAAACTAATTTCTACTCTGACGTCTTTTCCCATTCCTCTGTCACTTTCTGCACTCAGGGGGGTTGTACTTCCCTCTCAGCAGGCAGGCAGGAGACTACCAACAAAAGTCTATAATGTCACGTGGAACACAAGTTATACTTTAAGGTCACTATATTTTAATGAGATAGAGCTTCACCAGTGTCCAAAAGCAAAACTTTTGTGCCATTCAGCAGAGCTTTTCTACATGTAAGGAGTCTCAAGATCTGCTTGGATCCAATTTATTCTTGGAAAGACATTGCAGTCTCCTATTTAGTGTTTGATTTATCTGCTTAACCAAAGGACTGTTGCAGAAAGATAAGTTACTCACTTTTGAGGCTATACCAGCAATACCAACAGAGAAGAGCTCATGCCACAACAACTCATCCAGTCTAGATCCTCTTTGTCACCTGGGGGAGGACAAGCACCTCCCCACTGCTGGGAACTTCTGGCACAGTCCTGCTGCAAAGAGCAAGTGTCATTGCCAACACCACAAACCAATGCTGGTTCCTCAGAACATCCTTACTGCCAGTACTGTCTCATGCCACTTGTCACACCACTGAAGTGAATACTCATCATTTACAGATTCCCTCCCCTGACAGTGGATACGCTATCTGACCTTCTAACACTTTCATTTCAAAGACAGAATAAAGGGGAATGAGTTGCATTGTTTAAAAATCAGCCCTATAATGTGGATCTTACTGAAAGTTTTTGGAACAGCACTCACAGAGTCACAACATCTTCAGAAAAAGAGCCCTGCATTCCAGCCTTCCTCATTCATTGTTATAAAGTGGGTAATTGGCATCATTAACATTCTTCCCAGCTGGAAAGAATGCCCTTCTACATTGCAGCTAAAATAATACGTTGTTCAGAGATGCCTGTTCTTCCACAGACATTCAATGGCAACTTAAATTTTCCATTTATTCCTTATGTGTAGTAGTATTTTACTAAAGAAAGTATTCCTTGAACACTTAAGGAAGCTAAAATATATCATGCAAAGAACAAATCCTGCAACAACTATAAACCAGCAATGACTATTCGGCATTTCAACATAACTATATCATATCCATTCCTATGACTGGGAAAAACAGAACTATAACTGCTAAAAGAATCTCACTGTATGAAACCAAAACCACAAATCCCTTTTATACAGAAAGCATACAGTGGAAATTAACACCGAGTGACAGAAACTTCACTTTTTCTTATGAAAGTTTATGCAGGCTGTGATTTGTATGTCTGTTGATATGAAAAGCCAGTTCTCTTTATATAATTAGAACAGCTCTCGAGGCAGAAAGAATATAATAGGCAGTAATAACTTTGAAGGGAGAAAGCCTCTCTGGAGTTAGCACTACGTCACAGCCAAAGCACGTTGCATAAGGCGAGTTCTCAAAACAAGAGACAAAAGCAATCTGGGGGAGGAGCAGCATTCAGCTGCAGACATTTTTCCTATTCCTTGGCTCTGAACATGAATGGCTGGAAAACTGACAAGTTTTCACAGGCATGACTGAGCCCAGTCTTGACTCAGAATTAAATGGGACATAAGGTTTTGGCTGGCCAAGATCACTAAGCATGAACAAAAATTAAAACTAAAATTACCTTCACTGTTTCTCTCAGTGTAAGAAAAAAAAATAAGCCCAAAAGCAATGGCGCTGTTTATTGCTTGGCAGGAATCCAACATTACTATGGGCTAATGAGAACTGAAAAGAAAGAAAATTAACCTGAGTGTTGTTCCAACCTGGACAATAAAACTAGTAAATTTTTTTTTTAGCCGAAACTGAAAAATAAGTTAATTTTGTTTACACTTATGATTATCACAGATTATGGTTTAATATTTGAAAGCTAAAATGATCATGCTTTGGGCATTTCATACTTCATCTGCACTTTTTTTTCCAGCTCCTGCAAGTGCCCTGCTGGGGTGCACAGAGCCCGTACATATCATCACTGGGTTGCTGAATGAATCAGAAGGAAGGGTCCGTGGTAAAGCTAAACCAAGAGTTTCCATGTTAATGGCACTGCCCCACAGCAACACTGATATGAGGCAATTATTATTCCAGCTCTACCTTCAAGACAGTGAAGACCAGCATCAACGAAGACACCATGATAGTGGTGGCAGTTCTCACGCACAGCCCCTGCAGGCAAGTACTCAAAGCAGGGTGTCAGAGGTAACTTAGCACTACCTACATGCCCCATCTAGAACTGTGCAGCTCAGAGCTGTTGCCTTTGCACTTAATGACTTCATAAAGCCATGGGTTACAGACTAAACTGAACTTTTCCATTTGCTCATGTCAGAAAATAAAAGGCTTTGGAGTACTTTGTACTTCTTAGAAATGAGACTGAGCTGACAGGCATGACACTTGAAACCATGCTGACTGGACAAAAAACCTGATGAGCAAGTTCCCTGCTGGAGTCTGGCAAGCAGCTTCCAAACATGGATATCTCTTTACAATCATACAGAAAACTACACTGCAGCCACATTAAAAAACATAAGCTGGAAGAAAAATAAATTATCAATGAAGTTCTCAAATTCTCTTAAAAAAACCCTCAAAAATCTGAGTCCATTTACATAATTTGGCTTACAAAATTATCCCTTACCATCCCTATTCCAGCCACTATAAGCTAGCTGCTTACTCATCTTAAAAATAAATAACTTCAGCCCATTCAACATTAACTGACACGAAATCAAAGGCTTAAAATAATTGCTGCAATCTTAGGTTTCCATCTTGCAAAAAATTAAGTGGATGAATAATTCTACATCTAAGAGTTATCACCATTGACTTCAATATGTGCAGAGTCAACTTTAATATCATATTCCACGTATATGTAATTCACATACACCCGAGGAGAGTCTACAAACACAGAGTAACATTGATTGAGAGCAATACAAACAGCACGAAAAACAGATGCAGGAAAAAACCTATTTAAATTTACAGTTCTAAAAGTTATAATGTCCACACAAAACCATAGTCCTGGAATGAGTAAGAGGAAAGCATGGTTAGGAAATGGGGAATCATAATTCATTAAAAATGACTTGCTAGTAAAACTGCAGAATTATAAGCAACTTCTTGGCTAAATTTGGGCAAATGATGAAAGATGGGAAAGGTTGTGGAAACCTGCAAGTTTAAAACAAAATTGCAGATGAAAACAGTGTTGAATAACAGGGAAGTCACAGTGGAGAGCAAGCATGTAAAACCTCACAGTAATATCGACTAGCTTTCATCAAATACTAGGATTCTGTTTCTGAAGACTGCTCATAAGATATGACTTCTTTTCCATGTTTATTTGGCCTCATATTCTCCTCTACACGTATGCTGCTGTGCATCAAAACAACTTGCAAAATATTTGAAAAAGGTTCAGTACCACTTTGATCTACCATCTTTCGCAGCACCAGATTTCTGTAAAGGAGTTTAAAAGTTTTAAGTTTATAGAAACGAAAGTGTTACTACCAGAGCTGCTGTCCTATGAGATCATGGTAGTCATGGAAGACAGTGGCAAGGCCACTGGAAATGCTTGCTGTTACATAAAAAGTACAGCAAATCATAATGATGTCATTGTACCAGGTGTGGCTATGGTTTGGATAGGTGACCAGAAGAGTGTTGAAGATGACAGGAATGTTTTAGGTGTTGCTGGTCTGTACTTGCACAGCATCAAAGCCCTTTCCATTTGTCATGCTGCCCTGCAAGCAAGGAGCCTGGGGGTGCAGGAAGAGCTGGGAGGGGGCACAGCCAGGACAGCTGACCTCAGCGGACCACAGGGATGTTCCGTACCATACGGCATCATGCTCAGCATATGAGGGTGGTGGAAAGAAGGAAGAGGGAGATGTTTGTAACTATAATCTTAGGACTCCCAAGCAACCATTACATATGGTAAAGCTCATCTTCACTGAAAATGGTTAAATATCTGCCTTTCCACAGGAAGCAGAGAATGAATTCCTTATTTTGTTTTGCTTGTGCATTCAGCTTTTTCTTTACCCGGTCTTTATCTAACCCCCAGAGTGTTCTCACGTGTATGACATGGTTCAGACAGCTCTGTAGTCATCACAGAGCTTCTAGCTCAGGTATCCAATCAGAAACAAGAGGTGGATAATACCGGTGAACTGCTATCCCGTAGTTCACTTCTGTTCTCACTGCCAATGTAAGGCATTGTTTTTGATGTAGATGTCAGTATCCCTTCCCATCTCATTTACACTCTTTCAACTGCTCCCATTCCCCTCAGGAATCTCTTGTGCAATAGTCTAATCTCACCGAGCTAAACTGAAATGTAGACTATTCTCCCTTCCTAGGGAATAAGAACAAGGTACAATTTCCCTTTCATTTGGTGCCATACTCAGACCTCAAGTTGTAACACACAAAATTCAGTCGGATATCTATGAAAGTACTGAAAGCGCCAGGTGAGCACTGGAGAGAGGCTTGGCTTCAGTCTTGCTTCTCAAGAAGGGCAGCTGAAACAGCACGGAAGTGAAATATCACTGGCATGTAAATCACTATAGCCCTAAACAAGTGTAGAAAAGACACTTGACTGTTTCTGAACTAATGCTTCCTGAATTTCTCCTGAAACACTTGCTCAGTCTTTTGCTCCAACAGAACCAAAAATTATGAAAAATCTCCACCGCACCAAAAAATGTATTTCTTTGTACTGCTGAAAAATCAAAGTCATTAGAAACACAAATTAAATTAGCTGTAGTATATGAATACTGCATTCAATCATTTTAGTTTCTTGTACGACAAGGCTGTTAATCTTAAAATTTTAAGCTGCCTTCACAAGTTTTGGGTCCAAAATTTCTGTCCTCTTCCATAGGATCTTAATCTGAACCCAAGTCTATAAGATCCTATTAGTTATGCAGCTTTTAACTTGCCCCCTTTTTTTACTCTAACCACAACAAGAATGAAACCATGAAAAATTTTCAGAGCCATTTTATGGAGACAATTAAGCATTTCTTAGAAAATTTGGGTAAGCTGATAAATTGTCCTCATCAGCCTCTATTTACAGGTGAATAACTGGTAAACACTCTTCACTTCTGAGCCAGCACATCCATCTCTCTGTAGGCCAGACTGACACCCTGTGTCCCCTTGCTCTGAGAATAGTTGGGTTCATGGAGGGGAGTTCAGTGCATGGGGCAAGTACTAACGAATAATAGAGGATATTTAGATCCCACTGCTAGGAGATTAGTCTTTAAATTTCAGCACAAAACTCTGAATCCAAGAGAGAATCCCAGTCTTAGATAATAGCTAATGTTATGATGTTTTTCTTTAAGCTTTTGATTCCGTCTATTAAGAGAAATTTCACTTCCTTCTCCCTCCCTATTAAGAAAATAGACCTTACATAGATCCAACTGTTTACCCAATAATTTATCATCTTTCCAAATACTTTCAATAGCATCTTTTAGCTGATCAGAGCCAAGGCTAATATCCAGACATAAAATCCATTCTCTGTCCTCCAATACAGCAAAAGGCCAAAACGACATTTCACAAACAGCAAGAATTTTTTTTTTAAGTAGGCATCCATCAAAAATGCATTTTTCCTCAGTACTCTGGCCTTGAAAACACTGCATTTTCCAATTTCCTACATGCTGCTTAATGTTATGCGGTGTCAGTCACACCACATTGTGTCACTTTACACAGCAGGTCAGCAGGAGCCACCATGTTCAGAAGTACCTGATATTTTGCCAAATCATTTGGCACATCTCACATTCTCATCAGTTTGAATTACTTGTACATCATTTCAAAAGAGGGACATAATTATTGGCAATCATTCAGAAAATGGCAGACAGTCTGAGTGCTTTGCTGGATTTTTCCTCCATCTAGAAACTGCAAGATAGACAGATTTCCCTAAAACAATGTAACTGCACGTCAGATTAGTACCTGGGCAATTCTTGCTTACATATACTATCTCAGGGAAATGTTTTACAAATTCTTCCTTACAGTGAGTGGTACTTCATTCTACAGCTTCCCTAAAGACAGCTCATAATCAGCGTTATTAGGAATACCAAATTCTGACCCTGAGGCAGAGATTAAATAATACCCGATTCAAATATTAATTCACTACCACATACTTTCTAAAGCAAGCATATGTTTTTCATTCTTTCAAACATTTAATTCTCACAGTAATTCTACACCAACTAGAACAGTTAAAGTATTCTTTACATCAAACTCTAGGTGATAAATCCCCTCATTATTATGCACATCTGTTTGTGTGTCACTTAACACATTGCATGTAGGAGCACAACAGGTAAATAGTGCCAAAATTGATGGGTAAGTTCTGCTTACACAAACAAGAACATCTTTGAAAAGGCCACAGGTAGTGGGAGGAAAACAAATCCCAGACTATATGTATCATAACAGTGAGCTATTTTTCCACAGATGGCTGCAAAACAAAGCAGAGAGCTTCTTTCTATGTAGAAAAACCTTGCCATGGGAAACTATGGGGAACTGTACGACAACCACAACTGACTGCAGGTCAGCAACAAGAAAGCATAGGGAATGAAACTGGAAAAGCGTTCATTTAAAGTAAAACAACACAAGCTCTTCACCTAGCTGCAAAACAGGCTCCCATACATAGTGAAAAGACTGCAGAGCAGAAATACACCAGAGGCTAAAGATCTGTGGTGAGTTTGCACTGATAAAAACATGGGCCCAGAAGATCGACCAGCAACTGAAGTCTGATGGGTCTGACAGACGATAAGTTTGGGGGATGTGCCAAGAGCCTGCAGCCTCACCCAAGGGCAGCCAGTGAGACCCTAGACTGAAATGTCAACGCACTAGAGCCCATTTATGAAATACAAGCCCCCAAGCAGAGAAGACTTGACATTTTCATAGGTTCCTTGGCATAACTGCTTTCTCAAGTATAGTTTTCTAATTTAAAAGCCTTGGTTTTAGTAAACAGTAGTTTTCAAAGGGGCATAATAGATGATTTATATAGCTAGCAAATCAAATTTACAGAATATACTCCAAATCAAAGCCAAATCCAAAGACCCCCTGAATTTAATTATAAGAGTATCTGCATACTACAAGCATATTGAAAAAAAAACATTTGTGGTGTTTGATCACGACAACAAAAGCTGGCCATTCAGTGTATGTTTGTAGAGATAACAAGGAAGATGGAGGCTGTAAACCTCATTCCCACCTTGAAGAAGGTGTGGCAAATAGCTCCTCACAGGCAGAGAATTGGAGCAGTTCAAGACTGAACAAGCAGCTTTCCTTGTGATCTGCCAAATAGTGACAATTATTTAAAGTGAGAATATTTTAGCTTGTGTGAGAGATAAAATAATCTTTAAGTGTTGCAAGGCAGCTAATGGTTTCTCAAAACTATATCTAATTTCCACTTACAGTTTTACTAAACCCAGCAATTCAAACACATGGAATTTGAAAGCAAACCCGAAACCTATTTGAACTCATGGACTGCTAAGAAGGTGTTTTGCTGTCAGATACAGCTGTCACTTGTTTAAGATGAAGAAGGAGTAGTCCATAAAGTAGAAGGAAAAAGAGAGAAGTGAGAGTTAGAAGAGAAAAGGAATAGTTGTGTCCAGCAGAGGTGACAGTGCATAATACAAACCTTATAAGAAACTGGTTTAATTTTTTAAAGTTAAATCAAATCCATTGTCAAAAGAACTTAATTTTGCAAATTCTCAGTACAAAAGTCTTGCTTAAGATGTATTGAAAGTGAGGAGAAAAATTTTTTTTAGATTCTATTCTATATTGAACAATACCACTTGTCTAAATATGGGCTTAGACTCATATTCCTTGTAATTGCATTTTCCTTTCAATCAGCTTCTGTTTCCCCAGTGAAGTTCCCTATAAGTGAATGGTCTCTTTTCTCCACTGTCTATAAAAGCAGCTGTGCAGCAAATCTAAATAAGGGTAGACACAGGAATATGCCACCAACATATCTTTACTAACTTCTCCTGCTTTATAAGCACTTCAGTTAGCCTACTATCATAATATTAGTAATTTGAACTCTATCCCAAACAAAACCAGTACAAGAAGTTTTCTGATCAGAGGTGACACAAAACAGAAGGTTCAACACAGAAGAATACGTGTGCTTTCAAATTTTTCTTCCATAAATAAATTAATTTTTTTTAAAAAATCAAGCAATTGTTTTTGGTCAAGCAAAATATTTTATTTTCTCCCAAAAAAGCAATTTTTCCTCCTTTCCTAGCATTTAAAGAACAGCAGCAAAATCTTTGGACATAAGTAATCAGCATGAGATACAACCACATACAGTGCTTGTGTCCAGATGTTCACTTGTTCACAAGCTTGAGCATTAAAAGTTCCAAAGAGCAGCAATATGAAAAGCAGAAGCGCACAGTGAGAAAGATAAATCCCTTCAGAGTCCCTCTAGTACCTACAAACTACATTGGATAGATAAGGAAACATCAGCATAAGTCCTTCTAACCCCCCCTAAATTACTGTAATTTCTGGTTTCATTTAAAAGAAGATATATATTTCTCTTCATCAAAAAGGAATTCCAGTACAGACATGAGTTAAAAAATGGGGCATGACAGGGGTTACAGTCTTCTAAAAATGGGCAGGTATTTACTTCCTTTCAAATTGGTGTCTTCTTTCAACAGCATGGTTCATCTTTAACGGCCTTAGAATATGACTTTGACTTATAACTTTCATTATTTATAAGAGCTCCTACAAACTAATTCATCTGTTTCCTTGTTTTCTACCCAGATTTGGAAAAGTTTTATGGAACACAGAGCTCCAGTCAGTCATCAGCATTGTCAGAGCACACAACAGCCCAGCCAAAGTCTGCTATGGAACAACAAGGCACTTTGGAAGGGGCCTTTGGCCCGAGAAGCTTAAACTTTTGAATTAACGCTGAAAGCTGTTTTGCACAGCTTAAGCCAGGGTTAACTGCACTGCTAACAGAAGTGTCAGGCTTCACAAGTGTAAGATTTTAACGGATAATTATGGAAAAAGAAAGGATCAAGCTGAAAATAAGATCACTTAATTATACAGCTGGGTATTATATAAGTACAGTACAGGCTGATGGCACCTGAAGGTACTAATTATCATTACTATTTCAAGAAAGATCTTCTGTGCAGATGTAAGCCATCACTTGTTAATACATTTTGCCAGTTACAGGTATCTCAGTGGAATTTTTTTTTTAATTTATTTTGAAATAACAATAAAAGTTTAATTTAGTGATCATTTTTGTTCCATCCTAGTACTTGTTTCACTAGGACCATTTTTTGTGCTTGAAATTGAAAACATATTTTAGTACTTTTCAGAACTAAGCAAGAACATATAACCCATAGGCAGTTATGACTATACTACGAGACATGGTCCAACAAACACAGCCAGCATCCCTGCAGTTCATTGAAAGAGGCTCAATAAGAATCTCTAGGGAATATTAACTAACAATAAAGCTTTTCTCAAATAATGGACACACAGAGGACTTGGCAGCACTATGGCAAAAGAAGTCCAGATAAAAAGATTGTTTCCAAGGTGCTGTATGAACAGATCCCACGTTCTCTCAAATGAGCTGGTTGCACAGGACTGATAACACGGTTCTGAACAGGATGCTGTGCTGGGGAGTTAATAAGACAACACTGAAATGCCCCCTGCATAGGGAGAGGCAGATGGACTCAGCATGTTTTCATGCTTGGTCAGGTGTTATTAATCTATGACCAAGAGAGCAGGTGGCTGTGATAATTTGAAAGAATTTTTTAAAAATCATTCAGCTCTCAAAAGTCTGAATATGCTTTTTTTTTAAAAAAAAAAAAAAGAGAGGGAGAGAAAAAAAAAAAAAAAAAAAAAGAAAGGGGCAACCAAGTGCTGTTTCAGTAATTGCTAAGTTTAGACAATGGTGCATAGTGAACATAGCATGACAATTTTTCCCCTCTAAAACTTAGCCTAGAATAGTGCTTGCTCAGCACAAACAAACATTTCAAAATATTCCGTTTTTTTAAAAAAAGCTTAAACCACATATCCTCTTGGGAGTGGGTTCCTCTGAAGGATAACCATAGTAAGCTGTAACCCAAACCCTGATTGCAATGTTCCATGAAAAAATATATACAAAATCTCATATAGAGACAACACACAGAGGTCAGGTTATTGTCTCCTAAGGGTGCCTGACACATACTAAGCAGGACAATTTTTTACCAGGATAGTATAGGAGAGAACTTATCCAGTGGAGATTTTATGGATTCATGTATTTAAAAGTCAACACTTTTATGTTCATAATAAAAGTAAAATTGTAAAATATTTTTTCCCCTTTCATAAACTAATGCATCTGGTTACACATTTACTTTGCTCAGTCTCAACAACAAAACTAATTTTGAATGAGGATAGAAAGTCAGTTTCAATGTTTCATGGGCAAAAACTGTCTCAGAAACCCTCTTACCTGTGCCAACTACAGTATCCTTATTCAATACAAACCTTTACATTTTATCCCCTCAAAAAAACCCCCTCACATTATGTGCAGACTACATAATGAAAAGTTTAGAAAAGGCAGTTTCATTCAAGCACAATGAAAAACAGATTTTTTCCTCAAAAACTCCTAATTCTGCTCTTCTATTTAACTTGGATCCGGTGAACTAAACATAACACTGCAATACTGACATTTGAAATAATTCTGTAATTATTTTCCTATACTCCACACTATTAATATTTCCTTGGAGTGCTGTTTCTCACTTCCACAGTGTTTTGGGGATTGGATGGTTCAATTAGGAGAACAAATGAAAAAGGAGATAAATCTATCTTGTGTTACAATCTAGGCAATGCCACTGGACATAATGACTCCATTTCCCATCTATAGGAAGATAATGCAAAATTATCTACAGCAATATAGGCATATTTAAGCAAAAGTGTCCTTTCATTGTAGAACCTTTTGGACTGACACAAGCTTTCTCCAACAAGGAAGTAAGTGGCTGTTTTTAGCTCAAAAGAGTTCTTCACCCTTGTCACCAAGCTGACTGCTCAAAAAATGGGAACTGAGGAGGCAGGGCAGAGAAGAGAACTGACTAAGCCTATACCACAATCGAAAAGTAACTCCTGGATATGTATCTTCTGTGTCAGTGCCCCAAGACACATTGTGTTAGAAAATGAACTCTAGATTTGCTGGCTAAGTACTGGCTAAAATTCCTTTAGAGAACAGCAGCAAATGCATATTGTCTGCTAATAAACACAAACCAGCAGTGATGTTTAAAAGTAAAGGAAATGCGCTATTTCATTTACAATTCAGTTACAATCTGATTATTATTTCCGTCCTAAAACCAAAGGCACTTTTCTTTTGAAGAAGGAAGGGTTTAAAAAAAACAAACAGAAGAACAACCTCGCTATGTTTAATTGTAATGATTGTTTCTATCAGCAAGGTCATTCATTAACTGCAGCACTGCGATAACTGCCTCTTTTTATTGCAGCGGTTGCCCAAGATTTGATATTCTGTTACAGCATTGTTGAAGAGTAGAAATTGGACACAGGTTGAGGCAAACACTGTGGTCATTTAACCACCACAAATATGAACTGCTGATTTTTCCCTGCTTGCAATAACTGATTATCTTAGTAGGCATTTTCTATATGGAAACTAGTGGCTTTAATTTTACATATAATCATTAAAATCTAATTGGTGTGATCTTTCCTTGGAGCAGACAAGACATCTAATATAGTAGTAATTACTGCCTAAAACTTACGTTATCCCAGACTATTTTAAATGCAAAGGAAGAAGTACTGTTATGACAGTCACAATCTTAAAAGACAGAAAGTTACAAAATATGACCATCGGAGCAGAGCAGAATTCCCATGCAATATCTTCTGAATAGGCAGTGCTGAGGAACTGGGATGGCTCTTTCTGCGATGCACAGGTCTGCAAAGCTTGATAATATTAACCTCAACATGTGAGGCAGTACTGTCACCAAGATACAGTGCTGCCTGCGAGCAAATAACCCTGACAGACCCTATCCAACACCGTCCATGACACAGACAATCTGTAAACAAATGCAAGCTGACTACCTGCCTTCCTAAAAAAGCCAGTTTGGAATACTGCTTGCCAAAGTATTTGAGAAGTCATGCTGATGTATTGAGGCAGATGTTTCAAAAAATATTAGTTTCTTCAACTGTTTAGAAAAAGAGATTAGGTTATGCTTTCAAAAACAAAAGTTTCCCTTCCAAAATGTCTTTGGAATTGCAGAATTTAACATACAAAAGCCTACTTAAGAATCAAAAGGGTTTAAAATTTACATTACTATCTAGACTGAATGGTGAAGAGTGTATATAAATTCTTTACATGGATGTCATTAACAGATGTGAGCCATAAGACAACCACCAACATCAGAACACCAAATAGGTTTAGGGGATATGCATAAATTGCAGGATAAGGCCCCTTTAGTAAAAGGCACAGTTCTCAGACAGACCACTTTTGCTGGGAATAACTTAAATTCACCTCCAGGTGGATGCGAGGATCCAAAACTGCAAGAGGTGAGTTTCCTATTACCAAGCATTTAATAATNGAACACCAAATAGGTTTAGGGGATATGCATAAATTGCAGGATAAGGCCCCTTTAGTAAAAGGCACAGTTCTCAGACAGACCACTTTTGCTGGGAATAACTTAAATGAGACTCCAGGTGGATGCGAGGATCCAAAACTGCAAGAGGTGAGTTTCCTATTACCAAGCATTTAATAATGAAAGAAAAATGAACAGTCTTTCTACAAAAACAGAGGTTGGGAATTTATTTTTCTCTAAATTTCATCTCTCATTGCTTCTGCAGCCTAGGTTAGTAGGTGCAACAGTCAAAATCTATGCAAAAAAATCATACAATTTCTCTTTGTAAATTACTTTGGGTGCCCTGTTCTCTGAACACATTTTTAGTATGCTTTTAACACATACTTTTCCTCTAAAAGCTGTTAAAAGGCCTCAGCTCTGTTAATGCGGGCATCCCTGTATCTGACACCAATGATTTTTACCAGGTCACTGGTTTAATGCCTTTAAGCCCTTTATAAATTAATCATCAGTGCGGCCAAATGATTTTGTCAACTTCCTAACAGTATCTGCAGTTCTGAAAAACTGGCTTCCAGGGGAAGATCTGCAACGAAAAGCCCTTAGCAATTTTTAAAATCTCCGTCTGCCCATGAGAGCTGAGGACTGCAAGGATCATGCTGCTATTGTTACAATGCTACACCCACCCTTGCAGATGGCAAGGCTTGACAAGGTGGGGAGGGCAGATGGAATTACATCAGGGCAACTGAGGCATTTTTATTTCTTAGGAGTTAAACACCCATCCCTGTCTGCCCCCCTGGACCAAATCCAGGAAACCATTTCAACTGGAGATAGTCCTTGCTCATCTCAACTGGCCATGAGCATTTTTAACATTAGGCATTGTTTCAATGCTTGTTGAATCAAGCAACAGCACTAGTTCCTGGATGTAAAGGTAAAAGTACAGTACAAAAATCTTTTACACATGTAAATGCACTTAAAACTCAACATTATACATCTTTGTTTATTTAACACTCCTTCAAAAAAAAGAAAAAAACTAGGTGGCATAATGTAACAGAATTTCAGTCTCCCTTCCAGAAATCAAATTCTTTCCTAAAAAAATTAGAACTTGTAATCTTGTTTAAAAAGCAGTCCATGTGGGCCTAAAATCACTGATAAAACAGTGCTTAAGTGAAGCAAATTTGTATTATTGATGGTTCTCATGATCTCTGAAGAACTTCTGGACAGAAGGACAATTCCAATTACTAAACCATTCAGCACTCTAATATGATCTGCTTTCCTCCTTAGAGTACTATACGATTTTGGGAGCCAGCCTTAAACAATGCCTGCAAGATGTATCTGCGTGGGAGACGTACAGAACGTACTGAGCTGGAAGCACATCTGTTTGGGTCAGGAATCATCACCAGAGTGAGTGGCAGATTTCCAGTCCCTGGCAATGCTGCCTCTCCCCGAGGAGGACAGGGCGTGAGCAGGGCGGCTGAGTGACCTTGATGCACTGAGCAGGTCATAAGTCAGCATCGCAACACCACGGCCCGGGGAAGTTGTGATGTTATCAAAGCAAGACAACAGGAGAAATATTGCCAGAGGCACTGCTACTACAATAAGAATTTGTGAGAAGGGGGAAATGAAAGAAACAGAAGTTGTTGGGAAAGAGGATCATGACAGGGGATGAGTAACCAGCAGGCCAAAGAGAAAGAACTATGTGGATGTATACAAATCTACTTCATAAAAATGGCTACCTGCTCTGTATTTTCAAAACATTCTTGAATGTTAGGCATGATGCAGCTAAGGTACCAAGGAGCTGTGCAGACAAAAATGTATCCTGTGTGTTACAGTTATGCTGAAAAAATAATGAATTACTTTTTCCTCTAGCAACTAGAAATCACTGGAGGTAGACTGTCTGGAAAACAGATGCTGACCAGAGAGACACTGTATTTATTTCTCAAGATGAAGTGTAATGTCTGAAGTTATATGCAAGTGTCTAAGGCAACTCTTATGATACATATTCCTTTTCTTCTCCCCTCACTCATTGCTAGTTTTCTATTAGTATGAAAAGGTGGTAGAGTAAGAGCATAAACTCTCATTTAAAACACCTGAGCATATTAAAAATTTCACTGCCCATTCCTGTACCAACACAACTCCAAAATAAGTGGGAAACTAAAGGCATTCACTATTAGCATCAGCAAGTAAATAATTTTCTATTCTGGATACTTATGCCGAAACCTAAAAATTGGACAGGGGAAAGGGAGAGTGGAAGAGAGGCAGGGTCAAGTCTCGTTGCTTTGACTTGCCCTAGAGTAGTTGTAGTCCTCATTCTTTGTTGGAAACATGAACTCCACAGTACTTACCACCAGGCTAAACAGAAAACGTTTGGTTCACAGGATTGTAATTTCAGCATTAAAACTGCTTGCTGGCAATTTCTAGCAATCTGTAGCTGTTGTTGCCAGCAAGTGCTAACAATCACCAGGAGCCAGATTCCAGCTACACCTGTCAGCACTTCCATTTTTGGCAAACATTTCACAGATAATGTTTTGACACCTCTGTGCTCACTTGCAGTCCAGTCAGATTAGAGATCACAGGTTGAAGTACACTGCACTATTGTGCTCTTTACAACAATTACCCTCTGTTACTCTTCAAAATGAAGGAAACCAGCACTGGCTTCTTAACAGACATTTCAAAAGTAACATTCACTCTGTATAACCTTGTAGGTGAATTGCATCCACCTCCATGCTAGCTTCCACAAAACAGTCACGCACACAGTTGAACTAGACGGCCTTTGAGTTCCCTTCCAACTCAAATTGTATAATGATATGCAGAAGAAATGGGTTTTCCGTTGGAATATTGGAAAATTTTAGTATACAACCTTAACATTCAGAAACTTCCACATCAAGAAATGCAATGGCACAAATGGCACCTTTGCATTGCCAGGGCACATTGCAGTTGAATGTTTGTACTTAGCTCAAATTTAAATTTCAAAATGCCGTGAACCTCAGTAGCCACCCAGTGAGGCACCTGCAGATGTGCACAAATTCAGATCAAATTAAAATGGAGAAACATCCTAAAAAGGCCTCATCCTAAACCTAGCCTCTTACTCTCCCCTCCTCACCTCCCATCTTGGTCTCAGCTTCTTGTGGCCTTCCTTGTCAGATGCACGTTACCTATTGCAAGTCTCTCACATTTTTTCCTTCCTGACTTCACATTAGAGGAAAGGCATTAATATACTGAACTCTGGTCTCATAAATGCTCCCACTGGAACACATTTTGTACAGGAATATGCCCCATTGTGGCAGCAGCTGGAAGTTTCAGACCAAAAAATGAAACAGATTTTCAAGAAAGTAAAATAATGTTTAATTAACCTTTATAACAGCTTATCAAGGTATGTGGCAGGCTTCCAACACTCACCATGTCTCAAATCAAAAACTGAAGATTAAAGATCAGCAATCATTTTAGCTAGTGGGCATGATACTGGAGCTATCTGTGAAATATTGCCACATATAAGGTCAGGCAGTAAGGTTCCTCTTAAATGTACAGACAAGAATATCAGCCTGTAATAACAAAGACAGCTTTGATTATGGCAGCATGGCTTTATATATTTCCACAAGAGAAGACTACCATGTGTGTTTTGGCCTCTCAGAACTCTAAGATCTTTTTCAATAAAAGGACAAAGTTTTGTTGCTTCATCAATATTCTTTAGACAAATTCTGTCCACGACTGCCTTAGGAAAAGGCAACAAAAATCTAAGTCTAGAGTCTAGATAGATTACTAACAAGACACAGGATATGAAGTACAAAAGGCAGCTTGTTTGCAAACCAACAACCACAATCAAAATAGAAGGACAATAAGGTGACTGGAGTTAATATAAAGTAATAAAATTTGTTGTCTCTTTAGTGATCCCAGCAGTATCATTCAGGCAAAAAATAATTATCTCTTATTTTACCTAGTTATACTTGATAGTAGTCCTAACATTTTAGGTCATGCAGTTACATCCAAATAAATAAAATGTCTTAAAGTTTTATCTGGTACAAATAGTAATTTCATAGAACCTCATTCAACATACTGTATGTTCTGATATTAAAAAAGAAAACCAGACAGACAAGGTTGCAAACAAAACTCAGACTAGAAACATTACAGGTATACATGACCGTGGAATAAAACAGTTAGATACACTAACATATTGACACAATACCAAAACAAACTACTGCTGTTGCTTGAAACTAATAACAAAAGTTATCTTGCCTTTGGCATCACTGAGAAAGGTTCATTCATGTTGTGATAATATGTAAAAAACTGAATCTTATTAAAGCATTGAAGGGTTAATCTTAAATTATCTACATAATCTGAAATGATGCCTGAAGAGTGTATTACTCTCTAGAGTACTTTTGTTTTCTGACAGCTGCTTAAGCAGCCAAGCTGTGCACTGAATACACTGATGATGAAGCATTCATGACCTTAAACTGAAGCACCACTTCACCCTATACTTGTGCATCACTTTCAGTGCGTGCTTTTGGGATGACTTTTTTTTTAATAAAGTTTGTAGACAAAAATTTTAAAATTTGAAGGTTTTTAGTTGAAAAGAACAGCCACTGCAGTGAGGTACCGGAGTGGTTTGTGCCTCGCCCCAGGACTCCCATGGCTGGGCCTCAGGCCAGGGCAGAGAGGTTCGGATTTTAGTGCTGCTGTCACCTACACAGTGTGTCTGTTCTGCACACTTAGAAACAAACCCAAAGCACAATGCAAAGGACAGCTCCAAAGGAGAGCCAGGATAAACCTACACCGCCAGCACTCTCAGAGGAGTTCAGCACGTTGCCCTCCTCGGCCCTGGCTGTCACAGCAGTGACAAGGAGGACCCCGCGCAGGAGACGTGCCCTCCATCAAAGCTCCCAGCACTCGTCCCCCTGGAGCTGTGCTGCCAGATCACACTCTGCTCACCCTCACAAATGCCACAGGCACATGGAATACACAGACAGTTTCCACAGCAACAGCACCTTACATAGCCCACAGGGGAGGGCAGACCGCGGCCCTCCCTGGGGCGCGTGGCTCTCCAGATGAGACAAGTGCGAAAGGGCTGCCAAGTGCCAGCAGGACTCTCATGCTCATTCTCCTTCCCCATTCCCACCTTCTCCCAGCCATGTCACCCCTTGGACAGTTGGGTTTGGCTCTCTGTGCTCTCATGTGATGCTCTCACTACAATGTTCCTGTGTGCCCAGAACTGGACTCTTCTGGGCCAAGTGAAACATGGCACCACCACAGCCCTGGGCTTGGTGAGGTGGCACAGCAGGATTCCAAGGAGGAGCACACAGCAAAAACAAAACCAGAAACACAGATTAGAAGAGGAAAAGGGTGTGAAAAGCAAGGCTTTAACAGCCAGAACTGTCAGTAAATGTTGATCACAGCACAGTACAAGTGATGGTATAGAGAAAACAAGTGGTATCCTTTAGGGACAGGCCCAAAAGCTGCAGACAGACTAAGATCTGTAAACAGCCACCTTGTTTTAAAACTAACTGTTCCTGGAGGTGACTGACAATCAAATGGATGCATGAACCACAAGGTTTTACACAAACGTATGTTTAACCAAGGATTTACTGCAATATTCATATTGCCTACTCAACCAGCAAGTTATCGAGTTCTGACAGGGCAAAATTAGTCCTGGAAAACTCATCAGCCGTCTCCAGAATCTTGTTGCCAGTACTTACTGGAATGATGCCAAGGAGCATCCCTTGCTGGTACAGAGCTATACCAGTGGAGCACAGATATGGAGCTAGCACAGTGCCTGTCTCCACAACATGTCTATGCTAAGAGGTGTGGCAGAGGAAAGAGCAAGGCAAAAAGGGCTAATTGAGTTGGACAAATAAATAATTCTGAGAAGATCATGATGTTTCTTCAAAGTTTTTTTCTGTTGATGAAAATACGCTGAACTGTTCACTCTGCCTTTCAAGCTAGGCAGCTGCTGACTCAGCTCATGCTGCAAATTTTAAGTGATTTGTCTTCAGGATATTTTGCCAAACTAGAAACTAGTAAAGTCATTGCACAAATAGCTTGTGAGATTAAGCTGTCATAGGTTATAAAGAGGGTCAATCATCAAAGTATTTAAACACAAATTTACTCTATCATACTTTAAGTTAGTTTGATATGCAGGAGGGCCATTTCCTTATTTCCACCTTCAATTCTGTGTTACCTAAAATAAATCAGAAACTTGGTACCTGATACAAAACAAACTACAGCCTGAAAAAAACCCAGAGTATTGCGTTGTCCAATAACGCATCTCATGGGATTCCTGTAAGCTTCACTAGGCATAGTTTTGAAGAGAAGGTGGATTAATAGGAAAATGTGAAATATTCTGTAAGATCAATAGGCAAGGCAAAACATAGTTATCTCTTTTTCCAAGTTAATAATAAAAAATATTTCAGTTAAATTGTAATTGTGAATTTGTTTATTTTTCTTTTAATATTAAAAATTCTATATTCATATGGCACATGATTTGACCTCAGTCTCATACAAAAGTACACAATCCTTGCAATACAAAGGGAGAAAATATCTTTACACAGACCAGTTTTTCCTTATATTTCATAATTTAACTTATAAATAGTTCCATACCAAATACATCCATCCAGTTGAACAACCAACATACAGGCAGTGCAGGCAGGACAGTAACCAGCCCAGATTAGATCTCGAGAAGGAAAATTAGACAGGAAAAGCGAAAGGAACATATGCCTTTCGGATTTACTGATCCATGTTTTCTACACAGCCCATAAAATATGCTCGCTGGTAGACCTTTTAAACTGGTGGAATGAGATCAATCTTCTTTAACGTAAAACAGAATTGCATCTATTGTGTATTTTAAATAGTAATTGACTTTGAGATCATTTGAAGAAATGAACTAAATTTCATTAAAGATGATAGTATCTTTAACCAAGAGGCCCCAGAAGTGATGGGCTGACATGGGCAGTAAGTGTGCACACCAGAGATAACAACCACCCTTGCAGGAGGCAAATTGATTTTCTGCTTCTGTGAAGCCTAACAAATGCTCCCACATGCTTTGTTCCCAAATCACTCTCAAACCAACTACCATGTTTGTCAGACGTACTTATTCCCTTAAAATTTAAAAAAAAAAAAAATTTAAAAATTAGCTGTTTGTCTTTCAAACCTAGTATCATCTTATTAGGCCTCTAAAAGCACAGCAGCTGGTAACTACTGTGCTAGGCAGTTTCCTTCATCCCCATCATAACAGAAGCACTTTCTAAAGATATTGTCAAGCATAATGAGATGATTAGAAATGATTGACTGGCTTTCTGCCTTCATACAATTTACTTGCTCCTGATTTATTATTTACACGTATAATAAGGGTATACAGATCCAGTACAGGATTGACAAAAGATCATTTCTTTCCTATTTGCTGAGCTAGCGTTTTTGGGAAGAGCTATCCCACTAATATATAACTGAAGCAGGCTGGCATAAGTTCCTGCTTGTGTTTTCGTGTGCTGTGTAGGTACTTGCTATATTTAAAGCAGATTTCTGTCCATAGGAAAAATAATTCATTTGGATCCAGTAGAAACTCACTGAGGTGTACAGCACACTTGTCAGAGAGATTAATGTAGATCTCAGTAATAAGATTCACCTCAGCACTAGGGTTAAGCTCTAGCTCAGCCTCCCTGCAGACAGACCAAGAAAGCCGCAGCAGCAGAGCACACCCACAACACTTCCCCACGCTGAGGCCAGCAAATGCCAAAAGCCACACACAGCCCAGACAAAACCAGTTAGTCCCTTGGGTGACCCCAGCAGCTATCTCTGCCAGGGTTTAGGCAACATCTCTGAGTTGCTATCAGGACTACTCAGCCAGGTAAAACCCAGGAGGAGCCAGTGTGTCCAACATACTTTCTCACCCCTGGGCTGAACCTCAAATGAGTGGGAGAGAGACCCAGGCAGACACCAGCCAGGAGCTGGGGAGGCCCAGACCAACATGCTTCCAGTGCTTTCAGCTGGTCATAGCTCTAGGTACTTCACCACAAAACATTAAATGTGCACACATATGAATCACCTCTCACAATAGCAAAAGACAAAAATTATTCTTGGTCTTACCAGCAGTTCTGTATTCTGATTTATCTAATATTCTTAAACAACAGAAGAGAGCTAGAGCTAGGACAAGGCAGAAGTGGACTCCTTTTAGGCAGCCACCAGAAGAGCTTGTTAATTAAGCAGGCACAATTTAAACCTACTTGATCACAAAAAAAAAACAAATCACAGGAATCAGCTACACAGCTGCCACAGTCACAAAGGTGTTAACCCCTCCTCTAGCACAGCTGATTCTGCAAGCACAAATTACCACCATCTTCCTCTCCCATCAAAACCTGCAGCCCCTCAAATAGTCTCTGTATTTGAAACAGTTATTTCCCAGGTATGAATTCAGTCGCCTACAGCATGATTGCATCACTTGGGGTAACTCCAAACACATCCCAAGCTGTCTGATTAGGCAGTCCCAAAAGCTGCTAAGCTGGTCTTGGATCAAGAGCCAGTTTCTCAGACAGGTGTGCTCTAAGTGAATACACTACATGGATCACAGAGAACAAAACAGACAAACACATTTTGTAGGTGTTCCATGCCTCTTAAAGACGTTTGATTCCTGTGAGCACCCAGGAACATCAAACTCCTGTGCTTTAACAGTAATTGGAGCTGAGAACAGAGAATGAAGTTTCTTTAGTTCATTATTACCTCTGACAAGAACAGGTTTTGCTAATGTAAAGTTAAAAAACAGGGAAGCTGCAAATTTCCCCTAGTAGAAGCTACTAAAATGAAATAGTCTTTAAATAGCAACAATGGATCTCCTGTTGCTTGGAGAATTTAAAACTGCACTAGCCAAAACACCAAAGTTGGTACATAGCAATTTTCTGCTGGCAGGAAACTTTTTGGTTACAGTGAATTAATATTTATTCCACTTGTATGAAAACGATGCAATTGTACTGAAGCAGTAACAAGAGTTTCATGTTGTGAGACTTAAAAGGCACGGTAAAAGACAGAGATGTTCAGGTCACATGTTCGTTATATGCGTTGTCGTGGGCTGTCACCTGCAGAGCATAAACTGCTGCAGGCCAGACTGTCCTCAGTTACACCTCTGCAAATCCTGCTGAAAGCTAATGGGTTTGGACAAGTTTATTCGAAGTTGTCTCTTAAGAAAGAAATAAAGGGGGGCAAAAAAAAAAAATTAATGATGGCCTCATTTAGCCTGTGGTGGACTTGCAAACAGTAGAGGGGTTGGAAAAGAAAGTATCCACCCTGACTTTCAGATTTAGGTGAGGTTTACAGAGCTAAGAGGGATCAGAGAAAATCTTTCCTGCATAAGCAGAGCAGAGCTGATAAAATTCCATGACAAAAGAAAAAGTCATCTTGAGTCATTGGCACCTGTACAGACCTAGCATAACCAGGTTTGATTTTGGCTTGAGAGAATTTTTTTCTCAAGAAACCTACTTCTAGAAGGAAAAAAGTATACTCTTATCCTGTCATCCCCTGTCCACAATGGTGCACTGCATTCTCTTTCTAGAAACTACATTTACTGAGATCATGAATACTGAAAAACTGAAAATTTTTCAGGCCACAGAAGTAATAATTACAGGTATTTACATAAAAAGTTTTACAAATTAATTAACTAAATTTAATAATGATGCTACCAAATCCAAAGTGAAGCAATAAGGATAAGGCATGACTTGCATGGAGAAACAGTTAAAAATGAACAAGGAAAAGAAGGTAATGAAGATTATTATGTCATCTATCATCAAGGAAGTCGTGGGATTCCTCAGGGATTACTGTTACTAGGGAGGAACATGACTCTTAGATTAAGGTCAATCAATATAGAGCTAATCAGAAAACCATTGGCTCATATTGATCTCGTGCAGCAAAGCTGAGGTTAAGAACACCCCAGTGCTTGATCTCTTGGCACTTGAAGATGAACTGAGTAACATTAACATTTCCATAAGAATAAATTCTTTAAAGCAAACTAGTAGTAAACTGGCCTCTGCACCACAGTATGGTAACTATGCCATTGTCCTTCCAGAAAAAAACAACTTTCTCAAGGTTTTTGATGGATTTTTTCTTTTTGTCTTCATATTTGATATGAGTGAACCCTCTGATCTAACCAAGCACTTTTACTGCAATTGGTAAATCAACAGAGACTATGGACTCCAAAGGAGGCAGTGATGACCAGCTGGAGACAGTAATCTCTGGGATCTGTAAGGAGGATGCAAACCACAGTCTCACCCTAACATTTTTGCCTATTGCTCAGAGAGAAAGGGGCTACAGAGCCAGTTTTTCAATCCTGTCCTGGCTTGTGTAGCATTTACTCCACTTTCTGTTTGGAAACATGCCCAGAAACAGTGTATGAGAACTGCCTCAGGAGATGAGCAGGTCTTTGCCAAAGTACCTCTAGAGAAAGACAGGATCTCTGTTCCATCTCTTACATGCAGAGCTGACAGTACCTCTTACAGTCAGCACATTCAAAGCTTTCCATGATAAGACCTATTTTTAGTTGTTTATAACTTTGCCAGTGTTGACCATTCTGAGGAATTTCCTGTGCTGCTGGGTGCTTGCCTCAGGCTGAAAGATTTTGGAAAGCGTTAGCTTAAACAAATGAGCCAATTTCAAGTAAGATGTGAGCGAATAATGATCTACCACTCGAAAAAAAAGAAAGAAAGAAAGAAGAACATTTCATTTTAAAATGTTGATACCTTCAAGCTAGAGAGTAAGAAATGGAAATTTGGCAGAAGGAAAATATCACTGCAGTGTCATGGTGGGAAAATCCTCCCAACTTTGTTTAAAACATAAGTTTCCAAAATCCCAGTTCCCACGTGAACAGCTGAGACTTTTGGTACAGCCTGACAGTAAAATGCATTGAATATGCAATTTCTGGCCTGAATTAAAGAAAGGGTTTTTTCTGTAATTGCACAATTGCCACGGTTAATTTAACACCATACTTGAGAAACAAAAAAGAAACTCCTCCTATGTTTTCGTAGCTTTGGATCTGCAGACAAGAGTGAGCTGTGTAATTCGGAAGAAAAGAGCTGGGACAATTTGGAAAGACAAGAAGTTAGAAAGATTTGACAGTGACAGGAGGAAGACAAAAAGTTTTGTGAGAAAGACTGAAGAAAATAAAAATAATACAATTTAGAAGGGAAGGCATGAAAACAATTGGGAAATGGTGTAGAGACAGGATAGGTACAAACACGGTACCAGGATAGGGCAGGGAATGTGCTGCCAAGGTCCCTGTGGACAGCCCAGGCAGTTGTCTCAGAACAGGTGACATCCCAGACAGACGTGTGCTAACACTTGCGAATTTTTGGACCCCCATTATTTACGTGAAGATCTCTCATGCTTCACATCCTTTCTCCTCTAGCACAGCTGGTAGGATTTGGGTCCAGTCTGGTTTGTCTAAAGCCTTTCACTGCATTCAGTCTCACCTGAAAGGAAGTGATCTGCTGAAAAGAAGAGATCAATAGTTCATCAGTATCTCCTTTTACCTAACTCACAATCATAAAAGGTGGAGTATTTTGTGAGGTTTTTAAGGGTTATAGAAGCAAGCAAGCCCTTGGCAGGTTTTTAGTCCCAGCAAGGGCATTAAATTGCATAATAGCACTCTTCTGTTTTCTTTTCCTCAGCTGGGTTCAGTTTCTCCCTTCTCGTGCCAATGTAACCCTTTGTTGGTGAATATGGCCATGACCTGCTAGACTTGAGCACAGTTGTTAGTTACTAAATAAAACAAATGCATTCTCTAGTTTGCAGGTTTCAGAAATTTGAAGTGGTTGACCCAGGTACACACCACGTTGGAAGAGCTGTTTTCCTTTCCTGTTTGCTGCTAGAATGTGTAGGACTGAAGGCTTTCCAACAGTATACTGAAATCCTTGATCTTCTAACCAGAAATCAGAGGACATGCAATGCAAGAGATAATTTATTAATTCATAAGTGAAGAGTGATTATTTTGTATAGTATGATGGAGGAACAGAAGGGTAAAACTCACCAGTTGCAGTTACCAAGGCAATGCAGACTTCACCAGACCCATAATATAATTAAGGAGATGTCTCTGATCAAAGAAAGTTGTGCTCTTGCTTTTGAACTCATTCTGAGGAAAGGCTCAGTCAGCACTTTGTTACTGTAAAACTGAAGCCCTCAACCTTTGAAGTTATTAAATATTTTAGAGCATTTTTTACAATGAAAAAGCAAAGTTCAGCTAAGTCTCTAAGTACATTATATTTGAAGTAAGCATTTCTTCTAAAATCTTAACTAAGTATTTCACTTGCTGTTCTAAAGCATTTTTGTGATTAATTCACACAGCTAAGCAACAACTGCATCACGTTTTAGCTTTTAGTGGTTCTGTCAACATAGTTCAATTTACATAGAGAAGAACATTTTGGAAGGTACAAATTTACTCCCTTCAGCTGCCTGCAGAATTAGATAATATGCATGACTATTTTATTTCAGAGACATCCAGTTCTACCCTACCCTTAAGGAAGGGATGTCTGGGATATTAGGTAGGTCATTTCTGCGACAAAGTCTAAAGATAACTGCAGTGCAGGCACAAGCTGTAATGCTGCCAGCCACTGCTAAAGATAAATATTGTGATTGTTCTTGTGCCCTATATAGGAAAGTGGTGCATTAGAGGAGCTGTATCCTCCAGCCTGCGTTGAATAAGTGACAGTGGAGATCACCATGCTTTAATTACAAGTCCATCTCCATAGTGAGATTGGCTCTCCTCAGTTTCCTCATGGATAATAGATACAGAAAGGCAAAAGACACATGCATTTCTACTGCTTGATTATGGATGAAAATCAGATACATGTCAGATTAAATTACAGATTTGGTGTTTAGATTCTGTGTGAGTAAAACCTTTCCATTTTCACAGGCAAAACACTCTCAAATTATGGGTAACTTTCCACCACTTTGCCATTCCCCAAGCGAAAAAGCCCACAGAGGTTACTGGTACCTACATGAGGCTCTGGCAACCCCCACAGCTATCTCTGGGCACTATGCACTGTTTTCTCCGATGTTACTAAAGACTTGGACATTTATGTTTCCCCATACTTGTAATTTTTCAGCCAGTTTCTGTTCAAGCCATTTTGTGTTCATCACTGAGCTTCCAGCCACCAGTCAATGGCTATTCAGCTGCTAAGAAATAAATGATCAAGATTTCAGCAGGATCCTTAAAGATTAATTTAAGATTCAGAATGGGAGAAACAGAAGGTTTATGTGAAGCTTTAAACCTACTTTTAATGAACTTGACCAGATAGTTGTTTCTACTGCCAACAATAAAATATCTTGTACATATAGTCAGTATAAGACCAGAGTTGATTGAGTTTTACAGCCAAACAGTCACTGCTTATTTAGTTTCACATTTACTGAATGTGGTCTTCTTTCATTTTCCTTTCCTCAAAGGAAAAAAAAAAAAGGATAAAAGAGAAATGAGCATAAATTAGCTCCGTTCCTTACCTCTGAGCTCCAAAGACAAGTCTTCTCTATCAGAGGTGATTTGTACTCACTTTCCCAGTCACTCTGCTGTGTTTAGACACAGTTATTGCTGAGGAATGCTAACAGGTAACATCAGGACTCTGTACAGAACTCAACCTTTTAACTACCCTTTCAAGCAGACAAGCTGCCACTTTATGGGCAGCTGGGGGTTGCAGTGCTTCCCTAGAGCTTGCTTCTTTTCAGATTATTTATTTGAGATAGTGGCAAGAGAGCCTCTTCTTCATTGATCAGCTTTTTCAGTTAACTACTGTACTGCCAGTGACATCTGAGAACAATAATATGAGTGAATAACTTCTCACCATCATAGGCCTGACATTATATTAGTGCATCAACTTTGTCAGCTGCATTGCAATAGTTAATGCTAAATTTACTAAATACACACTGCTAAATCCAGATACTGGAAAATGAGGCTTCCATTGTAAAACTGTTTCTCTTGAGAATAAAGACATTTCAGAAAGCTTAAATACATACCTTTGCTTACTAATAATAGTGTTCTTGATATACAGAATATTTTAATTCTACAGAGTCTTTAATGTTCCCTGAGTCATTAACTTGACTAGTAAATTCCACACACTGCCTGGAAGCAAAGATCTTCTAGTTGCATAGGTCCACAATGAAAGATAAAGACAATTAG
The DNA here is from genome assembly GCA_013397815.1 of Aleadryas rufinucha. Lineage (NCBI taxonomy): Eukaryota > Metazoa > Chordata > Aves > Passeriformes > Aleadryas > Aleadryas rufinucha. The sequence goes on from VZTH01010337.1 coordinate 1,393,991, forward strand.
ACTTCATCTCAAATTATGGGTTTAAGACAGCATCCAAAAGTCTTAGAATATGCCTGAAAATTACTATGAAAAAGGACTTGCATTTTTCTTGGCATTTGACAGCTTTTGTTCCTTATTCCACAGTTTTAAACATAAAATTGCTTTTACACTGGTTCTCTATTTAACTTCTAACTTTATAGCCAGGACCCTTTTGGGAATATCTGATAACACACAAACTGAGTTCCCACAAATGGTGGCATTGTATTACACACACTGGCTCCACAGATTCCAAATTTTCAGCTCTTGGGTAATGAAGCACTCCTGAAAACTTTCAAATACCACCCCAGAAATATTATCTTTTTTGCTTGCTTCTTAATTTAGAATTTCATGATTTAGACTTTTCCCAGGACATTTTTCAAGACAAGTTAAAATTTGAATTTCCATAACTTCTAAGTTGCACTGTGTAGATATGTTTCCATTACCATCAGTGTAATGACTCAAAACTATTGTGAGGAAAAACAACTTATTTTGCTTCAAGTATCAAGTAGAAAGTTTTCTATTTTCTCATGGCACTAGCATTTTTCTCATTAATATTTTTTGCAGTCTTTTTACAAGACCTTTTAAAATATTTAATCTTTTTCCTAAAGCATAATTCATTCAGGATCATAATTATATTTAACAAAATAGAAGAAACAATTTCTGCTTGGCATGATTTATAAGTCATATTACTTTATATTCATATATTCCAGAATCATTGCTGACCACTCATAACTGAGACAGGGTCCTGGTCTGACTGAAATTTGCAGAAATACTGCAGTTACTGCTAATCTAAAAATATTCTAGTATGAGAAGTTGCTTTCCATGGTAGCATTTGCAATGGCACCTCAGTGATTTTAAGGCCTAAACATCCTTTTTAAAATCAAATTGGCATTTGGAGCCCAATTTTGAATGTACTGCCAGCATTCAGCGCACAGATCTGCAGCCCATTGGACCATGCAGGAAAGCATTTGCCTGATTTGGGAAAGCCCAGTGTGTTCTTTAGCTGGTCTTTAGACATCCAAATCCATCCAAAATCTGGCATTAAGTCAAAACTGATAGTGAGACTTGGTTTATAAACTTCCTTAATTCTTGCTCTGACTTACAAATATTCACCTACTATTTGACATGGTAGAGAAAACCAGCACAGCAGCCTCCCTGCAGCACACTTGTGGTTCTATAGGGGGATAGGAAAGCCAGCTTAAATCACTGTAAGGCCTTCCATTGACTTCAACAGGTTTTGGATCTGCCCACAACTAACAAAAATCTCTGTTGAATATTTTCAACAATGCCACTTTTCATCTATTAAATTATTTCTCACAAGACCCCTTAAAAGGTTTTATTTTCTATATAATGCATAGCTAAATTATACTGATAAAGCATAACGTGACACCATTATTTCCCAAAAAGCATGGTCATGGCTTTTGTTTTATTTTCTAGATGTTTGATTTAATTAATCTTCTAATTTCTCTGAACAGAGAAACCTATGTATATTGTGATTTCCAGCAAAAATCAAAGAGCTTGATTTCATGGCTTATCGATAAGAAAATCTTTCATTTTCCCAACTAATGTTTTTATTCATAGGTTGTAAACTGAGATAAACTCCCACAGAAGAATGGAAAGGCATTTACTCTCCTGTGAAGGCTGCAGTCTGCTTGCAGTTAGAAGGAAAGTAGCTCCTGCCAGACTGGTAAATCTCTGACAAAATGGAGGGCAGAAAACAAGGACAGTATTAGTGCTGCTTCTTTTGCAGCACTGCACCGATTAGCACAGGGAATTCCTCCACCAAATAAAGAGGGAGCAAGGGCTAAGTGTGACTTCCTGGCTTGAGACAGCCAGAAAGGTGCTACTTTTTTGCAAATGACATTGTTGCTGCTCTGTTTCTTCTCCGAAAAGATGAGGAGAATAATATTTACCTTATGCAATATGTAGGGATTTGAGGATAAAAAGCACAGAAAGCATTGATATTATAAGCTGCTGAGCAGTTATCTCAGATAATATACCATTAGTCCAGAAGCTGACAAGGATCCTAACCTTAAATCTTCAAAGAATTCTGCCACGAACATCAGACCACTAGAGACAATCATGTATGTTTGATTAGGGTATAGGAACACTGTGATATAAGATAAGAATATATATTAATGTATGTCCTGAACCTGAATTCAGCAACAAATTCAGGGCATAATTAATTACTAGCCAAGGTTATGTCTCCAAAAATAACTAAGTTTGACTGGCAGGACTGCTCTGATTAAACCAATGTCCATCCTAAAAGAGAAAGAGCTGTGAGAAATAAGGAACACACAGAATCTCAGGGAGAATGAAGCACATTCATCTTGTCTGTACTTGCAGAACCATCAGCCTTGAGTAAGAAAAGACATATGACTAGAGTTTTCTAATAAAAGCCTGCTTTATATGAGAATGAGATTCATTATATTGATAAGGATTTTAAAGTATTCATTTTGGTTACCAGGGAAAAGTCAGAGTCAGAAGTAGAACTGTTTAGTAGTAATTTTTTAGCATAAAAGGCAAGTATTGGGATGGGATGATCCTTGAGTGGCAACACTGCCAAGTGAGTAAACACTGCTCAATAAGTGTGTTCTCAGCCCCAAACCTCACCAGTGAAACACTGGGGCTGTGCTCACAACTGTGGTGCAATCCACAACTCATCATCCAGACAAGCACAGAGCCTCCAGAGCCTGCTGCAAGAAGAGAAACTTCCAAGAATGTCATTTTGACTTCAAATCCACTTCCATCCTGGATAAAAAGGTTGATGTGAAAGTACATTTCCTCGGCCTACAAGAGACGAAAGAGCTGTGTTCAGGCCTCCTGGCCTGCAGCCCTGTGCCATTCCACCACAACGTTCAAAAGTTTTCCAATGAGGAATGTGAATTCCAAGTTCTCCAAATGACCAAGATGAAGTTAGGGAAAAATGAAATATATACGTACTTGAACTCACCACAGAGCTTTTTATTGGAAGAAGAAGGTTTGGCTGCAGTAGAATCCTGTGCTTAAAATGTAGAAAAGGAGTGTGGGTTTTCTTCCCTCTGGGATTTTGTCTTGTTTATTTTACAAGGCTAACATCTCAAAAAGGTGACTTATGTCCCAAAGCCATGTGTAAGTAATTTATATACTTTGGTATAATTTAGAAAAAAAACATATCACTGAAACACTGACTCAGTAAAGTACTGAATGTGTGCTTGAATACCACCATGAATAGATGGCTTTTCCTAAAACTAAGCTGAGCACATGAACAGGCAGTAGCATGAAGAAGTAACTTGTATGAAATCCACTTACTCATTCAGCAGCCCTACAGTGTATCCCCTATGAATCCCCTGCGTCCCCTGTTGCATCAGCACACGCCATCAAAGGCAGACAAGTGCAGGACAATTCAGGACAACCCTTACAGGCAGCACTGCTGATCTTCCTTTCATGCAAGTGTCCAAGTGTGAAAAAGAAGTCAGGAAGTGAGAAAAGGAACAGCTACAGAAAACTGGTGCAGTGGCCCCAAAGGGTAAACTGCTAAATTAAATTAGGAGGTAAGAGATAGAAAAAAGTACCTAATATTTTAACTAAAAGTCTAGAAGAACATGAGAAAAGTTGTGCTGACAACCATTTTCACACAATGCTTTCTTACATTTCTTATTCTATCCTAATGTGTCAATGTAACAATATTGCCTATCTTGTCAAGGCTTAGAAGGAAAGGCATAAAAAAGGAAAAGCTGAAGAGACAACAGGGAAAGAGTAAACATCAGTAAGAGAAATGTGTCTTGACAGGAACGTTTCAGGCTTCTTTTGTTCTTCTTTCTCCTAAATATAACTGTATTTTCCTAGGGTGCAGTAGTGTTCAGATTTTGACCCACTAATGTTTATTCACACAGGAGTCACTGTCATTCAGCCTTCATTCTGATTTCATTAGTCATTACATGTCCATGTTACAGACTTCTCACCCTTCGCTTCAGGTTTCTGGTTATTTCTTTGAAATCTGGCAGCCTCTCACCACCAGCAAATTCTGATGAACATAAGGGAGTTTAGCAATTAGGAGGAGCCGAAGGCAGGAAGATCTGAACTTCCCCTGCCCTGCAGAGGTCTCTTACATCACTGTAACCAAACATGAAGTCTAACTTGCTGTGTCTTGTTTTCCAAGATCTTACTTTAGAAAGACTTACTTTGTTTCCCCAGACTACTTCTTCCTCCAAACAAAATGGATGTAACCTGGCATCTTCTCTTTTCTGCAAGGGAGCCAGGCATGGTCACATTTTTGGAGGACATTCATGCTTCTACAAGAAACAGAAAAAAAGCCAGAGGCCCAGTACTGCAACTAGGCTACACAGCTAAATTATACCAGGGAAGAAAATGTGACAAGGGCAACTAGAGCAGGATCAGTTCTTCAAGGTGTAAGGTTTATACAAGTCCATTAATAGTGAGGAAAATACATCTCTAGAAATTACGTTCTACCATAAGCATCAGTATTTCACAGTGGCCTAAAAATTTGTTTTCGTATCTATCATTTGAAAACACATGGACACACAAAGCAAGCCAATTTCCAGCCAGCTGCACCAATACAATTTCCAAAGGTAAACTGCGACCTTATGTAAACACTAGTCCCAAATTCACTTCTCCTTATGCTCAGAAAGAGCAACTTACTTTCAAACCTAAGTGCACTGGTGATCTTCACTTTTTCAACCATTCCTAAACAGCTTCTTTTTTCCCTCTCAAGAGAAACACTATTTTTGTGTTTCTGCTTCAAAACACTTTAAAATTAGTTCTGTCATTTCCCATATTACTTGAGGGGCAAACAACACAGGCCTCTAAAATTATGTCAAAATTTCATTGTAATAATTTTTACATAAACGTATGTCAATAATTATTGTCATAAAATTATGAGAGTCATTTCAGTTTCCAGTGTATCCACTGTTCACAGCACTGTTCACAGTCCTTGCCATACAAGGTGCTGGAAGTGTTCTCTCACAGTCACTGTCATTATGCCAAAGCATGTGGACCTGAACCTGGATCCCTACAGGCGCATTTTCCGAGTTAGCCAAAGCAGCAATCCTGAAACGCAGGCTGCCTTACACTTTTATGGAACATTGCTCTGGCTGCAAAAGACAAATAATACCTCTTCAGCATAAATGAACTGGTACAATGTTAACTTGTCAATAATTTAAAAACTTATCAGAACACGCACAGGTTTTACACAAAGTCAGCATTTTTGCCATTTGCCCACAGCAGTTTTTTCGGTACTAAGAGGGAGCGCTAAATTGGGATTTATTATACCATTAAAACACAGCCCAACTCTGCAAGCTGAGTATCTGGACAGAAGTACAGTCTCCTGAGTGGGAAGGCCTTAAAATCCATTGACAAATTTAGGAATTATCATAAAGCGAATGTATAAGGAGGTAATGGAGACACTGGAATGGAACGAAGTGAAGTTTAATGCAGTGTCTGTCAAGGTTTAATAGTACAAGAATTATAAAAGGTCCAAATATCCCCAATGTATCAAATGCTCCGAATTCCATGCTAGGCACCATGGGGAACTGCAGCAGAGCACTGAATCCAAGCAGCAACAGAGGGACATTGCACCGCTGCACCTTGGTCGGGCACTGTCCTCAGATGCACAAACATCCACATTACCATGCTCAGCTGGGGGCTGTGTGTACCTCACCTGCTCACATCCCCAGGCATTGTGAGACACCATCATTCCACCTTCCTTCTACACATCAACACCACCTCTGAATCCATCGGAATCCACTGAAGTTACCCACATCGAACACCTCAAGCCTAAAGCCTGCTGCTCCCTTTTAAGACTGAACAAGACTTGGCAGCATTGCCAAGAGGCATCGACCTCTATGAGCAGCTTTAAATTAAGTAAGAGCCTCTAAACTTCATTACGTGTGGTACCCTGGAAGGCTCAGCTGAATGAAGAGCTTGCAGTAATAGCTCAGCACAATAATTACACCAGTCCCAGATCTGTTGGTTTGAAGCTCATCCATAACCTTCAATTTGGGTTTCACACACATAGATACCATTGCAGAATTGTCACTTTAGTTCTGGTTTGCAAAGATTTTTGTTTAACAGTCTCAATTTCAGCTACCACTTGTGCTACATCACATCTTTGTGACAACTTTATCTCAAGCCCTCAGTTCTTGGCAATGCATAGTAGATTAAAATAATTGTTAATAATATTTTACCATACTTGTTCTTTTCCAATACAGCTTTGTAATTTCATCTCTTTCTCAGCACTGCTGTGTTTTTTTGAGCTCAAAATCAACCTAAACTGATTATTTTAAAAATTATGTAATTTTTATTAAAGAAACTTCTATTATGCAGTATTTTAGTAAAAGGTGTAATGATCAAAGTACTGTAGTTCCTAGAACATGCTCTTTTCACATAAAGTTCTTTTTTTCCTATTCCAATTAAAATACGAACTTTTGTGACTTTGAAAAACCCCTATTTCTGATACAAAATATACACTTAATACTTTAAACAATGCAACACCTTCATAGTTGCTAGAGCTGTTAGTCTACCATTTCAGTATGATGACCTACTGATTTTATACTCTATTTAAGTCACTTTCTTAAAATGAATTTAAAAATCCAGACATATGAGAAATTATTAATCATTTACAGTTTATAATACCTTCCATGAAGAAAAATTAAGAATAGTTTTATGGATTTACATTTAGTTATCTGTTACTGTGAAGCAAAGAAGTGTTGAATACAGGGATCATTTAATGATAGCAACCTCTCACAGAAAGTAAATAGTTATTTATCCAGCTGAAGCTGGAAATGCAATAACTTAATGTCCATGTAGTATCCTAGATTCAAACTGGAGCATTGGCTGCTATTGGAGTGGAGAATGTACTGCGAGCAACCCTTGGGAAGCACTCCCCTTTAGGCATCCAAAATTGAGCCTGTGCAGTCTCTGCTGCTGTGACAGGTTTGTGCTGCTGTCTGGGGCTGGCTGTCACGGTGATGATGGCTCAGTCACGGTTATGCTGAAAAACAAACTTGGAATCTCAAATGTCATTTGTTGTTCCAAAAGCCACAAGCATGGATGAGAGCCTTGGCTGTTACAGTGCTAGAAAGGGTTTCAGCTACAGCCTAAGTGATTCTGTTATGCCAGTGGCACCTCTGTATCTCTTAGGCAGGACACATGGCACTTCCTCTGTTGGTGACCCCATGTGCTTAGAATGTCATGCATGTTTTTGATGAGCAAAATGACACCTCTTCTTCATATGACTTATTAACTGCTATTCACATTACCTTCTGCAGTGTCTGGTCAGCTTCTACAAGCCTCAAGACAGGGCACATATCCATCTTCAGAATGAAATAGAACAAGACAGCAACTCAGAGGGAATTTCTGTAGAGTGCAAGTGAACAGGTGACATAAACACATTCAATGGGGGTTTCATGGCAAGCAGGAGAGATCTGCATTTTTCCAAGGTGTACTTTCTGACCTAAACCCTGTCAGATCTGCCACCTGCCTTGCTGAGAGGCTGCCTCTGGCCCCCAAAAGCACTGAGGCAGCTGGAAGCAGCTAATGCCCCAAGGCCAGCCCTGCTCTGTAAAAATAAGCTACTTCAGCACTCTTATTATGCCTTTGCCTTACTGACTTGAAATAGCCCCTTGTCTGACCCAAGGATGTGCTGTGAGGGATTTGGGTGTTGTGATTTAAAAGTGCTGAAGGGCAACTGTGCCATAGGGACAGGTCATTACTGTTAATCATTGGCTCTGCACAGTTACTCAGTGAGATACTGGGTGATTGCTACTTGTTTTCTTTCTCCACTGATTGTAGTGTTTATTCATCAGTTTTCTGTGCTTTAATTTGTTTGATTGACATGCCCAGAGAACAGAGAGTTCTGGTCCTTTTATAAATTCAGAAGAAAAACTAACACAAAATAAATCAGCTGTGGCATTAACCTACATTCAAAAAAAGTGAACTACTTAGCTGATGTGCAGTTTTAATTGTGCTTTTCCTGATGCAGGGTAAAATCCTATCTTCAGTGTAAAATCCTGCTCTCAGTGGAAGAAGCCATTCTGGGGACAGGGACAAGTGCCAACCACATGTTTCCAGAGCCACCCTGCCGCCCCAGTGCAGCAGCCACTGTGGGCACAGAGCACACGCTGCTGCTGGTTTTAGGAACCACTAACATATCCTCCATCACAGATAACATTAAGCTCCATGCTGACCATCCGTGCTCACTCAGGCCAGCTCCAGGAGTGTCCTGTGTTCTACCCCAGTCCTGCCCAACCCCTCCCAGAGTTTTTCCCAGCAATGAAAAAAACCTAGAATGTAACTGCCAAGTGAACTGGTTCATGGAGCTGATTCAGAAATCCTGGAGCTGGAAAGCTTGTTTTTCCTCATGAGTTTTCAGTTCAGCTGCGTGGAGTGGCTGCCCAAACAGCTGCGGGTTTGCCAGTGCCTGAGTGAGGACGATGGCAGGACTACAGATCTGGGGGTGCTGCAGGGGAGAGTTGAAACTGCAGGCTCAGCTGCTTTCTGGAAACTTTCTTCTGTGCTTGGTCGGCTTTTCACAGCTACAAAGGCAGGGAAGGAGCAAAAGGTACTTCTCCCAGTGGCATATGTGCAGATCAAAGAGGATTCTTTTCCTTACACTTATTTCCTGAACAAGTATTTTAAATATTTTCTAAAACATAAACCTGAATTTAATATCAGTAGTATCAGAAGTACTGGGACATGAATTAAGATCTTGCTCTCTAAAGTCTTGTCTCCATCCTACTCATCAACAAATACTGTAGCTAGGTTCTGGTTTTCTGTCCCATCTAGTCTAGACTAACAGCACATGAATATTTAGTTATTCTAGATTCATATCAGTATAATTGAAAGCACAATTTCTCTCCTAACTAAGCAAGCAGGGACAAAAAAACCTAACCCAAACAAATGCTCTCTCCAGGAAAAATGAAATAAAACAAAACTCCATAGCTTCAACCTAAAACCATTTACAAAGAATAAGACAAAGCAAAACCTGAAAACTGCAAAACCTAAAATCTCACCTCCCATAACACTGGCAAAGCTTGCCAGTTTCTGCCCCACCCTCTTGCTGTTAAAAACTTTCTCTTGCAACCTCTTAAAAATATTTTCCACATTGGTTGTGCATTGTAGAAATTCAAATGAAAAGGTAACACACATATCTTAAGCCATCTAATGAGCTTTGATTATAAAACTTAGATTGCTCAATAAACTTTCCTGTGCAGTAAAGTCTGCCAACTTCATAGCCTTAGAAAGCCCTGAGATCCTGAATTTTTTAAAAAGAAAGTAAAAAGTGAAGAAGTTGTTATTATTTTAGATAACTTGGAAAGGTTTCTGAAAGTTAGATACAATGCCTGAGGCCACTACACTTGAAATCTTAATCATCAGTGTCTCCAACACTTGGGATATGAAGGTTTTATTAAAACAGATCTAATAGACATTTTTAAGAGTCTCTAGCCTTTAAAAGTGGTAGGTGCACACATAAGGTGCCATCCCCTAAAGAATTATTGGCACAGATTTGATATGACCTGCAAAATTAAGCCATGGCTTTACTACTTCAAACTTGAACTCATGAAACCTCTGAACTCATTACATTATTACTCTGTTCTACAGACACAGAATTGAACTTCAAATCAATATATAATCCAATTACTAACCTTGTGAGCAACAGAGAGACCTTGCTCGATATTCTTTCCCCCCTACTGTAAATGCATACACAGGCTGACAGATTTTTGAATGTTTCATTGTTTATAATTTGTTTCATGATTGCAAAAGGAATGAAATTTTGATTCTCAAATCAGAAATCTCTCTGACTAGAAAATATTCACCACCCAAAACAGAGCAATATCTAAACAAAACTTCCTCAAAACATCTGAAATGGTGCATCCACATCACCACCGTTTGAAAATCAAGCTCTGTGTGCACACTAGAAGGACACATCCCGTAAGTTAAAGCCGAGATGCTGAGCACTGCACACCAGCTCCTGGGGGGGAACAATCTTTTGATTCTCTGGTTTGTACAGCATCTGCATTGCCATGCTAGAGTTACCTGTTTGGCCTTCACTGGTGTGCTGTAGATCTCACTTGGGAATTTAGAATGGCAATTTTTGCCCTCTTCTCTGGAACAATTATGCAATCTCGAACGCAGGGATAACTCACAGTGTGGCTCTAGGCAAAAGCCTCCTGCAGAGGCTCTACTAGAAATGACATTAGCACAGCTGATACCAATGTCACCCTCAAAGCCTCTCAAGAGCAGCTGCACAAGTTCCCCACCTTTTTGCACATGCTTCAGCTCTAAGACTGATTACATTAACAGATGCACATAATATCTGATTTCACCAAATGAGGTGTAACATTTGTTGCCAAATTATTTAATTGCTTGGGAAGCAGAAGCTCCAGACATAAATGTATCTCCAACAGAACCATTAATACACCGCCTCATTTAAAAGGTTGCAAAGACACTGCGTCTTGGTACCCTGACCTATATAGCATTTTGGGCATTTTAGGGAGTTGAAACTTTGACCTCTGTACATTTCCTTACATACTGATAAAATAAACTAAAAACTTAACTCATTACTGCAATTGCTTTCAAGTTTTAGGCAGTTGGCAGTAAATTTCCGTTTATATAAATAAATGTTATCTCATTACCAACAATCTCCATTAGGATCTAGTAGACCATGAAATAGACTTTGCAAGATCAAGCAGTGTGCCAAGGCCCAGAAAGCCATTACTTCAGCTCCCAGCTCCAGAAATTATGAGGGAAATGAAGCACTATATTACAGTGTGAAGCACACACACTAAACAAGCCTTTTTAGTCAAGGCATTAGGAAAAGAAGCACAGGTTACTCATTACTGTGAAAAGTACAGTTGGGTTATTTGGCACCTTAGCTTAATTTCCTACTGTTAATAACTTCCTACAGAATGTGCTTTTTGCAGAGAAGAGGCTGTAACACTTCTAACACAGGATCATGAAGAACTCATTTTAGACACTAGGGGAGGCAAATCTATTCTAACAGATTACCCGAAACTACTTACCTGTTCAGAGAAAAAAAATATTTACAGATCTATGGTAAGAAAAAAATCAAAGTACCACAAGAAAAGACAAAAATATTGCTCTGAATGCTGACTAAAATATTTGAGCTTCCCTACTGTTTGAATAGAAATAATGTCCAGTTTATAAAACACACTGAGCTTTAATCTCCCCATGAGGCTAAAAGGATATATTTTAAGTCAGTTCACTAAAATAACAGAGGATAACATTTGGTTCCCTAGATGCCATAAGACACCTAAAGTTCAGGCAAAATGCAAACTGCCAACCAAATACAGCATTGAGCCATCCTATCCACACTTGGTGGGAGGACAGTGATTTTTATTTTGTAAAGGAGCTATGGCTTCAAACGTAACTGTACTCAAGGTTTCTTGTCAACTTGGGCTTGTAGAGAAGAGAGACCCAAATTACTAAATCCCAAAAGGGAAGATTAGCAGAATCAAAACGTAAAGATATTTGCTCGTCAGCAACCATTGGAGGGTCAGCAGTCTTCTCTCCAAACCCCAGCACCCCGTTCTTGCCTCGTGGGGGGATGGAAAACAAGGGAAAACAGCTTCAGGGGGTTGAGGGTACAACACAGTCCAGAGCAAACATGTTTAATTTACTTAAGACCTTAAGAAACAACTTGTTTCTCTTAGCTAAAAAATACTTTTTTTTTCCAGTCCATGGATTTAAAAAAAAAAAAAAAAAGAGAGAGAGAAAGATAAAATGTTGTGCTCCACAATAAGAATGCTTTTGGAATTCTGTCTTTAGCACTTCTTCCAGCCTTACTTTTCCTGAACCCATATTTAAAATATCAGAATCAATTTTTAAATTGCCATTTAATTTCATATGATCTTACATGGGCAACAATTGAAACCGAAGTTTTGTGACACAGAAATCAAGCCATCACAATAACATTATAGTAATCATAAAGGCAATACAGTAGCTTCTAGAAATTCATTCAAATACAGGTCTATAGGAGCTTTAAAATGTCCATAATTGATAAATTAAACACCCTTTCATGAGAATTTACAGTGCAGCTCTCCAGAAATTCCAGCTTTTGCTTTTCAAAATATCAACAATGATCAAAATTCTTTTCAGAATCTGCAGTTATTCTGTGCAATTGGTTTTGTTATAGCTATATCATTATTATAAAATCAGGACAAAAAGAAAAAATGTATTTGTTTGCTTTGTATTGTATTAATGATGCTTACAGTAACAGCAATTCTACAGGTTAAAAGTCAAGGTATTATGAACACTGTATTCTTAAAAAAATAAAGGAGGGGGACATTTGCAACCAATTTTGCTGTATTATCTCTCCCAAATGACTCCAGAATTATAGTCTCTTATGTATTATTTATTTCTCCCAGCCACACTCTTGAAATCAGATGAAAAGCTTCTAAACCAAGAGATCTTGAGAGCTTAAGACTAAGACTGTAATTCCTTTGGGCGATTATAGGTTTTTCAGCTTTAGCTGAGAAACAATAGAGGCCAGAAAAACCAAGCAACACTTTTACTGAAAGTCCCTCTTGCTCCCTTCCTGCAGCTCCTCAGCCATGTTACACCATCAGAGCTGGCAGCAAAAGAATCCCAAAACAGCCACTGCTTTTCACCCCTCTCTTGGTCCAGCTTCCAGGGCTTTGGGGACATTTGCCATTAGTTTTATAATCATGCAGCCAGTAGGAAATGTGTATTATGTGTGGGACTCACAGTGGAAGATCACATCCTCCACCATTGATTACTAGCATATTTCAGGGTATTTGGAATAAGTACTGAACTGTGAAGCCCATGGAACCTCATGTTCAAAAAACAGCGCAGTCCTTTGGGGTTGCTGAGGTAATAGGCAATTGTTCACTTCTGTGGAGGGAATCTGAACTGCTACAAACTCAAATCCTTTGAAAAAACTACTGTAAGCACTAATTTATCTGTCTGTCTTTGAGAGATATAAACTCCCTCACTGCAGGGCACTCCAAGAAACTCAAAATCATGCTGCTGCTCCGAAGGGGATTTAATCCTTCAACGAGTTCAAACACAGCTGAACTGTTCTGTCTGGGTTCCTATATAGCACCCATCATCCAAATGCCCAGGTGCCTGGACCAGTCTCTCAAGAGTTAACTTCCATTCATCCCCTCCTGCCAGGCCAAGACAGCCTTGGGTAGCTCTTTCCCACAGAGGTTTTCTGAGCCTGTCAGAAAATATTTCCCATTCCCCTCATTATAATTAGGTCATGTTCAATAAACTACTCATCATCTGAGCTCATTCCTCAGCCCTCCTAACAGGATAGTATCACCCCCAAGATCCAAGAGAATGAAACTAAGCATAAATTGTTAAAATAAACATATTTTCCCTTGTAACCGCCGCCTTTGTGAGTCTCTCTTCCACAGTTCCACCTGGATTAATTTAGTATTGGCTTTGGCCAGGCCTGGGTTAATGTTTCATGGTAGCCCATGCCGTGCTGAGGTCTGGGGTTGCGACTAGACCAGGCTGGATAACGCACCAGTGCTCCAGCCGGTGCTGAGCACTGCAAGGCTTTCTCCAGTCCCCTCTGTGTCCTCCAGGAAGCAGGGTGAGGGTGAGCAGGAGGCTGGGAGGGGGACAGTCAGGGACATCCCACAGCCCCAGCACCACTGTGGCACAGGGAGGAGCTGGGATTGCCTTGCCAAGGCAGCTGCTGCTCCGGGACTGGCTGGTGGGACGTGGTGGGTGACTCCCTTTGTGTCACTGAGGCTTTTTCTCCACCTATTAGAATGTCTTCATGTCAGCCCAGGAGTTTTCTTGCTTTTGCTCTCCCTGTTCTCCCCACCAGCCTAGGTCTATTCATATTATGAGACTTCACTGCTCAGGTGCCAAAGCCACTGGACATTTAGCACAGATGTTTCTGCATTCAACTTCCTTCCTCCCTCAGAAATGGTTATCACAGTTTATAGAATAAGAGTCATAAGGGCAGAGGAATCCAACTGCTGGTAAATTTCCGCCTCTGAACTATTTGTCTTTGTTCTTTTAAAAATATTTCTGGAAATGCTTCTGTCCCCCCAAAGCAATACAGCTTCAGTGCCATGTTATGCAATGACCTATATATGCACAGAGAACACTCGGCAAATAATAAACCCATCAGAAAAGCCACTCTTCCTAAATACTGAGAAAGGTTGGGGGTATGCAGGCCAGCACGTATTACGCAGGAATTTTCAAACCAACACAGAAAATAGATTTATTGGCTGAATCTCCTCATTTTTAAACAGTCAGGTTGAAAGATGGACAGCTCCAGATGGCACTTGGGTGAAAACATGCAGCTTCACTGACAATGTTTACCAAAGATGTTTTAAAAAAACTACAAACAAATAAAGGCAACGTTTTACGGCAGCATTGTAAAAATGGTTTCTTAGCTCTTGAAAGTTTAACAGAAACAAGAGGGTAGCACTGCAGGTTGTATGGAGCTGCTTTGTTTCGAGTACAGATTTTTCTCAGTTTCCTTAGGGAAAAAAAAAATCTGTGTTTACCTGCTAAAAGGCAGAATGTCTCTGTGGAACAGACCTGTGGAAACCCCAGTGACCACATATGAATGCTCGGAGAAAATGACAGCTCTGCACTTCTCTCATCAAGGATTTGTGTGTTGAATCTGAAACATATTTTGGTTTACTGTAACCACATTTAAGGTTATGAGCCATGCATAACAGAACTGTGACATTTCAGGAAGCATTCATCTTCAAAGTTCAGAATACTGAAGTACCTTTTTCAATTTTAGCCAGCTCTGCTATGCACACACTACTAGAACAATCACTTTTTAACTTTTTACCTTTTCAATTTCATTTGGGAAATATTAAATGACAGCCCCACATTCATATATATCTCTTATGTCAGACAATCCACGGCATTAAATTTGCTATCTATGCACCAGCATTTTTGTTTTATCTATTCCTTTAGCAGAACTTCCTGAATATTATTGTTTCATTTTTTAATTTATTTTCTTTTTTTAGGTAATATTGAATAATTTCTATTTCTAGAAGTAGGTTTTAAATCACCGTCTGAAAGAGCCTCTCCATCATGTATGGAAGGACTAGAGTATGGGAACTCAGACAGTTAAGAGATTATATTGAGATGCGCCCTGAATAAAGCCAATATTTTAAAAAATGACTGCTATCATGCCAAGCTAAAACAAGTTTTAGTTTCACTAAGGCTAAAATTTTACAATAACTATTCAAAAGACTCTTTCAAAAAATTGAACCAATAGAACTATGTCTCCTTTGTAAACCAAGGAAGAACAGCCCTGCACCACCTGCTAAGGAGATGTTCTCCTCCTCTGCAAGTTTATTTCATAGGTACAGGAGCTCTTTCCTAACTGAGAAGGTGCTGCAGATATGTGAAAAGCATGATGCATTCTGTTAAATCAGTCTACTCAATTTGCTGCCTCCTCTCAGTCAAATATTACTCCAACTGTAAGAGGAAGTTGGAGATCAATCTTTCTTTAAATGTTTGTCTAATTATAGACTTAAGTTAGCAGAGAAGCAAAACTGAATGGTACTACCAGCTTCTGGATATTTAACAGCTGAAAATGTAACATACAGACTCTAAAATTTACACAGCATATTCTTTTCACTATTATTAAAGCCTTTTACTTGCATGATTAGCTTGATGCAGTCATAATAATAGTCTCCTAAATATTTTGCTTATTTTTAATTTTCTATTCTTATCATTAAACTCAAAAAACAATGGACAGTGATCCCAGTGCATGTTAAGGTTATATAAAAACTAGATGTAATCAGTTTCCTCTGGTGTCTAATATAGGTTTCCTGAAAGGATGAATGTGCTAATGGTCCTCAAATACATTTAAACAAACACAAATGTAAACTGCATTCTGTGCAACTTCATTTAAACTTCAATTTAAAGTGTGAGTTTAAGTGCTTTGCTGAATCCATTCAGCACCGTGGTATAGGGAAGATTACAGTGTTCAAATCTTAATCTTTCAAAACCAGTTCCAATAGGACAGAACTCCTCTGATCCTTTCAAGCTGACAGGAAAGCACTGGAGTAAATGGAATCAAGAGCACAAATGTTTATCTTTTTCCCAAAACAGAACAAGGCAAAGTTCCTGCTGGAACTCTTGAGGTGCCTTTTCCCACAGAGGCTTGCATTATGAAATTATGTACAGGCAACTATTATCTTATTAGGGCACAGCACATAAATGCATTCACTTCACCATTGTACATCTGGATTTAAAAGCTGAAGAAAAACAATGAAGAAAAATGTGTACACCTAGCCTGGGAAAAAGGTGGGGATGAAGCAAAACATTTTCTGAAAATCAGAATCATAGTCCAGATTTTCCATGTGCTTTACATTTCAGGATTAACCCATTCTTTGTCACTTCTCAGCCTCTTTCCTGCACTTCAACTTAGTTGCTACAAAAAAACACAAGGTATTTTCAAGCCCTCTTCTCAGAGGACTCCTGGACTCCTCTGAGCCCACACACCTGTATTTTCCTTCTGTGAAACCCAGAACGTGCAAAGGAAATCAGATGGGAGATTATTATGCCCTTCCTACTGGGCTTGGAAACACTTCCTGCTTCATTCTTCAAAAATAAAGAAGTATATAGATGTTGTAGCACAAACCTTGAACATTCAGTCATCTGTGAGAGATTTTCACAGCTGAGCCACGCTTTAAAGCCCTGAGTGTGGCACTTTACTCACCCAAAAGGATTTCTTAGCAGCCTTACACAGCTTCAGCAACTCCCAAGAGCTCCCTTCAGGGAAAGACTTGGCCTAGAACAGTCTACTTAAAATCCCCACGCTGTACAACAACTGCAGCGATTTCTTTTGTGTCCTTCACTGCTGGAAGCTCACCCTTTCCTTGCTGAATTGTGAAGTGGTATGAGATTCCCTTGTTCCCTGCAGCCAGGATGCCTATGGACAGGACAACGTGGCAGCAGTTCAGCCAGTGATCTACAGCAGCAGCTTCCAGTGCTCACCAGGTTTGTTTTACTGTCACCTCCTCCCACAACAATTGCTGATCCATCCACGGCCACACCAACACTCAACTTGAGCAGATTCTCTTTTCTTTATCTTTTTCTCCTTTTTAATTTCTCCAGGCACTGTTTTGTTCCACTGAAAACCAAGGTGGTATCAAAATCTTTTTTTTTGTACAGAAATCTCCCTGTTGTATATGGGCTAACTAACGAAAATATTATCACACAGCATTGTATTGAATATATAGTATAGAGACCTTATGCACAGCAGATAGGAGAAATGAGGGTTTACCACAGCCTTTTGTACAATTTAACCAGCAGTTAATGCACATGTTCTTTTATTCTACCTTTTTTCACTAGGAAAACAAGTTGGCAGGTAAGAGGCTATAGTCTAGAATTTACACTATCAAAGCACTTAAATATTACTGGATTTTAGCATATTCAGCAAGTAAAGTAAATGCTACCAGATTCCATTCAGCTTTGAAATGGGGTCTGTAAGTATTAAAACATTCTCAAACACACTGGGAAAAATACCTGCAGAGGTACAACCAGGATGAATACAAAGGGTATGTGTGAACATTTTGACCCCAAAACTGTACTCCATATATAAAATAAATAAATTTTAGGAACACTGCTTGGTTTTGAAGCCCCTGAATGCATGAAACATTTTGCTTAAGTGACCAAAGCCCTTCTGACACCTCAGACATCTATCCAAATTACAAAAGGCATTGATAGGCTGTTCTTGTTTTCCCCTGTAGTTTGCTAAAAACATCAAGGGCTACTTAGCTGTCTGTAAGTAGGACAACTAGCAATAATCTAGAGGCCTTAACAAAAGCCTAGAGAAGAATAGGCTTCAATAAATATAACATAAAACACAGATATTTGAATTACAAACATATGCTCTGAATACTCTAAAGTGGCTTGCCTTTAGGGGAATCATCTGACCATACCTTTCAGCCACTGTGAATTACACCCCCTGACAGTCAGATACTGGTGGAGAAAAAGTTCCCTGGAAACTGGGCTCAGTCCAGCTACAGGAACTGCAAAATAATTTTCAAGACACATGGCTATCCCACAGTTAAACACCATTTTCTTTGTAACTGGTACCTGACAAGGTGCACTGGTACCTGATAAGCTGCCCCAAAGCTTCCTTTGGCAAGCTATTACTTCACATCAGCCTGAACCAGGAAATAATTTCCCCCAAGGCCTTTGCAGTCTGGAGGGCTGTGGAGGTGAAGCCCTGTGCCCCTTCCTGCAGGACGCTGCACAAGAGCCACCAGCATCCACCAACACTTGGCCTGAGGCTCCTTTGCCACTAGGTAAGGAAAAACAGAAGTCAAATTTATTCTGGCTCTTGAGTGCAAAGCAGAAAACAGCTACCAAAATGAAATCAGTAGAACAAAAAATGAACAACTACGTGGAACACAGGATGATCATGGGCTGCTGAACAGATTTCCTTCTGCAGACATCTGCCAGCTGCCTGGACTGAGGTGCTATTTCAGCAAACATCCTCCCTTCATTGTTTCTGCTTTGGAAGAAAAAACTCTTACCCCGGTTCATGGTCTTCTAATTATACTTCTTTTCTTTTTGCTAAATATTAAGCACAAGTAAATCTTAAAAACAGATTCTGAGCCCCCAATACCTGCTCTTCCTGCAATTCATATGCTGATATCATTGTATACCACATGAAAATTGGCATGTGTAGCTCATGGGAACAAAAGCTCTTCTCTCTGGATGACTTTCCAATGTGTGGGTTATTTTAAACATGATTCACTCTG
Organism: Aleadryas rufinucha; assembly: GCA_013397815.1. Taxonomy (NCBI): domain Eukaryota; kingdom Metazoa; phylum Chordata; class Aves; order Passeriformes; genus Aleadryas; species Aleadryas rufinucha. The sequence continues at coordinate 1,412,758 of VZTH01010337.1, forward strand.
CCTGCAATGCATATGAAGTGAGAGTTTAACTTCAAACTCATTGCTTTTGTATGTTGTTCATTAACCCACTTTCTCTAACCTTACCAGCTACTTGCAATTCACACCAACATACCTCAGACTGTAGCTCACGTACTGGAACCCAAACAGTGCAGCACTTTGTTTATTTGTCTGTAGAACAGAGAAGTTCTGATAACCTATCACTAAATAGCTGTGCTAGAGACCAGGAACAGACACTACTCCATGTCTAACTGCAATTGTGTCCCTGCTACACATCAATTTTAGTGATAGCAGACAGGAAAAAAAGAGTGACTCCTGGGTAAATCCAAGTGTGATACTAGTGATGGTTTTGGTGGGCAGACAAAGTTCAGCATACAGAATAAACTGCTAGCCCAAATACAGGAAAAAGCACATAGAAACAATCATAATATAAAAAAAGGTGGTTACACTTGGCAAAAATGTTTGTAATTAACTGCTTGTTTATGGAAACACATGACATTAAAATTCAATTTAAAAGGCACTAATACAAATGCCAAAAAGTGAATTTTTTAAGATTTTAACACTATAAAGGCAGCATAATTAGATTCGTCTCACAAAATGTAATCAGTTGAGCCCCAGACAAGTACAGAATAATGCAGAAAAAAAAAAAAGCCATAACATAAAATCACCTATAAGAATATATTTTCTCTTTTTCAGAATGCTTTTGCCTTAAGGCAGATGGGTTACAGTTTCTCACGTCTCAAAAATCCGGGCATCAAAAGATACAGTCTGCCTCAATTCTGCATCTAGTGAATTACAAGAGATGTGGTACTTGTGGGAGCATTTCAGAATTCCTACGAAGGACTCTGCTGAGGAATGCTGGACATCTAAAAGCCAGAGCTGCAATCTTTCTCTCACAGTACTACCAAAACATCTTAAAGTCTGTAAGAGTAGTATTCCAAATCAAAACACCTTTGTCACTAGCAAAACAATCAGAAACCACAGTTCCTTTTCATTAAGGTACCAAAATATAAATACAACAGTGCCATGTAAGCTCAGTTATCACATTGCAAATCAAAAATTTAAACTGGAAAATAACTCAAAATAAGACCAGGAAGATCATTAGTTTGTTCCAAATAATAGCTGAAAAAACAGATTCCGTTTTTAGGTCCTTAAGACATCAGATCTGATGAACAGTCACAGAGATAAAGACAACAAGGTAGGAAAATGATGTTATCAGACTTTCCACAAGTAAAACACTTCAACTGAGTAAAACATCATTAGTTGAGAACCTGAAGTCCAATCTGAATTCTCCAATAGCATCTTGTGCTAAATACACATATACGGTATATACGTGTATATACATTTCTATATACAGATAAAATTTGAATATGACATTAGCAAAAACTAATAGATAAATAATACATAAACTTAACTCTGAGGAAGCTCAGTCAAAATGCAGGGTCCTCATTCTGCCTAGTGAAGAACACATTTAGCTCTCAGAGTCTGGGTTTGCATTAACCCTGTTTGGAAGGAGTAAGGCAGATCTGAAATGAATCTCTCAATCCTCTTCCTGCTTCCAGGTGCTGGTTTGGTTGCAGAGCAGTGTTGATGCACATGAACCGGGTTCCTTGCCAGCAGCTGTTATCCACATGCACACCAAATGTCTTCCAAGCCCAAACAAATATAAATTGGAACTGCTAATTGAGCATAAACACACTGAAGATGTTCAGGGGAGGAGACAAGTCCCACTTTAGGCTGAGGCAGATCTCAGACATGCACACCCTGAGGATGCAGAGGCTTTTGCTGCAGTCTGTTGAGCCCTGCACTGAAGGGACCCATAGGGCAACCACGAACCCAAAGGAGCAAGGGCAGTGCCAGGAGAGAGAGGCCGTGCTCAAGGCACAGAGACCTCCTCAGCTTTTGTCTCCTTCCTACTGCACTTGTTGGTCAAGCACCTGGATAATGCAGTCATGACATGACAAACCTTTATAAATTCAGACAGCTGTGTCCACAAGCAAAGAATTTCTTCAAAAGCAATAAAAAGTATTTCTGGTAACATATTTGGTCCTGGGGCAGGTGCACATCACAGCAAGTATGTGCCACATAACGCTCAGGGCTGCTCTGTACTTCCATAGTGTTTTCACATTTCAAGCAGTGAACACCACCACTCTTCCACCAGCCAGCTTTTTACCCAAAACCCACCTTCCTGAAAGGAACGGGGAATGAGGTGACCCTAATACTTCTATTTCAATTGCCAATTAACTATTTAGGAAAAAAGACAATGTTAGCAGAAAGCAAATCCAGTCTATTTATACTATAATAGTGCTGAATTATGCTGAAAATAAACAGGATATATAAAGATCAAAGACAAACAATTTAATAACATATGTATACATAACTTTACTGTTTGGCAGAGACAAAATACCACCTCTTCTAGGAAGATGTTAACAATAACCCTAATACAAAGTTTTGTATAATACCTTTGGGGAAAAAAAGTAATTAGAAAAATAATTGGGAAAATATTGTAATGGACTGCTGACAGTATCTACAAGAGAGACTGGGGAGAACTGCAAAAATATGTACAGCTGAGAAGGACAGGAAGGCAAACAGCTGAAGGGATAGCTATTAAACTGGCTTTATCTTCCCTGGCAAGTTCTCCTCCTTTGTAAAATAGGAAGTTTTTAAACAAAACATCACCAACAACAAAAATAAACACAACCGAGAACATTTAAGTCAAGGAATGTAAGACGGTGATCTGAGAAAGGAATGTGTTTTCCTAACCTTTGTCAAGTCTCACCTTCCTCTAAAACAAATTGAGAGCTGCCAGGTGTTTACATGTTTTGATTATATCAAATAGTAAGCAAATTAAATGAGATATTTTTTACAGTATATTGATTCCTATTAGAACTGGATAAAAAGTAGGATGTGAATTTCAAGACTAAAACCCAGAGTGTGCTTTGCCATACCGCTGTAACTGTGTGCGCTCACTGCACAAACTCCACTCCTCACAAAGTGTGCTGGCTATCAATAAAGAAGAGAGCAACTCTTAAAAGTTGTTGACAACTAAATCTACTTTTTGCAAGAGCTCTAAACTTACCTTTAGGAAAGCGAGCATGAGTGTGCTAAGCTCAACCATCTCCACATACAGTTTGGCAAATGAGTGTATCTAAATAAACAATTAGAATTGCTCCCGATATTCTACAAGAAGCAGAACAATTAGGCCAATTATTGGTATACTAATTTTCTACTGTGAGGCACTGAAGTCAGCAAGTTCTCCTTCATTCAGTTCCCCAGCAATATTCCCTCGATTTTTTTCCTCAGAATTCTGGTCATATTTTTCCATGTCCTCTCCTGATGGAGGAGGCAGGCCCTTCTTCTCACAGGGAAAATGAAAATTAATCTGTAACAGTAAACAATTTTTTTTAATATGCAAAACTACAAAAAATCCCCATTTCTAATGACAGTGCATTCTGGAACACTAGAAAAACTAGTTCTACGTATATTTTAATGTATACTAGAGTAAGAAAATCCTAAAAGGCTCAGTTAATCCTAGAAGATTTACTAATCTGAAAATGAATAGCTGAGATGAGGTTCTTAAAGTATTCTTTATTAATATCATTAGAAGTTGCAGAAACAACTTTCTTGTAATATAAAGGCACAGGGAGACAATTTTGATAAAATATTTCAAACAAACAGTAACTTACAGTACAAAAGGACAATTTTAATGCACATACAAACCCCAAACATCTCATTCAAAAATATTTCACCATGTTCATCAATAATAATGGGCAATGACTAAAAATATAAATTGTTATTGTACAATAAATATCTGACAGGTGCAAATGGAACAAGATTTATTGCTCTCCACAATGTTTTCCCTGTAGTGTTTTTGTTGTAGTGGGGGTTTTGGGGGTTTGTTTTCTTTTCACTACCAAGCTCCTTTTAGAAGCGGCTTTAGTAACGTGTTTCTGGAGGGACAAAACCCCAAACAAAATCTAACAGAACATTCTGACAGTTACAGAACTGTCTCAAGTAGTAACCAAAACTGGCAGTGTTTGTTTCTTTCACAACTTCAACAATCATACTCCACTCTCTCTTTGGGAAATGTGGTAGATGTTTAAAAAACAACTGTAGTGGTAAGTCAAGGCTTTTATGGTAGGGTGGTAGTACCTAGTCTGAGGGTTAGTCTGTTTTCTTCAAATAAGTGGATTTTATGAAGAAAAATAACATGAACCTTCTCCAACAGCTTGTGCCAGAACAAGCACACAGAACTGTTCAAATGAGGGGAGAAATTAAAGTTAAAAGCTGCTCTGAACATTCTAACTTCAGAAAACAAGACAAAGGACTGGGAACAATTAAGACTACAGCGGCAATGATGTGTAAGAGTGAGAATTTCCAATTCTAAAATATCCTTAATCATAGAATCTTTAAAGTTGGAAAAGAGCTTTAAGTTCATCAAGTCCAACCAGCAACCCAGCACCACCACCGTGTTCACCATTAAACCGTGTCCTCAAAATATAGCAACCTAAGAAATCAAAGAGCACTCTGAGCACTCTGCATCTCTGCATAGCTCCACTCTGAGCTTTGAGAAAGAAGGGCAAGTCAGTGAGTTTGCCATTTCCCTCACTTGCACTTGCAGAACAATTTCCATCAGCCTTTGATGCAGTACAGGAGGCAGAGCAGCTCTGCTCTTGGAAGTAGCACACATTACCTTGCTAGGCATTATGCTTAGCTTGCACAAAATAGTGTTTTATACACATGTTTAAGAAATATTAGTTTCTTTCATTAGTGTTACCAGAAGTAATATGCGCACATTTCCTAAGAGTGTCTTTGTATGAACAAGATTTCAGGAAAATGAAGCAGAGTAGCTGTAAAAAATAAACAAAACCAAAAACTGAGGAGCAAGCTTTCAAGTGAGTTCTTGTAGCAGTAACTGAGGCTTTTACAAAAACTGTAATTTATGAGAACAACTCTGTATTTACACAAACCTCAGCAAGTCAGTTTCAACTGCACTAGGAATAGTCAAACTTAGTTCAAGGAAAGGTACCTAGAGTGAGTACAGCTTACTGGTAAACCAAAAGCTGAATATTCAGGAAATTCCATTCAACACACTTGGGAAGGATGCAAAACAAACTGCTAACTTGCTTGACATTATTATTCAAATTAGGGTTTTCTCTAGCGTAAGTACACAGTTTTAGAAGTTCTTCAGAAAGTAACCTAGGACCATCAAAATCTATATTTTGAAAATTATTAGCCTCACTACAGCATAGCACTTTTTGTTTACTATATGTTCAAAAACTAATAAACAAAACCATTTTCTTTGGTTTATGCTTAACTACACCAGACTAGGGATTTTTAATTTTTAGACAATCTTCTATCCCCAGTTTAAATTAACACAGATCTTTTGATTGTAGTGTCTTTCCAATTTTCATATTATCTCTGTTAAAAATAAGAGTTTGCTCATACCATGATTTCCTGTTAAACAGCCATGTGTATATATTGGCATGAAGAGTAAGTTTTGTACAATAGTTACATTAAGTGATATTTCCAACGGCAGAACCACAGAAGACATTAAATCAATGTTAGTTCAAGTGAGATTTGAGTTTATCATGATCTTAAAAAAACAAACCACAATGTCTAAGCATAGTAAAATACAGTGTAAAACCCCCTAAAATTAGACAGTAAACTTGGGAATCCTGCACTCACAGTAGGAACGTTCTGCACAGCATTGACATGAAAGCCTGTTCAGTTTGAAACAATGCAGACAGCTAGATTTACCTGGATGTAAATGCCACTTCAAGGTGTTTAAACAAACACAAAAATGAGACAATGATGTCAGGAACAAGGCCTTTAAAACAGGCCACCAGTCCAACTTGACTTTCCAAGTAAGAACATCAGTTTCACAAAACTGTGACACTAATGCAGTTTTATGTAAAGTACCCTTTGACACACAAGCTGTCAATTAAGCTATCACAGTCTTTTGTGATCTACTCCCTTTTACACAGTTAGGGAGGACAGTCAATAGTAGCTCAAGTTTTAATTCAGTAAGTACCTTGTTTGTTTGCAAAGGAACATTGTAACACCATAAAATTCTATTTTTACAGTATTTAGAAAACTGATAAACTAGGGTTTTTTATTCTCTCTGTTTAACACATGAGTCCAAGACTTCTTTTTTTCTATGTGTCTTTGCAATAGTGTTTTAGTCAGTGTTGCTGAAGAATTTCACTGTGGACTACCTCACGTTGTTGCTCAGTTGTGCAAGGTATTCCCGGAGTTCCTTGGCAGCTTGGAATCGACCATATCTCTTCTTTGGGTTGGCACACTCGTCCAGCAGGGCCTCCAGGCGCCCGTCTTTGGCAATCTCAGCCGGGGGGTCGTGGAGGAGCCCCCCTGAAGTGCCACGCCACGTGGCATGTCTGGATAAAAGGTTCTGACAAATGGCGTAATAGTTGTGGTCCACAGTGACACGAGCACAAAGAATCTCCTTAGAGAAGGACAGACAAGCTTCTTTATCACAGTCATCAAACTTGCTTTCGTACCACACGTCCCAGTTCTCAGGTTTATCTGTGAAATATAAAGAGATAGGAAAAGCAGTAAGAGAGGGGAGGAAGCAGCATATGTGTGTCTGAATACAATCAGAAACTCAACACACAGCAAACTGGTAATATTTAAACTACAAACCAATTTTGTTTAGATAAACTCAAATCTTCTAGCCTAAAACTGCATCTGACAGTTTGATACATCCTTCTGCTGAAATGGTCCTGACAAAACAAAAAATAAGGGAAAGAAAGAAAGAGGACAAAATAAATAGCAAAGAGAAGGAAGCAAAAAAAGAAGCAGAGTAAACACATGAAATCTACATTTACACATACGCAGAGGAAAAAACGTAGCATGAGCAAGTACAAGAGAACAATCCACAGCCAAAGATGGGAGTAAAACAAACAAGCAACATGATTTATTTTAGCAACATACATTTGGCTTCTCCAGTTGCCATGGAAACTGCTGCTGGCAAGTGGTCTACCAAAGCCTAAAACAACATCGCAAAGTAACTGCTATAAGCTTCTGAAACTTTATCTTCTATCTTACTTTCAACGTGGCAGTAACCAGAAAAAATATAGAAAAGCAGATGCATTACTTATAATCTTTGAAGAAAGTAAAATCCAGCAAAGCAAATGGCATTTATGTACTTGCACAACTACAAGCCTTTCTCCTTGGCAGTTTTAACTTAAAACCTGAGCTACGTAAAATACCTTATGCAGTAATAATACTTAAAAGGTTACTAAGTGTGAGCTCAGGATCCTGAGTTCTTACTACTTATTGCTAGAAAATTTTCATCTTAAGTTTCCAGACTACTGCCAGCTTTGAGAAGAGGTCGTGTCATGGAGTCCCATAGTTTTGCAGATCTCTCTTGCAGTGTGAGGTACAGAAAAAAATTAATCTGCACTTGGCTAGTCTCTGAGCTGACTATTGGTCTTCACATTCACGGCACACTGACAGTTTAGAAAAAAGGAGTACTGAAGGATGACAGTTAAAACTATAAAAACATGATGCAAGATCTGTAGAATTAACAGCAAATTCAATGGGGAAAAAAAAGCCAGCAAAGGAGAATGGGGAAAAAGGGCTTCAGCAAACTCAAATATGATATCCCACACAGAGTACAATTAGGCATTACTGTACAGTGCAACTGGACAGAAGGTACACACTGAAATATCTAAACAGGCATATTGATCATTCTGGACACAGATTACCTAATGGAACTTTCCAAAAGATTCATGAAACCAGTATTAAATGTCAACCACAACACAAGTTATACAAAGACTAAGAATTTTCTTGTGTCCTCATTTGTTTTCTGTGTTCTTGATTGTTAGATCATAAATCACACACCAAAATCCTGGCTGGGACAACAGATGTGACACTTGCAGCATTCAGCTTCTGCAAGGAGCTACTCGCTCCTATTCCATGTACATATCAACATTTCCAGAGTTCATCTGGACATCTTTCTGCCTGAGAAATTCAGACATGCTCTAAAAATGAAAGCTTGCAGAAATATCATTTTAAGAGGGAGGGAAAGGAACAGAACAGAAAGGAATGGAACAGAAACAAAAGAGTTCGAAAGTAAATGCACTGGATATCCAACAACACATTAAAAGGTTTCCTTGGCAGGCTCATATAGGTTTAATCTAAGCTGCTTGAGAACATAAAATAAATCTAATAAAAAAAACCAACCAAACAAGCCCAAAACACACTTCCTTCTAGAAAAGTGTGTGGATAGAGAAACAGTCTAAAAGTTAATTCTGCAGCACAACATATGAAGCCTATATGCAAAGCTTAATAAAACCATTCACCCAAAGCAAACTGGAATCACTTGGCCTGTTGTCATGAACTTCTGCAGAATCCAGGGCTTCATGTTCAACCTCTCCAGCCTTTAGGTCTGTAAGTTTTCCTTATAAGCTCAAAAAGAATATAAACCTATGTGATACCACTTAGTCAAAAACACCTCTCCTGCTGCCAACTGCTTTCAGCTTTTACAGTTGACAGAAACAAAATGAATTTGGAAACAGCACTAGAATTACCCATTCCTTCAGTTGCATTATTAGAGAACCAACTGGAACCACTGAACCAGAGTCAGGCTATGGGACTAAGGCAAAACAGGCACTAACACTGTCATTCACAGAAAGCAGAATTCCGAGACCTCCAAAAGTGCCAGGAAAAGACAAAAGGGACCTCTCTCCCTTAGCTAATGTAGACAAGACAGCCAGGCTCCTTATCTGTACATCTGTCCAAACATAGCCAGCGCCAATGCCCTCTCTTCCCATCCCCACCTCTTCCTTTAGGCAGCTTTACAGTACTTAAAAGTGTCCAGGTATGCTCAACACTTCATGAAATTGACAAATTGGTCAAGCTAATTAGTAGTCTAATTGCAGAAGAAAGCTAATTAGTTTGTTAATTAGTAGTCTAGCTGTAAAGCCAACAAAATAAGTATTTAGAAACCACATATACTTTAAATATTGCAGAAAAAGAAGTGAGACACATGGGGTGAGGGGAGAGAAAGAAGACACTTACTCTGTCTGATCAACTTTTTGTCTGCTACCAGAACGTTTTCTGCATCTACAATGATAACTTTCCCATCTCTTGGTCCCACTGCAAAGTTGTCAAAGCTGACGTCAAGGAGGTAGAGTGCAAATTCAAAGTCATTATTTGTCAGCTGCTCAGCTATTTCCATTAATTGCCAGGCCAGATCCACTCGTTTCTCCCACGGTGCGTTGAAGTAACTCCACAGCTCTTCTCCCACGTAGTTGACGGCCACCATTCTTCCGCATGCTCCCAAGTACTTTGCGAATGGCCAACCTTCATCAGATGGAAAACTCTGTATATAAAAAATTTTTAACATTTTAATTAATATGAAGCAGTTTAGATTTTAAAAGGCTTTTCAATAAAACTTAGAAGAGAAAGCTGTAAATACCCATCAATGCTATTGATGCCTTAGGATTTTAACTTTTATATTTTCACATCCTGTAATCCTTTAGTGTGTAATTCTAAAAACTCCATATACCCTGTTAGCTACTGTTCTCCCATTCTGGTCAGACAAAACAAGTCCTCTCTAGGCCTGAAACTCAAGAACACCTTACCATCTCAGGCCCTGAGAAATGTAAACAACAATGGGTTATGGGGGGAACAAACTTGGGGTAATGACTTCATTACCTGAACCTGTAATTGGAGAATTAACCCTGATATGCAAATAGACCAAACTTATGAAAGTATGACAACCCATGACCCAGGGCTCCATTTTGGGTGTAGCCCCTGGGGGCTTTGACTGCCCAAAGTGTACCTGAGGGTCCTTCAATAAATATAACCACTTTTATTCTCTTAATTTTGTCTAGCCTCTGTTTTTAGGTAGCCCCAACAAGGCAACACTAAAATCCATATATCTCTAAGTTTTGAAGGGAAAGGAAAAACAATACAAAATGTATTTTTTTCCACTTGCTGGACTAGTGAAGGGAAAAAGTTGGATGACCTGAAACAATATATAACCCATATCTAGCTTTCCATATATACACATATACTCACATGTATTTGCACACACAATTCCACCAACCATCTTTTTCTCTTGGCATTTTATTACACATCTGTTGTAGTAATGCAAGCATATTTCCCATCAAGATATTCTTGCATTTGTTCTTTTAATTAAAACCAATTCTTTTAATAACCTGAAGAAGAAAAACTTTACAAAGTGGCACCTCCTTCTCTCCACCACCACCCCTTCCATTCTTCCCAGCTGATGGGATTCTTTAGAGGTGTCTTATTTTTCTAGTACACCTTAACAGTCTATCTCTTGATTAATTGCTATATATATATACACTGTGTGTTTATTACATAGGGCCACATAACATTTTTATCCACAGTAAAATCTGTCTCCAACAGTACCTTTCCTGTAAGTTAACACAAGAGACTGAACAGAAATTACACACTACAAGCAATTACAAAACAAGCCACAACACACCAGCATGGTTTTTTCCTAATTCAGTTGTGCTGAATGTGCCTTAGGACTTCAGTATGAACAGACAAGCACTTAAAAGGTACCCTCCAAACTGTGGAGGAATGCTGAATAAGAATGCAACAAGAAGAAACTACAAAAGCACCAACTTAAGAAACCCCAAATTCATAGAAGTTAGCACTCTAAGAATATGAAGTATACCAATTTTAACTATTAGGAGATACCACCATGTGCCCACGCCCCTTCCTCATGTTCTACCTTGCTATCGTGTCACCAGACACAACTCATGACCAATTCTGCAGCAATGATGTAGCCAAGGTTTTACCACAGCTGGGGCGAACAGCATGGTGGGTTTCAGGATGCATGAAAGCTTTATACCTCCTGGAATCCATAAAGGAAGAAAACATTTATTGTAAAACTGGAGAAAGATACTGGAAGGAAACATATCATGTAGGACAGGTCTGAACTACACGACCATGCAGGGAAGAGGTGCCTAACATAACAAACCTTGTCTATGTAGTACACATGAAGAAACTAAAATTGACAACGTTTGCCATTTTTACAGCAAAAGCCATGAAGCTGCCCTCTAAGGCAGCAAAGCATAGAAGACAATTTCTGGGTAAGTAACCATACTTACCATTGCAAAGAACCACCTTTCTTGGTTGGGCAAAAGGACATCAGAGCCATGTTAAAAACAGAATAGGTTCAAAGTTTTTGACGTGTCTGCATGTCTGAACTTCAACTCTATTTTCATCATGTGATCTACTCACATAAGCAAAACAGGTTGTGATAAATTCTGAGGATGATACAGAACTAATTTGACAGATTTGAGACCAGTATGGTATTTTCAAGCTGTGATACCACATAACTCAGCAGAACTAAATATCTCTCAGTAATTAAATCTACCATGCAATAGGGAAGACATTACCCAGCCTCCAGGCTTATTTACCTGCAGGATTCAGGGCAATTAAAGAAGGTGGTAAGTACAGCCAAATATCCACCAGTTCAGATCAAGTCAAGTATCACATTCCACAGTTAAGATGGTTTGGGGTTTTTTTTCACTTGTTTCGTGGTTAACAAAATAACCTTCCAACAACTGAAGTATGTGCTAATTCAGTGTTCCTTACTTATTCTAAACAGACCATATCATAAAAACACGGTTGTGGCATCAATAAATGTCACCAAAGGGGTATTTCATGCGTATTTATCACGACTGTATTCAGTCCTGAACCAAAACAAAACAAGAAGCAAATGATTGTTTTCCATCAAATGAAATTATTTTTTACCTACATCATATAAACTCTTCTTTAAATTGGAGGAAAGTTACTTGATTATATTTCCTGATAAACATAGGTTTAACTAATTTCACCAAATGTGCATGACATTTTCCTATTGATGCATTTTATCAGCACTCAATTCAATGACATTTAAATACTTTTATTTAAATATTACTTTGGACCACCCCACTCCTTTTCTTTTCCACAGTTCTCCTTTGCTATGTTCCAATCTTGACCTGCTTATGACTTTGCCTCCCTTTTCAAACACAAATTCAACCACAAACAGTTGAACCTGGGAAAGGATGTGCAACCACTGGAAGCAAAGGTGTCTCTCCCTCCCAACCCAACAAGCACACTCATTTCAATCCCCTGCGCATCACTAGGAAAGCAAGGCTGGTACTTGCTGGGCTGGTGCTCCGTCGGATCAGAGCCTGATCACATCACATCACATCATCACCTCATGCTGGGATGTACTGGTGAGAGGAAGAGAGAAGGCCTCAACATCCAGATGCAGAAAAGGGAAGGAGCTAAGGGGACTTTTCCCTTCCAGCAGCAGCAGGGATTTATGTAATGGATTAAACTGATTTTCAAAGTATAGCGTTAATCACTGATCTTCCAAATACAACTCTTATGGTTCCTGCACTGTACTGTGTACACTGAATTTCATTTCAGACAAGAAATCCTGGGAGCAGTTTGGTTTATTCAGAAGCACGCACCTTCTTACCAGTAGAATATCTGCATGCCATGCTGTAACAGACATATTTATAACGCTGTGGCAATAAAAACATCTTTTGACAACAGGAGTGCGGGGAATCCTGCCAACATCTGCACATGTACAAACAACATCTCTGCTTTGGCTCCCTTCCAACTGGCATGTAACAGCCACATCTACACTTCATTACCCAAGTCAGTAGCTGAAGAAGGGGATAAAAATATGTACAAGTGCCTCATTCAGCAGTTTTTATATTCACTTCGTGAATTTGACAAGAATATTAATTGAAGTGCAGATCTCTTGTCTTTCCAAGCAGCGATTTGTAACTTCTTGTACTATTGTATTTTGAAAGCTGTTTTCTAAGAGGAAACTGCAGCTAACTTAACACAAGGATTTTTTTGTTCATGTATTAAAATTCTGAAAGCCAGTAAGAAATAAAAACAAACCTGTATGATTAATAAACATGTTTTCCATGAGCAAGTTGCATTTAGAAACAAAAAGCTTCATAGATCGCCGTCAAAAATCTGATTTTGTGGAATAATGCCTAACTTTGTTTTAGGTTTTATTTTCTCAAATTATCGGTAGTCTAAATATTTAATTAGATAGTTTTGTGCTTGTATATGCTATTTGCAGACTTAAAAATGTGCATTTGACAATTAAGGTAAAAACTAAGCTCTTGTTCTAAACCAGAATCACCTGTTTGACAGAAGAATCTGATTCTGATGCACCCACTCACATTTTATCTGTGAACAAACACATAAATGCCATGGAAACCATAGACAATTAAACTTTTTTTATGTGTTTTAAAATAAAGTAACACATACGAAACACTACAAACAGGTAGCTTAGTAAGTTTCCCCTCATTAACATTGTTATCTTTCTGTATTCAGAGAAATATGTACAATCTGCTAACAGAAAGACGGAAAACAGTAAAGATGCCAAAAACTTCTGCTACCTCCATTCCCAGCGACACATCCCCAAAACATATTTTGCTTGCTCTAATTAGTGTAGCTCCAAGATATCTCTCTAAGCAAGGCTTAAAAACCTAAACAAACCCTGTCAAGGGGATAATGGACATGCTGTTTCTGAAAGAACAATAATGCATTTATGCCTTTAAAAAAATACACTGTAGTCTCAGAATAAATATTAAGAATTAACAGAGCGAATTTATCACTTCAGTGAAGCACAAAACACAGTATCAGTAAATTTGTCTTCCTCCCTTCCATCTGTCTAAACCTGAGAAGATACACAAATGTGCCAGTGCTTTTTGTTCAGAGCTGTGAATTAGATCAGGCAGTGAAGACTCACCAGCTTGAAGCTGATAAGGCCTATTGTATTCTGCAATAACACAAATCCCCTTTGAATTAAATACTTAAAAGAATATTAGTTTATCATAATGAAGCATATAATTCATCCTCATAATCAAGACCAAAAAGCCAGACCAGTTTAAGTAATAACTGACATTTTTGTTCCACTATATCACTAAAATCCATGCTTTTCATTTTCCAGACTATTCCAGAAGATGCTCTGTATGTCACCTCCAACGTTTGCATGAAGTGAGTTCCAGCTCAGAAAAAACAGCCCAGACAAAATGTGCCCAAACAAAGAGCATGTGATGAAATTTTAAAAAACACACACAAAACAGAGTGGGGACTTCTCTCCATAGGATCCTGAAGAACTTCATGGCAAATACCCTCTCCCTGACTCCTTCACTAAATCATCCTGCTAAACTGCATCTGCCCAGGCACAAATGGGCATGGCAAGGAGAATTTAAATAATATGTTCTTCCTCAAAAGGAAAATTAGTTCTCACTCAGAGTACTGCTGATTCTGCAGTGTAAACAAGAGTAGCACTTGTATTAGTCACCAAGGCAAATAAGCAAAGCTCTAGAATGACAAAGAGCTGGAGAGCAAATTTTACAACGATGCTTTTCAGATCAAAGGAGGGTATAAAGCATAGTCTAAACACAGATGCCTCCCTTTGTCAGGAATGGATCTGCATTCTGGAAGATAGGTATTCACATGATTTTTTGAATGCTAGTGAGTACAATGAAAACCATTTAATTCTCAACTATATGCCACACCATCTGACATTTCCCTAGAACTCCCACAGAAGTTATACATATATAACCTACACACAGAGTGAACAATGGATTTCACTGAGTACTCTAAACATTGGTGTTCTCACTGAAACCATGTTTCTTTTATTTATTTGATCTTTGCTCAAGTTTGACTGTATTTCAAACAGTTATTACATACAATTCATGCTAACAAGAGGTACATACCAGGCTTAATTGACACACTATGTGACAAAAATACACAAAATAAATACTCAGTTGTTAAGCTGAACACTTCAGCTGTAGAAGTTGTATTTCACAATGCCAGCAGAGATATGCCTCTTTTCCAAATAAATTAATGAACAACAATTAAACTCGAGAACCATAGTAAAGCAAATTTATTTTATTAATTATTTTATTAATTTATTATTTTAATGTCATTATTAGTTGTCACCAGTTCAAATTAGTTTGCAGTTCATAGAAGTTTGTTCAGATTAAATTTGCAACAGACTAAAATAATCACTGTGTATTTCCTTCTCATCAGTAACGAGCCTGGAATATATCACTTCAAAGGAGTCCTAGCAGAGATGGCCTTATTTTTAAAAATTGCTTTGTAAATTAAGAGACTAAAACAAAGCCTCAGTTACTTAATTCAGGGAAGTAACACACAACTCCCCCTATACATCTGACATACCAGAACAACATTGGTATTACAAGGTTTCTAATGTGGGGTAACAAGCATTTTTCTGCTATTGAAAACTGCAAGAGTGAGAATTTCTCAGGAGAGTTTCTATTTAGTCTGTATAGTGACTTCCCAGCAGCCTTTACATTCAGACAGCCATTCATCATAATATACACCCCACAATAACTTCAAGAATTTCTAGACTGTTTTAAAATATCCCTTATAATTTACCCTATATGTTTTCACTCTAGGGAACTTTCACTAGAAAGAAGGATGAAAATAGTTTTGATAATTTAAGGAACATCATTAAATATGACAGTTAACATGACAAGTACAAGCCAGTTCTGGTCTAATATGTACAGTCATATGTCACTGCAAAAAATGATTCTTCAGTTTTTAATACAACCAAATCGGTAGAACATTCTTGTAACATGAGGCCACTCAATTTTAATTCAACAAAGAACAATTTTCTGTTCCTTTTAAAAAGGTTCACAATGGAAATTCAGTCTATTAAAATCCTAGTATCTGTATGAGCCAGGACTTAAATAACAGAAGTCCACTCAAGGACATCTCAGGTACTGCAGATAACTGCCTTAAATCCACTGCTTGGTTTATGGCAGCAGAATTACATCAGAAACACCAAACTGAGTAAAGAAGAAAGTTTAAAGGGTACCAAGTATTAAAACTGAATTGCCATTCTACATTCTACCAATGTATTTAGAATAGAACTACAGAAAACAACTTATGATTAGAAGAGTGTGTATGAAAAAACAGAAAAGAGGAATTTGCCCATTTACTTCTTATGTATGGATCAGCAAAAAAGATTCTGTGGAACATTTGGCTGAATTGCTGCTGTGAGTGAATTCTGCGCAAGAAATCGTTTCAGATTGATCAGTTAAAGTTTTAATATATGTTTACCAGATGTCAACTATTGCTCTTCCCATAACAAAACCAAAGAGAAAGCCCAATGATGACACATAGAGAAACCAGAAGAATTTTAGGTTATGTGGCAACAGACTATTCATGCAGAGTAATTATACTAGGAATAGAGATACAGCTGTTGGGTTTGTTTTGTTTTGCTTTTTCCCCACAAGGAATAAAAACGATCAGAAGTTGTGAGAAAAATAAAGTCATTAAGCTTAAGCACTTAAAAAGCTAAAACCATATCTGAGGGAGGGGCAATGATTTACACAGTCTATTAAAAATGCAGAAATACTGCTATTTGGCACATAGAGATTGGCATTTCTCTTAAGAGTTAGTGAAATAAAAGTTCTTGAGACTTGTAATTTACATACCAGACACAAATGTTCACCATCATTCTTTCAAGAATGTTCATTTAAACAGGTTGTTAAAAGCTACAGCTCGAGACAAAGTTGCATTAATACACCCTGGATTTAATTGACAGATATGTTGTATAGTTTGAAAAAATCTTCATTATGTGCAAGCATTTTATTTTAATGGCAAAGTATGTACACAAATTTCAAGTTTGCTTTGTGTGCTGGTCTAATTTTTTCCATAGTAGCTGGTGTGGGGCTGTGTTTTGGATTTGTGCTGGAAATGGCACTGATAATTGAGGGATGTTTCGGTTATTGCTGAGCAGTGATTACACAGAGCCAAGGCCTTTTCTGCTCCACACCCCACCAGCGAGGGGAATGGGGGTGCACAAGAAGCTGGCAGGGGACACAGCCAGGACAGCTGATCCCAGCTGACCCAAAGAATATTCCATTCCATATGGCATCATGATCAGCATGTGGAGCTGGGGGAAGGAGAAGAAAGGAAGGGGGGGACACATCCAGAGTGACAGCATTTGTCTTCCCAAGTCGCTGTTTCATGTGATGGAGCCCTGCTGTCCTGGCGATGGCTGAGCACCTGCCTGCCCACAGGAATTGCTGAATGAATCCCTTCTCTAGCTTTGCTTTCCTTACTAAATTGTCTTGGTATCAACCCACAAGTTTTCTCACTCCTACTCCCCCAGTTCTCTCTCCCATCCCAGTGTGGGGGGAGGGAGCTGCGTGGGGCAGAGTTCCCAGCTGTGGTTAAACCACGACACTGAAAACAAAGCAAATGCACTGACATTTTCATACAGCACCTGGCAACACTGCAAACCAGTAACACAGCCAACACAATGGCAAGATTGAGGGTTGCAAGATCAGTTCTAGGTGCACTTTGGCCACAACAATTTATAAATCCTGTAGTTCAGTTTTGCCAGGACAGATGTAAACTGTCTTTTCAGGCAAGCATATGATCTTAGGAGAAATACAACCACTTCACCGAAAAACAGCTTTCTTATCTAGAAACAATTTCTTATTTCAGCAGTCTTGAGTCACATTGAACCTTCCCTAACTCCGAGAATAAGGAATTCTCTGCTTTACCCTGGATTTGGAGCATTGGTTTTTTTTCATGTTTAAGTACAAAACTTAAA
Organism: Aleadryas rufinucha; assembly: GCA_013397815.1. Taxonomy (NCBI): domain Eukaryota; kingdom Metazoa; phylum Chordata; class Aves; order Passeriformes; genus Aleadryas; species Aleadryas rufinucha. The sequence continues at coordinate 1,430,381 of VZTH01010337.1, forward strand.
ACTTTGCCACTGGCAAAATGTGTCAGACACTGTGTGGTTGCACACCATGGCTCACAGCACGGCAGCTACAGTGGCACAACAGCAGCAGCTCAAGGACTGTTACCCAAAACTGTTAGGAGACTGCCACAGCGCCTCCAAAGAGGAAATCTGGACGCTGAGAGGGACAGTGCAGGAGCTCTATGAAAAATAAGAAGTATCACACCTTTCGGTTCTATTAACAGTGAGTTTATGTTCCAACTTGCAAGTGAAGATGAAAATTAATCAAGTTACTTGATAAAGCTGAGTAACATCCACTATTTAAGCATGTATCACTGTTGAAAAAAATTCAAAAACTTTCTCCACTACATCTATTTTACAAGACAAACTAGAAGCGGAGTCGTTTATAGAAAGTCCAAGGACAAAGATAAATCTGCTTACATCCACAATCGTTCTATCAATTCTGCAAAAAGCAAAGAGTCACACTGCACTCAGTCTGTAATCCAAGTTAGTTTTTAAATTTTTCTATTTCTTCCTAAGGCAACTTCAGCCAACCTATCTTTGCAAGTGTTTGATGCATACCATCATCATATTCAGTTGTAAACCAGATACCATGCACAGATCCTATCCTCCAGGTGATTCCCATTTAAAACACTCTGTTAATCATTGAATGAATTGAAACAGCAGCAAGTTTTGTTGTTGCTTTTGTCCAAATAAGCTGTTCGTGCCTATACCAAATACTGGTTTAGATGTAGCATTTTGATCACAAGTATGACCCTATTTTACTAAAAAGTATTCATCTTTATAGCAGAAAACAGCTATTCGGAGGAGGAAGGAAAAAATCCCAAACCTATCAGAAGTTAAATCTTTAGCGTGTAAGCTCTTTCGTTCAAATGTAAATTCAGACGACAGCTGTGAAAGGATTTAATTAGTGAGTAGTTTATCAAGATTCTACACAAGAGAAATTAGTATTTTAATACCCAAAAAAATATGTAAACTGCACTTGAACAATACTACAGCTGTCATTCCATTTGCTTAAAGAAGTAAAATGGCAAAAGGGTCTGAATTCTTCCCTGAGTACACCTAGACAACAGATGTGAACAAAGAAGGTTAATAAGAAAGTCATAAAAAATACAAATAGTGAGTTAGGATTACAATATGTAATTTATACTAAACTGTGCAGTGTTACACTTTTGATGAACAGTAATATCATGCTATGGGTTAAAGCCCCACCTGAAAAATCCCCACAGCAGAAGCTGTAAATCTGTTGTGATGATGCAGTTCATAAACAACACCACTTCAGGAATAATCCACGCTCCGCACAGGCTTCAAGCTAAAATCCCAGTCTCTGATGAAAAGCCTCATAATCCATAAATTGCTGGCTCTTGTAGACAACTACAGTGAATTTTCTAAATGAAAGATCAAGCTTTGAATTCCTACTAAACTGCCTATTTACATTTGGCTATAACACAATTAAGCAACACAGAACTTGAAAGCACTGTACACCAAGAGTTTAGACATCTCCACTTCTAAACCAAAACTGTTATGAGTAACAGTGCTTGCTCAGTCACTGTAGTGTTCCATGAAAGGCTCGAGGCAAAAAATCAGCAATATTTTTCCTTGTGCCCTCTGGTGACAGACAGCATGAGTTAAACACATCTATTTATTGATTAATTTTAAATTAAAATCTGATTCTTCATACAACATTGTGTAGGTTTCTTTTCTTGGAAGCAGCTGATTTTTAAAATAAGCCTACAAGTTTCATTCCCACAGCACTACCTGCCTTCATTGATACTGCAGAAACTATACCATAAAATGCTTCATATATGTTACGTACAAGTACAAACAACCTTCTCAGTAGTCAGTTACCAATTCTAGAAAGTAACCACCTCTCAGTGTCCCGCATGTTGCTTTTGCAAGAGCTGCAGAACACAGAATTACCTATTCCTTACATGTTTCTCAGGTAGACATTGAGCCTGGAGTACTATGGAATGGGAAGAGTTCATACAGATTCACGTATTTTAGATATTTCATTCTTAATTGAGGGAAGGTCTTCAAACCTCGAGTACCCATTACCAAAGTTAATTAACACTCCTCTGGAGAAACCACTAGGAGTGTTTAAGCACACAAAGCTGGCCAGAAGCTCCCCAGAAATATTGTCCAAGATATGCCTAAACATCAACATTTACAAGACCCTATGAAACACTTTTGATCTGTTAAAAGGTGGCACTTACTTTACTACGCCCTGAACTGCTAAAGGCTGCCTCACTTCCCACCAATTTGACCTGCTCTGCTCTCAGATGCACCTTTGCTAAGATAAATGTCGAGCAGAGTGCTTAAGTCCACCCAAGATGTTATTCTCTTCAGCAGATTTGCTTGACAGTCTCAGGACTCTTCTACAGTTCATCAAGAAGCTGAGAGGAATCAAGGCTCTTAATCAACCCACTGCTTACAATCCAGCCCATTACAGTAAATGCTGCAAGTGTGCCATACCCTTTGTCTGTAAAGAATACACTGCCCCCCTGAATTATGAAGAAACACAGCTGTTCTCTGGCCATCCAGGTCTACACTCAGTATGTTGGAACTACTGTTCAAAACCAAAAAAAGTAAGTTGTATGAAATGCAGCCAAAACAAACGACTTCTCTAAGAATTTCTGAATATACTCAGCAGAGCAAAGCAGTTTTGATTTTCTTACTTAAGTGGAGTTTCCTTTGTCACTGTGTTCAGGAGCAACTTCACAGCAAAATGGAAGAGACTTGCTGTTCCCTCAAGTCTGCTGAGAAGCAAACTGGAAACACTCTTTGAAAACAAAACTGAAGAGCTGTACATGGAGAGACTGAAGGGCAGAAGGCATACTACCCAAAAACATATTTGTAATTAAGTTCATAAATTGATTTTCTAGAAATGTGTCAGTAGGCGAACTTTCTGGAGAGTAAAGCCTGCAGCACTGCTTTTTGAGCATTTCTTGGCCTCTCACTAGAGAAACAGCAGACGTTAATAGTAATCATGAGGCGATGTTTTCAAAACATATTTTCAAATATTATTTTAATCATACATTGGATAAAGGCAAGGACAGTTCAGTAGTTAGACAAAACAGTTCTGATTCCAAACCTACATACTAAAGGCACACTTGGGAGTTCCCTCGATAATGTTAAAAGCCAAAATGCAAAGCACCCCATCTGAACAGACATAGAATAGAAGCAACTGAGTGGTGCCACAGAATAAAAGTTTCCTATGCATTTTTCACCGAAAAATTTACATAACATAGTAAAGCACGAATTTCAGGTGTGTGCACATAACCCATCCCCCTAATTAAAGACTAGAAAATATGTAACCGCTGAAAAGAGAACAGTGTTCATTTATTTGTCGGTCTATTTTCAGACTACAAATACCTATCTCTAATTTTTACCAGCAGTAACTATATTTAGTTCACATTAAGAACATGACATAGCACGAGTCAGTTTCTGACAAGGAAAGCACAACAGAATCGCAGTACAGTCTCTACGCACTCTCTCTTGAACTAGACTGTAAGAAATGAATCACGGGCACCCATAGCTGCCTGGGAATACATGGATTGTGGAACACGCTAGCACCGAACTATGCGAAAAGCTCTAGTCAGCAGAGAGCATCAGCCTCCACCACTGACCCACCGCGCTCCTGCGGGACGGCGGCTGCCGCTCGGTACCCGGCAGCACAGCGGGATGGGGATAGATTCAAAACCCTGAGGACAGCGGCAAATCGGGAAAATACACGCAGTCTTTGAGGGAGGAAGGAAGAAGGAAAGCTGATCAGGCTGAGTGAGCTAAAGAAACGCCTCCTGCCCGGAGGCAAGGACCGGAGACCCTCTGCTCAGCCCGCCCCGCCGGTACCTCTGCAGGAGAGTCAGTAAGGGCACAGAGCCAGCGACGGCCACCGCGATCCGGCGGGGTTTGGGACCAGCTGCCCGGGAGCCCTCGGCCCCCCGTCGGCAGACACGGCGGCAGCGGCGTGGGGCAGGAAGGGCCATTCCGGCGAGGGTCCCGCCGGGACGGGCAGCGCCGGGAGCGCCGGCGGGTGCGGGCGGACGCCCACTCAGGCACTGCCGGCCGCGCTTACCTGCAGCACCAGCGGCTCGGGGTTGAAGGCGAGGGTGATGAGGAGCTGCATGCGCTCCGAGTCCTTCAGGTTCCGCAGCAGGAAGCTGCCCGAGTCCTTGGTCTCGGCGTAGCGGCGCACCAGGCGGTCGAGCAGACGCTGCGAGGGGCAGTGCACCAGGTCGGACCAGCCCTCCACGGCGCCGGGGGTGAGCAGCCGCACGTCGCCGTTCAGGCTGGCGAACTCGGTGGCGGGCAGCGCCTGCAGCAGGTCGCAGCGGCCCCTGCCGGTGGCGCGGCGACAGATCTTGGTGTCGATGTCGGCGAGCTCCTGCGCCGAGCCCAGGCGCTTCAGCACGACGCGGCGGGAGCCCTCGCGGGGCTCCCCGTACCGCGCGAAGTACACGTTCTTCACGTTGAAGAAGTCCAGCAGGCGCAGGCGGCCCCAGCTCTCCAGCCGCAGCTGCCCGTTGAGGAACTTGCGGCACCAGCTGGTGCCCCAGCAGGCCGGGCACTTATTGAGCTGCAGGAAGCGCCGCTCCGACAGCTCGTTGCGCTGCAGCGAGGCCAGCAGCGAGTGCGTGTTCAGCACNGCCACGCGCGCGGGGGGGCGGGGCGTAGCGCCCTTCCCGCCCCCTCAGCCCCCGGCCCCGCAGGACTCTCGAGCCCCCGTGGGAGGGGGCGAGGGGCTGGTGGTGGCTGTCGCCATGTTGCGCGCGCGTGTGTGTGTATGCGTGTCTCTGTGTGTGTGNCGCTTCAGCACGACGCGGCGGGAGCCCTCGCGGGGCTCCCCGTACCGCGCGAAGTACACGTTCTTCACGTTGAAGAAGTCCAGCAGGCGCAGGCGGCCCCAGCTCTCCAGCCGCAGCTGCCCGTTGAGGAACTTGCGGCACCAGCTGGTGCCCCAGCAGGCCGGGCACTTATTGAGCTGCAGGAAGCGCCGCTCCGACAGCTCGTTGCGCTGCAGCGAGGCCAGCAGCGAGTGCGTGTTCAGCACCAGCGCCGCCGCCAGGCTGCCCAGCACCGCTAGCTTCANGGCTCCCCCGCCCCGCTAGCTTCACGTAGCGGTATAGCCGCCCCAACTCCAGCGACCCCAGCCGCAGCATCGTCCCGGGCCGCGCCGGACCCCCCGCCCTCCGCCGCGCTCGCTGCCCGCCCCGGCCGCGCCGCGGCTCCGGCTCCAATAAACTCCCCGGCTCGCCGCCCGCCCGATAAAAGGCGGCCAAGTTACTGAGGGGCCGGCGGGGAGGGGGAGGGCAGGGGANTGGCTGTCGCCATGTTGCGCGCGCGTGTGTGTGTATGCGTGTCTCTGTGTGTGTGAATGTGTGTCCGTGTTTCTGTGTCTGTCCGCCCCCGCCCGGGCTACCAGCGCTCGCCCGCTGCCGGCGGAAACCGCCCCGTGCGAGGCCGGCCCGGGACGGCCGTGCTGTCCCAGCAGTGTCCGCAATCCCCCGTGTCCCTGCCCGTCCCTCGCGACCGCCGCAGCCTCCCAGCGCTGCGGGCGCGCTCCGCCCGCCCTCACGGGTCCCTCCGCGGTCCCGGCCGTACCGCCGCGTCCCAGCGTGGCTTGCTGGTGCCACGGGACGGGTTCTCTTGTTTCCCAGTGCTAGCAAGGGGCAGTTCGTGTGTCTCTTTTTATCGCTGGAACACTACACCTGATCCTTCGAAATGCATTCATGCCATCCCCACTCCGGGGAGAAGAACCGTGCAGTCACCCTGCTGAGGAATGTACCGTGCTGTGAGGCTGTCTCCACAGCGTCCCTGTGAGTGGTGTCCCCGGCACTGCCTCAGGCTCAGAAGCGTTCTATAAAACTAACCCACAACAGAGTAACAGAGATCAACAAAAAGGGTGAAAATCTTAATCACGATTGACACTGTGCCCTCACCAATTAACGACAACCTTCATATTGTGAGAAGTACCTCACTTCATTACCTGTTCAGTCCCAAAAATGCAGTAGGGATATGATCGCTTGGAAAGAAGTGTAACAGATGGCATCATTTCCACTTATTTCATATGCATTATACAAAAATCTAACTGCTTAGTATCTAGAATATTGGGCATACATTTGTCTTTTTGTATTAGCATGTACTGATATCCCTATATATTGTGTTTTGACATTTCTATGTCTAGTCTAAAGTAGTGATCATACTGAGATTTTGTCACTGACCATATGTGATTCAACATGCCTTGTTAAATGCTGCTGGTAGGGTCAAATCATTCAATCAGTAAATTCTGGTCTACAAACCAGTGGGTTTATTACAAAATAAGTATATACATAAATAAATATATATCATCTCCCTTAACTCAAGTCTTCATTAGAAGGTGCACTGCTTGATGCCATATTTCAAATAATCATAATTGATCCTGAAAGATGAACTGATTTTTTTTTCTTCATGTAAACTCCAAACTCACTAGCTAAACATGTTTGGTCTTTACATATTGGTAGTGGTTTTTTTCATCTAATGATATCTAGTCCTAAAGTTATTAAATCACTAACAAATCCAAATATAAACAAATATACTGAATTAATGTTTATTTTCTGCATTCCTTATTTCTCAAGCTTTCTTATTTGCTCCTTTATAGGAAAACAGCTTGATCCTTCTGAACGTGAAAAGAATATTTTAATCTTTACTAGATGAAAACATTTTAAAGTACAGAGAATCATTTAAATAGTTTAATACGCTCTTTCAACAACAATATAGTGTGCTTAAAGCATTTGACATTGCAAATTCATAAACAAATAAATCTGTTTCTAAACAGATCAGAAAACTCGTTCTGTAGCTATTTCTGGTTTCACTGGTATTCACTGGAGACGCTGGGGGTTGTTTGTGAGGGATAAGGGAAGGTGGAGGCTGCCTTTTTTATATAATATGTCTTTAAATTGGTTTCACAGATTTATGAATTTTGGGTAAAGAAAAAAAAAGGAGACTGAAGGGAAAATGCAACCATTTGGAAGACTAAAATGTGGGGGGAAAAAAGGTTGAGGCAGGAAAGAAAAAGCAAAGGAGGGGGACCAATGGAGTAAAAAAATGGTTAATTCTGAAAGAATGACGGATCTATCTTGAAGCTTTTAGAAAACCTGATTTGTAAATGATCCATTTCAAAGTGCAGGGGAATGCAAAATAAACTAGATAATGCATTATAATGCATGCATTTCCTGTCTTTCTAGAATTGCCACCTTCTGACTAGCCTTCAAAGCCAACTACAGTAGTTGTCCTGTGAAGACTTCATTATATATGACAATGTAATTCATCAAAGGTTGCAGTGACTGGGATGCAAACACGGGCCATCAGTGGAGTGCCAGTGCATGACGTTCTCTGATGTGCCGCAAGTTCTTACAAAGGGCTGGGCCGTAGCACAGCAACAGGGTCTCTGTTTGCTGTGTGGTATGAAGGGCCATTCCAGCAATTACCTATTATTGCTGCCTCCATCCGGGGATTTTTTACATCTCCCATAACAATGGTGTATTGGAGTTATGCACAGACCTTTTATACAAGTGCACAGAATATATTCCCACTGTTTTCAGAGACATTGAGAGGCCTTATGGTGACCACAGACTCTTCAGCTGCAGAGATGTCTTACACAACGTTACATTATCTGGTATATTGATTTGAAAGAAGACTTGAATAGATCCAGGCCTTCATAATGAGAAAACAAACAACCATCCAGAATTTAAACAGTTTAGAACGAAAAGAGAATCCAGCAGCTCTCTTGAAAGGTCTGATAACAGACTCTCCCTTACTAGGGCACATCAATCTGAGCTCTTATTTCAAGCTACAGGATAAGCAGCTGTTCAAAATGGCAGCTATCTCAAAATCCTTACAGATACTGCAAAACAGTTTGGAGTATCTTTTTTTTCTTAATTGCCTAGACACTCATTCCCACACTCAATCACCAAATCACCCTGCCACTTTCAAAATAGGGATCTTTGTTACTTTAACCAGGCAGCTCTGAAAGATGTGCTGGGAAGAACAATTCTAAGTTCTGCACCTGTATGTATATATATATAACCCAGAGTTTACATATTTATGTTCACATGCATCAGACTGCCTGCATACCCATAGTTCAGAAGCCTGTGTCCCAGCAAGGGCTGCAGTGGGCATGCCTGAGATTTCTGCATATTTTACCTTTTTATGTTTGGGGGGATAGCCACAGGTTGGGACAAATGTTCAACATCCTCAGACATAGATCAAGGATCCTTTGATCCTTGAGCAGAAAGTAGAACATATCTGAAGGAATCTGGATATATGGCTGGACTGTGTAAAGGATCTATCCAACCAAGCATCCATCACACTCATCTTAGAGGGAGGGACACTTTGCAGTTGTTTGAGGATGTGTAGCACAGTTTCTGTTCTGTGCTCTACCTTCTGCAGATTGAAAATCTGTTTTGTTATGTTGTACCACTTACTCGTAACAAAATGAAATTAGTATTGTGCTTCTGGAAAAATAACACCTAAAAGGTGGGTTAGGTTAGTCTGGAATCTTACTAGTGGGAGTGTCCTTTAACCAATCAAAAATTGCAGTAAATTGGAGCTTTAATTGTCTATGGACAATACTAATTCTTGCTTAGAGTGCAAGCAAAATGAGAAAAAGCAACAAGACAAAAATTTTTATAAATAATCAAATTTTTTTATTGTGTTGAATTTTATGCACATAACATACTGTATTTGGTGCAGTGTAACACAGAAATACTGGCTCTAGAATTTTTGCCTTTAGTAATCTGGCATTTTTCCTCAATTTCTTCTTCCTTTTAATTGCTGCCTATTGCAGCGTTTGAGCAGCTGAACAACATTACAGATTATTTTGCTGAATCGACATCCTAGTAAATGTGCTTTAGCATCATGAATCGGACATTGCCTGGTTATTGCACTGAAACTGAATATCAAAAGCTGAAAAAGTATTTTCAAGTTCTCCTTTCTCTTTTCTCACATCTTCAAGTATAGATTGAGGATGGTCTTTATCCTTTAAAGTCAACATCTATTTTTATCCTGATTTTGTGCAGTATGTTCTTTATATTTGTGTACAGACAGGGTGACAGTGCTTATATCCTTGTGTAAAGTCTAATTATTTTGTTTATGATGGAAATTTTGAGATTCTCAATGAAATTATTTGTTTTCATCTTTGAACTTTACACAATAGTTTTACCATAAACACATATCTCTACTTTCAGTGCAGAATTTTGCTGCTTCTATGTGTAACTTTTTTTTGTTCAATGAGCTCTATGTGTATTATATAGCATCTGCCATCTGTTTACTTAGAAGTATCATTGCTTAACATGGATTTTCAGGTTTGTCTGCTGGGAGGGTTTAGGTTGGATTATTTCTTTCTTCCTCTATACCACTCAATTATCAGACTGTTTTATATTATATTAATCAGAATTTTCGTGGCATGGAAGTTGTGGGCTTGTGAAATTTACTCTTGTTTTTGTATTATTTTGTATAAGTATGAACCTGGTAAGACTGCACCAAATTTAATATATCTTTGTTTGGGCATTGGCTGGGACTTCTATCGAGCTGTCCTGTCTCTGAAGTAACTGATTCAAAATACAATTTACTTCATAATGTTCCTTCAGTGAGGACTGTCCACCTGTTAATGAAGTTATTTTATTGTAAATATCTAAAATCCATAATACAGGAAACCACATGAATGCTATCAGCAACTTTGCATTCTTGTACTAAAGGCGCTGTTATTATAAATGAATTTGAAAATGTCTATGGGAATGCATTGCCATGGTAACTGGGATCCACAACAGCAGCTGCTTGCTCTTCATTGCTGTTGCATATATACATTAAAGCTGACAATGCCTCTTCATTCAATTTTAACATGTGTAGCCTGAAAAAAGACATCACCATTTCAAAAGCTACACATCTGATGTCAAATTCAGCCAATCTGTGAGTTAGGTTTATTTATTTATTTTTTGGTTTCAGGCTTAGAGTTGTTGAAAACTAGCTAAAACCTTAGCTTTAACATGATTTTGTGCCATGAGGAGTTACTCTTCCATAGTGTTCTGGCAAATTCAAAACATTAGAAGATTTTCCAGTAATTCCGTTTCAGAAAATGCCTTTGTTATACATACTTATTGATTGTTATAGCAATTATAGTCATCAGTTATGAAGTTTTCGCCCCTTGCCAGCCTTTCTGGGAGGCATCTATAACTGGGGCTTCTGTTCCATTTTTTAATGTCCCATACTCTAAGAACTAAAATCCAGTCAGTTGTCCTCCAGCTCTGTGCTGTATTCTGTTTTACATTTCAGAGATGTCTTTAGGTCTAAAGCTATGCCATTCTGCTGTGCCATTGAGATATGTCCTAAACAGTGGTTTTTGGTCCAGTGGGCAGAGGAAATATGAAGTGTGTTCCTCATGTAAGAGTAAAATAATCATATTCATCTTCTTAAAAATCTAGTCAGAGAAGTATTTTATGTCATCCCTTCCTTAAAGATGAGCAAAATATAACACGGAGAGATTACAAGTCAGATTGATATCTCTAGTATTACTTGTAGAATATTACGTGGCATAGAAAAGGGTCAAAAGAATTAAAATCCAAACTTACAGTTTGTTGTGCTGGTCCTGTTAAAAAAACAAACCATAAACTAGGATGGAAAGGATTCAGCGAAGAGCTGAAAGTTGACCAAATATACAACTTCCTCACTAGGATCCATGAAGTAAACTAGGACTGTTTGGTTTGAGAAAAAGATATCATGGAAGGATGTGATAAAGTACAAGATGATGTGTGTGATGGAAAGGGTGGATATGTCTCAGAAGTTCTTCAGCTTCTCTATCACCAGAACTACAAAAACCAATTAACCCTGGCACCCCAAGTTAAGCTCGTAGGATCCTGTTTCAGAGCAATGAGTGCTGCAATGTGTAACAGAGCTGTGGAACTCCAGGCCAAGGGGCATTGCAGATGCCCAATTTCTGTTGGTTCTCAGGAAGAATTGACAGTTCACAAAAGAGAAGCACACTGGGGCTAACCAAGTACGTGGAAACTGGCTTTGGAAGTCCCTGAGCTGAAAAGGATTGCTCAGGTGCAAAAAGTCTGCAGCAGTATTAGGTGACAGTATATGTACACCCTGTTCCAGCTGCTTCCTAGACATCCATTTCCTGGATACACTTAATAACAGGCTACTGGTCTACATGGATATTTGCTTTGGCCCAGTAGGCTTGTCCCTTAGTGTCCATACCCTGCAAACAACATCACCTTTCAAAGTATAAAACAACTATAAGATATTTAGTTTTACTATATTTAGTTTTCACACATGAAACAAATGCAAATATTTGAACATCGTCGGCAGATCAAGTGTTTGACAGTAGGTCCATTATTATTCTGTTTATAAAACATCACATCTTCAAATGCTTCAACTTCAGTGTAAACTGAAGGGCTTAAACACCTGCTTTCATGTCCATTTATTGATATATTTTTTTAAAACTTAATTGAAAGTTTTCTGCCACTGGGATAAATCTTCTAAAGGATGTAGAAGTTCTCTTAACTGCATTTTGATAACTTCCAAGAGTAAGGAACATAGTGTGAAATCACGGAGCTCATTAAAATTAAGTCATACTGGAAGAAACAAAGAAACAGCTCTTACCACAGTAATGAAACACAGGCCTTGACTTAGAAATAGCTGCCACAAAGGATGCTACCTTTTTAATAGCTGAGGTTTTTTCTATGCCCTTATGACTATCACTTAAGGTACATTCATACCACCCCTGCAGCACACACACACCACGCCCCTGCAAGCAAAACCTTGCCACTTAAACCCAATATAGAAATCTTTGAGAAAATTAAATATTTGAATATGCTATACTTGCCAAACAATCTTAAAGCTTCACCTAGCAGAGAAATAATTACCTAAAGTAAAAGAGATATTAAATAAATTTTACTGTGGTACGAAGTATGTGCTAGAACCATTTATGACAGCTAATAAGAATAATAGTAATGAAAAATGTAAAACTACATTTTAAACTATGATAATAGGAGTTAAGGTTTTGTAAGGTGGGTTAAATACAAAGAATGAAAACAGAACATACTACATGACAATAATTACATTTAAGATTTGATGTGGAAAAGATAGAACACAGGTAGGAATTGGTAAATAAGTTCAAGCCTTGGCATAGGGCTGCCAGTACGACTGTGTCTTTAAGTAGGGCTTCTGAAAACACTGCAAACTATTGTAAATAATTATAGTCAAGGGACTACACCATTTTAAGAATATTTGCTTAGAAAGGGAAGATCAGAAATTAGCTTCTAAATTAGAAAATGTTGCAGTCACAATCAGATTTCCAAAGTAAAGGATTAACCACTGAAAGCGTTAGCAAGATCCGCTAATGGCCAACATGCCCCTCCTTAACTAAGGCTACTTTTTTTCCTGTGACAACTCTTCCGAAGTTGTTTTCTCCTGCCTCAGTTATAACTGAAGTCACAGACGACTCAGCTGTCAGCACTGCTGCGGTGTTCTGGAGGCACTAGTCCTAATTCCTTACGTGTCCAAGTGTCAATGATAAATGAGCCACTCATTTTAAACAAAATTATGTCTGATAAGCGAGAGTATCAAGGAAGTATGCGTTAAAGCAACAAATGGTAGAGGGCTTTTGAAAAGGCATGGAAGGTTGAGTCACTGAAAATAGCACTACTAAAGGGAACTGAGGTATTTCTGCTTTAATGCTAAGTGTTGGATAAAGCTTTGATTTCTATGGAATGGAGAAAATCCACAAAAGGCAAAATGAGGCTTTTACATCTTACAATATTGGATAAAACCAAACTAGTTTTGTTACTCTTATATGAAAGAGAAAAGATAGAGACACAACCTGGAGAATAATAAACCACACCAGGATACACTGATTTTAAAAAATTCTAAGGCTTGTGCTTTCAAAGAAAAGCCTGACCATATAAGAAATTAGCCCACCTCTTCCCCAAAAAGTACAATTCAAAAAAGAATGTAAATTTTATGTCTTAACTGTTAAAAATGTTATTTAGTTCCAAATCAGCACTACTACTATATAGGAGCTATGAAAAGTTCCATATTGTCCCATGAGATGGCTTAGTTTAGTCTAAGAAAAATTCTTTCTGAAGTGTTTGTCTAATAAAAGAGAAACTTATCTCCAGTGAGGAAATAATTCCCTAGAACAATTTTGCTTTGGCTTATGCAGGCAGATTTTTCCTTCTTCTTAGTCAAGCAACCACTGAGGATTCTTAAAAGTTCAATAAAACAACCGCAGTGTTTTGGAAGCAGAATTCTCTTTCAATGTTGCAGGCTGGTTTACAAGTTTGGAAAAAGATTTTGCTGAGAGGTAGCATCAGCTGTGTCAGTCAGCGCTTACTGCAGCTGACTGACACCAGCTCTCACCGCAGAGGCAGTGTTCATTCCCATCTACCTGTAAAACCCCACAGAGCCATTCCACTGCTGTCCCAAGGTCTCATAACAAGTTGATAACAAGCCTAGAAGGGTTGGGGTCTCATGGAATCAGCTGAAAGCATCCCACACTGGGAATACATTCATGAGGGAAATGGACTACATGATCTTCTGACTTCCTTTGCATTCTAAATTAATCTGTAATTCTGTGATTTTTCCAATTCACACTTGCAGAATAAAACTGTTGGTCAGTTAAGCAATGGATTTAGCTTCATTAAGGGGTAACTTTCTTAAACTTAATTGTATGCAGTATATAAGGCACCAAACTTTATGATTTAGTGTCCTTTCTGCTCTAGGAAACTATGAAGCTCCTGAAAATGCAACCCAACTTTATATGTTACAGTAGTAGATATACTGGAAGGAGAAAAATGTATTTGATATATACAGTCATCTGCTTAACACTCTAGTGAGGCTTTGCTGAGAAATAAATAACAAATTGCTGTCAAGTTGGCGTAACTTGAAAGCCAGTTCTAGCTAGTTTTCGCTTCAGCCAACAGTTTCACATATGGAAAAACATACACTGCTTACCCAGCTTTGCAGATGGACATGGTAACAAGGCCTACGTGTTTGCAGACCTCGTAATAAGGATGACTAGAATAAAGAGATCATGGTTACTCATGCCTCAGACTTTCCTGCAATTGGTTATGTCCACACAACCACAGAAAATTCAGCTCAAAGACTGGCCACTCTGTGTTACATCACAAGGTGCTTTGGGTCTTCAGACCGAAGTGGTTTATCCAGGCAAGTTTGCAGATGAATTACAAAGCAGCCTGACTTTGTGTCTCAAGTTTCATTTGAAGATGACAATCTGAAAATACACGATTTCTAGCATGCACTCATGAAAATGAATAGAGCTGTACTTTGTAATTTGCAGTCCAAAGAAGCTTACTTTTAGGGATCTGAGGTCATAAGATTGAGCAGCAGTATTATAGAGTGCTATTTTATTAAAATGGCATGTCTTTCAAGTTCACCAATCGTTCATATTTCAGAGCAAGTTTTGCAGCAGTCCTTATCAACCACTGATACATCTCGTACAAGGGAGTGAAGAAAAAAGGAAACGGCCTCACCAAGGAAAAACATCAATAGTTTCATCTTCTGATTCTGAAAATTCCTACAGAGACAAGGTCAGTTAAATTACATACTTTCTGTACTTTACTCCAGCTGACAATTTGCTGGTTATAATGCAAGAACACAAGGGCTCAAATAGATTTCTCTGCCATGGTGTGCCATCTGGCACAGAGCAGCCTCACAAATGCTGCTTCCCTGTTCTGCTTCTGCAGATCCAGTGACGGCATAATTGTAAGCCCTGTCAGTTTTCAGCAGCAAAGTCAGCTTAATGCAATCTATCTGTAGGTATCAAAGTCACTCATGCCAGATGCAAATGTTTCATGGCCCGAACTTAAAGATGTAATTATATTTCTGTGCAGAAAAAAATCTCCAACATTGGAAGTACATTTGAAAGTGCAGGAGGATTAAAACAAAAAGTAGGGGATTATATCTGGGACTGGTAGGTATATTGGTGTTTAACGGAATAATGCATTAGGCAGCAGATGAGTTATTTCAAAGTTGTGGTGCCAAATTGTGATCTTGTTTTCCTCAGATAGAAGAGAGATGAGGATCTGCTTTTAATAAAGGAAGCAGTAACAGAATGAACCATCACGCAGCTGCTGCTTAAGTGTTCCCAAGCAGCACTGTCAGTACCTCTCGCTACTGAGGCAAGGATGCGTGTCCTTGTAACTCTGATTTCAGAGCATTCAGAATGATGCTCGAATGTGTGGTAGTGCTGGGATGCTGCACAGATGGTGACTGCCATAAAATTACTCTTTCATTTGTGACTCAACTCAGAATCCAACCTTGTGTCTCCAGCAGGGACAGGACAGAAAACCAACTCACTGCAACAGCTTCTTTTCTTTCAATGAAATTTTTTAAGTATCTGTCTAAATGCTGCTGTTGCAGATCAAAATCTTGCTTCCTAGACATTAATGCTACAAGGAAAAAAAGACTGCAGAGTTTATAGTAAAATCATCATGTATTAAGACATGCTAAACATGCAGGTCTGCTGTTCTGAGAAATACCTTTTAATACAAAGATTCCATCCTAGTTTTTCCCCACACTTATTTACGTATGACACTGACTGGTGTTGATTTCATCTTCCTCAGTACATTATTCAGTATTCAAGTGAACAGAAGGCTGTCCTTCAACCCATTTATGATACAATATTGTTCAGTGGAGTTAATATACCTCTCACAATTAGAGGTACACAAAGAAATTGTGTATGCTCACACTTGAAAACCATAATTTTGTACTCCTACAGGCAAGGTTGCAGCTTTCTGTGATTCTGCAGTCTTAGAAATGCCATTCTCCCATGGAGACCTCTATACACTGTGCAAGTAACTTAAAAATGGAGGCTTCTGAGTTACACTCCATAGTTAAGTGCTTAGAGAACAAAGGCACCTTAGATTACTGTAAATGAGACTGAAGCAGAGGGCAGTTGGAAGGAAAGTCTTCTGTATAACTATTGGCAGTATTTCTTGAATTGCATATCCAAGCAAAGGGTTGGGCATGGTGACATCAAAATATTAAGCCCCTCCATAGCTGGATGTGTTACTTTAGACAAATGTTGAATTACTTGGCAATTCTTCAATTATACTTCTGAACACTTGTACTGTAACTACTCAGGGATCTCAAAATCATTTGTAAACAGAAGTAAATTATATCTCACAACAAGACAGAAATTATAACTACCCTGTGGAAAGTACGTGGCAAAGTCAGGCAAGGAATTCAGATGTCTTAGCTCTCTAGTTCTGGACTTTAGAAGAAGTTGACATCATTAGTTCTACGTTTATTATTATTAGCAATTTATTATTAGCAATTTTCACTCTGAGTTTGTCCTACCAAAAAGATCCATTTCTGAAAAAGAGGTGCCATCACCCCCAAAATAGTCATGCTGGGTACAAAGAGAAAACAAAACCACTCAGTTATTGAGAAGTGGCTTCCTAACACCTCTGTGCTTTTGGGACAGTTTTTCTCTTGATTTACAGGATCCATATTTTTGAGTGATGCTGCCTGCTTCCAATTCCATCTCAACACTAGTCTTGGTATCGAGGGCTCAGAGCTTTCCCTTGATTTTACATATTAGCTGAATTTGCCTGTCCTTCCTGTATGAGTTTTCTTACAAGAGTGTGTGACTGTCCCATAGGAAATGGTTTCTGCTTCTTCATGAAAGAGAGGTGGGGCCAATTCCCTCTTTCTTTGTAGATGTACTACCATGAGCTATAACTGTTGCCCAATGTCTTAAGAAGAGCAAGATGGAAAAATCCATGGTGATTTGTTGTGAAGAGTACTTTTATTCCAGAAGCCCTTTTACATTTTCCTTCAAGATTTCTTAACTACTGACTGGTTTTTGTTGTTGTTTTTTGTTTGGTTGGGATTTTGTAAGAAAATCATATCTTGTGAAAAGGAATAGGAGGAAAAAATCCTATTTATAAAGTCCCAAGTTTTTACTATTATTTAAGAAATAAATATCTTTTTCCCCATTAAGTCACACTATATTGATTTCTATTTGCTTTGCAACGGAAGCTCAGAAAGCAACTTTTGCTTACAGATATGAATGCTGGAAACAAAATCCATTATTTACAGTACTTTTGAAAATGTTATCTCGCTTACAGGAAGATGTTCAGACTATTTAAAGTAATTTTACTGCTTCCTTAGGACAAAGCACATACTCTATTTAACTATGTTAGATGGCATTTTTTTAAAAAAAAGGCAACCTAAAGTGGCTAAATTCATATGTAAAAATATCAAATGGTATTTACTTTTATAATGAGTTCAGGTAGAATGACATAACACAAGTAACAAGTAGTGATTGTTTGTTTTCATGGCAATACCACCTTTATGAACTGCAAAACAAATATGTCTGCTTTATATTTAGATTGCACAGAAAGAAAAAGCCAAGCTGAAAACAACAATAATTTATGGCCAAGCAGATGGCAAATCAAGCTAACTCTAGATTTAATTCCTGAGCAAAAGTTCTGTTTAAAATACATTGTTTATCTAGCTGGCTATTCTTATGGTCTCTTCCCATCCACTGCAAATGAGTGATAAATTTGAGGATTGTCTCAGGGGGGGCTCTTGCAATATCCAAAATTTGTACTATTTTCCTTTACAAAATTGTAATTTTAATATAAATTCTAAAAATGTTAAGGAAGGACATATAAATTTGCCAATTCCTATTCAGTATCCAAATATTCCACTATTTGTCTACTGTGACGGCAATTCAGTTTAAAATCACATCTTAACCTACCTTTTAAAATGCACTCTATGTGTTGAAATATTACATGAAAAGTTACATGATATATTTTCTTTTTTAAAAAGCAATATAGTAAGAGATGTGTCTCAGCATGCAATATTTCATTTTGGGGATATGCTGAATGATGTTTCAGTAATTTTAAGTAATATATTAAAACATTTTTGCTAACTTTTTTTCCTAAAAAGTCTAGCTCCTATGTGGGATGTGAATTATTAAATTTCATGGAATTGTTTTCTATGGGAGAATTCAGGAGGAGGTTTTGAAATCTGAATTTTCAGTGGGAAAATGCAACCCACTGTATTATCAGAATACCAACATACTGTTTTCTTCTATTTTAAGACATGAAAAATACCTATTGTCATAAAACATTATGATACCCACAGTCCAAATGTTTTTATTATTATTATTATATTTTTAAACTCATAATTCCTGGATAGAGGAACAACTCCCAAAGCCAGATAATAGTATTTTCAGTTTTACTTCTTTTAAAAACCCTAAAATTAAATCAGTATGCAAGATGCAAATGGAACTCAAGGAATTGCTTTCTTTCAGAGCCAATAAGTGACCATTTGCTCACTCATGTTGAAATGTATCTTTCAACAAAAGGCCATATTCAAAACCAGAGAACAGATAAATATAATAGTCTGTGTTTTGCTGGCAGAGTCTTCCAGAGTCACAAAGAAGACCTTTAAGCCTGCACAGGAATGTGGCAAATGTTTTATGATGTAATATATTCCATTTAACACCCCAAAAGTATCCTGGGGTTTTTTTTCATGGAGAATATTGTGAAATATATGAAGAACTTCATTCAAAGACTATTTCTGTATACATTTAGAAGGTGGGAAGAAGATCTAAGCAACAAGACAAATGCTCAATTTTTATGACTGTTCTGCCCTCACATCCAGTAAAAGGCAGCCGGTCACTAAGTTGCAATTTTTCCTCTTTTCCAAGACCAGTTCAGTTGATTCCTCTTTGAAGTGACAGAATATGCAAATGCACAAAAGTTCTGGGGTTTGCTGCTACCAAAACAAATTTTGAAAGGACTGCTGTGAGACATTGATCGAATAATCCCTTATTTATGGCTCTTCCCATTTTAGAGAATCTTGTTTCGGGTAGGTGAGGCACTATCCTGCAGTGTTCTGCACACCTGTAGGGCTGTGCTCAGCAGGTAGAGTGTTGCCAGGTTTAGACTGTCAGACATGGTGGAGAGAACATTCATGAAAGAGTTCAGGCTGTGCTCCAGAGAAGCCATATTGAGCAGCAGCAGTATGTAAATCTAGGTGCATTACCCTTTTGCCCTTTTTCTTGCTAGAGCTGCTTTGTAGGGAACAACTGTTTCTTCTGACCGGCAATGGAGGCAGAAGACTGGCAAGCGAAAGGACAAGGTGCATAAAGAACACTGTTAACAGCAACTCTGAGAACAAAGCAGGGATGCCACAAGTGCTGGCTCAGCTTGAATAACTTCCTACGACTTTCTATCTGGGATACTTAGCTGATTTATCCTAAAATTGTTTTCTCATACTTTTAAGGATGTTGAGCAGATATGCTGTTTCTTCCTAAACAGTGTCTAACCTGTGAGAGACATGAACATCCACAGCAGTCTCAGTGTCCTGGGAGTGCACTGTTTAATCAGTTGAGCATTTATTAGGGAGCACTTGTCAGAAAACAGGTGTGATTTGAAGACACACAAATCTAGCTTTGTTCCAAGCCTTTAGTACCCTGGGATGGTGAGCCCCTGCAGTTCCTCTCCCTACCAGGGCCAGAGAACTGCTGCAAGTTTCAACATGGGTCATGGATGGAAAGAACAGCGTCAATTAGTAGGGAATTAGTATCTGTTTGCCCTCTGATAGCAACAAAGAAGAAATGCCAAGTTTTGAGGAAATTATTTGAAAGGAAAGGAGAGATAAGTGAGCCTGGATTCCTTCTGTATCTTGGTCTGGGTACAAAACATGCTACAGAGCAGTAAACACACCAAAAGCATGGGAGTACACACAGAGTCCTGATGCTCTGCATGTATCTAAGAGTACCTGGGGAGTGACTCTTGTAGAAATGCATAAACCGTATGTGCTGATACCAGGTGTCACTTGAGTTTTGCAGTTGTAATGGCAATGTTTCTCCATTTCTTACTTTTCCCTTAGCAAATGAAAAACTCTACTCTGTTCATTCTGGCCTAGCTCTTTCTAAAGAGATCAGTGGCAGTTATTTCAGGTACTTTTCTTTCATCTAGTCATGACTGCTTAAAATGAGCAGATTTTCATACAAAATATGCATGGTAGAAGTCTGTAAGAGACTTCCTAGGTTTTTAATTTGGCAGCAGCTGTTCAAGTGGGCATGTCAGAGTTGTTATTCTGGGCATGTTGAAAATTAGACATTTTGTAATCTTGCCTGTAACTTAACCCTTATAGAAGGAATCAAGGGGAAGAACTGTTCTGACACAAACTCATAGCGAATTTCCCCATAACTTCACAGAAACAGCGGATAAAGAGAACAATAATGAGTTCCTGAAAAGGCTGCCAGATGAAGGCACAAATGAGTATGACAGTCATAATATGGGATACTTTGGTATAACCTGACAAAACAAATATTTGTGGATAGACACATCAAATACAGTGCTTTCCAACCTCAACTTCTACTTGAATTGGATTCCTCTGACTTTAAAAGTATCTCCAGGATACCTTAAATAGAATAGAAATAGCTCAAAGACAAAGTTGACTTTAAGACATTCTTCAGAGGTCATTCCATAGTGTCAAAAAAAATTCAGGGAAACTGCCAAGAAGTAACATCCTTTGGAATAACAGCATTATACCTACCTTTTCAGTAGGGATACTTCTTCTGTCAGGTGATATCTCCTTGAAAACATTTATTTTCTTGTCACAAGTTCCACAAAGCAACAAAAGGAAAACATTTCTCCTGGAAGAAAAACAAATAGTCTAAGTATTTTAAAGATGACATTTTTGTTTTACAATTCCTCTGTTTAAAAGAATACACATAGGTCTCCACAAGGACTATGATATGTTTGATCTGAGAATTAACTATTTAGGCACAGAATTTTTCTAATATTCAAAAGAAAAAGATTATCATTTAAGTCAGACTTTACTGAAATACAGTCACAAGCATCAAAGCTTTGTTCCCAGGTTCAGTGGTTACTGACTGAATGAAGCCATACTCTGTTGGCCACAGTGCTGAAAGTGGATTCCTTTTGTTATTTATGGACAGAGGAGTTTAGGATCAAACTGTGGTCTCACTGAAGTTAATGGCAAAACTCCCACTGACTTCAATTAGAACAGAATTTGGCTCACAGTCTCATTAGTGAGCATAACAATTAAAATAAGCTTTTACAAGCTATATTGCTGTGTAAAAGGGCATGAACCATGCAGCAGATTTCATTGAACCCACAGCCAACAGTCATTGCTATAGCAACTGAGGTTCTAACAAAGGTAGTCACTGTCTCTGTAATCATCAGGTGTCTCTATAGCAACTAGAGTTTCCAGAGAACAAGAGAAAAATATTTGAAAACTGTCAGTTGAAAGAAAAGAGGTTTGTGAATAAAGAGGTTGGAAGCAAAAGCAATGTAAGGGTAAAACATGGCTCGAAGTAAAGAGAAATGATTGTCCCAAACATACAGAGAGAATGGCAAAGGAAGAGAGAGCACAGGCCAAGGGCTCAACTGGAGATGAGAAAGGGCTTTCCCTTGGGTAAGGAAAGCAACATGGCACTCCAAAGAGATGTTGCCAGATCTAAATTAGTTATGTTTCGGAAAGAATTCTCTTAAAGAAAAATTAGTTACTGCAAAAGAGAAGCAGGGACAAACTTTGTCTGCAACAGGAGTTACAGTCCACCAGGATTTTCAAAAGCACCTGCCTGCACTTCTTGTGCCCACATTCCTTCACAAACATAGCCCTATTTCTCTTCAAAATGGAAGAACATAATCTGTTCTCCTGAAACACTGCTGTTGATAGCATAGTACATAGTAGAAGTGATGATTAACTGTTCTTAATGTTACTTATTTACAAGTTTTTAAGCAGTGTTGAAATGAAAAAAGGAACAGCTGCTGTTTGGATACTGATAGGGATGAAAACAGCATTGTTAATTATAGGTCTATTTCTGTAAAATATGCTACCGGGCTCTGAGGTAGGAAGATAGCAGGGTTATCTGCACATAAGTCTCCACAAAAAAATAATTTCCTGATATTGGAAGAATCTATAAAATAACTTCAGACTAATCTGATTCCTAGTGATCTAATGGAAATAAAAATTTGGGTACGATATTTAATTTAATTAGGAATTATCCAAAATGTTCATGTTCACAAACTAAAAATAATTCAGTTGGATCAGCACACTTCCTCTGAAAATAAAGTCGTAAAAGTAATTATGTATTCCAAATGGGATCCAATCCAGTATACTGATGCACTACAATGCTTTGTTTAAATAAACCAAAACCTATCTTTAACCTGAAAAATTGAGACCTGGTAGTGCTGGAGTCAGATTTCCATTTCATGTGTAACGAGAGCCCTCTAGTGGGATGTGCTTTCAGATTCGACTCATGGGAAAGAGTAGCCTTTGTCATGCAAGGCAGTTAAATCAGGTATTTGTTCCCACATTCCTTACTAGCATTTTGTTACAATTATATTACATTGTACTGTGTTGTAGCTGAAACAGAAGTCACCAAATGACACACTGATGAACTTCATACCTGAGTAAAACAAAACGTACTGTGCCAAAATACTTTTTCAGGCAACCTTTGGGGTTTGGGGTTGATTTTATTATTTTTTTGGAGTTTGTTGGGGGTTTTATGGTTTTCTGGGGCGTTTTTTTAAGCCTTAAATGGCAATGACATCAGGATGTTTGCTGCTGTGGTGTGGCAATCCTGAGTTCAGCTGTATTTCTGTAGCTGATGTTTACCCAACACAACTGAATTAGTGATGTGATATCACCATCTATATGGAAGTGTGGGCTGTTAATATTAACAGCCCAGGAGAGATTGATCTCAATGAGAGCTGCTTCAAACCACAAAGACCTCCTGACATGCAGAAAGTCAAGCAAACATGGCAGAAGGCTGGTGTGGATGAAGAAGGAACACCTGGCTGAGCTCAGATGGGAAAAGGAAGCAGAGGAATGGAAACAGAAACAGGTAACACAGGAGGAATATAGAGACACTTCCAGAGAAAACACAGAAACAGGGGTGTAACTCAGTAGGGATGTAAGGAAAAGGGCAGCAAAAGCTGCTCCTGCAAGTGTAGACCCAGGCTCAGTGGGGCAGAGAAACTAGTGACAATGGAAAGGACATGGAAAAGACAAAGGAATTCAGTGACCTTTTTGCATCCATTTTTAGTACACACTTTCCAGCCTGCAGCATAGTCTGTGAGACTGATGTATTGCCTGCTTTTATAGGAAACTAAACTTAAACCAGTGGATATGCACAAGTCCATGGTTCTAAAAGTTGAACATGAGTCAGCTCCCCAAAGTAGTCTACCACCAGGAAACTGTAACTTAGAAAGATTTAACTTAAAATGGTAAAGATAAAAATCATCTAGATAGTTTTTCAGTTTATTAAAATATTAAAAAAATAGCACAGGGCAGCAGCTCAAGCTGAAAATGAACGTTAAACCCACAGAAGTAAACTTGGAAATACCTCCATCATAATCCTGATATTCAATTGTGTGGATTAATTTAAACTGCATAAACAGGTAATACCAGTTTCCCACAATTTTGTAAGAATTTGTCTTAGTTCTGAGCCTATTGGCTAAAACTGTCTAAACTGGAACAGATTAACTCTCCTGTAACAACTCATAGAACCAAAGTGCTTTCTGTCTTTCAGGCATGCTGGCATTTCTGTCTTCACAGTGAGAAAAGCACACATGAGCATGTCAACTCTGTCTACACTGAATTTGGTCTCTGAAGGAAGATTCCAGCATGATGATTACAGTGTGTTGAGTTGCTTGTTACATCACAGGGTGCGTGAAATTCATTCATGCTCAAAAGGGAGAAAAAACTTTCCTGTGTTAATACAATGCCTGGAGACAGTGACATATGAGCAGAAGTGTCATAAGTCTTGGGAGATTAAAAGTCCAGTTCCACTCAATTCAATATATATTCATCATAATTAGTACTGTATTTTAATAAGTCAGTAAAACAGGCTCTCAACCAAGGAATGAAAAAAAAAAACAAAACAGACTTGACCTTCTGGATAGAAAGCTGTGCTCCAGTAAGCAGAAATTATTTTTAAAGCTATTTTTCAGCTAAGTGTAATAGCTGTAACATAAAAGATACATAGATTATGTGGATTTATTTCTGCCTCTAGAGGCTCTGTGACCCATGTAGATTGAATACCAGCAATATCAAATAAACAATAGTAAAACCAGAGTCTGACCTCAGAAAAAAAGAGAACAAGATCAATAGCGACCAGCAAATAAACTGATTTCATAGGAAGACTGTTCTAAGCAGTAGAAGAAGAGATTTTAAAACACATGGAGGCCTGGCAGTTATAAATGACACTTAGCCCACCTCTGTGGGCTTAGTGGCCTTAAGTGGCCTTAGCCCACAGTGTTTCCTGGGCAGTTGTGTATCAGGACAGGAGCTAGCAAGGCAGATCTTCTTGGCTGGAATGGATTAGAGAAGGATAACCACTTATGATCCCACTAATCCTGTTCCAGTCTGTCTGGGGATTTTAGGCAAGCGAGCTGTGACAGAACATTTGTTATCTGTGTACTCACAATGTGGTTGATTTCTCAGTTTCAGAGTTGGTTTTGCTTGGTCTTTTAATTATATATACAGATGCACTTGTTTTCAATGTTTGCTTTTACTCGTCTGTACTTTTCCTGTGCTTGCAGAATTGCCAGTGGTGCTAAAGCATTGTATCTTTGCTTGGAATTCCCACTCACTATAATTAATTACAATTTTTACATTATGCTCCTTTTCTGACTTTATACCTTCCAAGGTGAGAATCCCTCTACTGATTTACAAGACTCCTCTTGCTTTCTATTCCACGTTGATAGTTTCTGTAAGAGCAGACTTCTACATCTGCCAAGCAAAGGGAGGAAAGGTTTATTGTGCTGTGAAATCCATAGAGTTAATAAGGTGAACATAGAAAATAAGTAAGACTACTACCTCTTGTTCATTAAAATTACATGCCAGAGATAAAGCAAATACTATTTGAATATATGTAAGAACACAGTATTATGAGAATTACTTAACAGATTGCCTGCCACAGAAACTTCCACTTGTTTTGTCTCTGTCCTTGGCCTGTTAAATAATATTCAAAATATCTTCCCCATGAAAACTTTCTTCATTCACCTGGTAGCCTGTTCTTAAATCCAAAATGTAACTTTCTATTTTATCAAGTTCCCTTCCTTCTTAATTTATCATCTGTTATCAATATTGGAAATATGATGCAGCTGTTGCAACAGTTTTCCTATTTAACCTGCAAACCAACCAAAACTTGGAGAGAAGTTATTCCATTTTTAGGAAGGGAAATTACTGAAGGGCCTGGATACCGCTGAAAATGATGGAAAGACCTAAGCACAAAAACAATCGGATTACCTGGTCACATTGCCAACAGTTTTTCAAGTGAGATCTTATTGCAAACCCAGATAAGGTTTTCCAAGGCCATACTGTTTTTCTGTGTATTTTTTCATGGATAGTTCTACTTTGTCAGTACAGCTGCTCCTCATCTACTTAGACTCATCCTTGTTCACAAAACTGTGCATATCAAAAATTTGCTAAAGAAACACTGGAGAGGTGATTGGCTTAATTTAGCTCAAGAGGTATCTGGCTCTGTGTACCTCTAATAAAAATCACGTGGCATACAGAGAACAATAATACAGCCCCACCAATCAGCACAAAGTGTAACAAAATTAACTGGATTGAAATATTTCATACAGGCTCTTCTACTACTCACAGGTTTCACATTAGCTCTTCTCCATGTACAACCCTGAACATTTGAGGAATCCCTCTGAGTAGTCTATAGGTGCCAAATGTCACCAGATTATTAAAAGCAAAAAGCATTCTTAAGGTCCTGCACCACTTAATTCCAGTATATTTCCCCCAATAATGCATGTATAAAATTCTCACTTACAAACAGGTTGCAACAGTTATCCTGCCTTAGTCATCATACCTTTAGCATATTTCAGATAGTGTATAGTAATAATTAATACAATGGTTGAGAATGCAAAGAAAAACATCAGGTTTTAGATGTCATTTCTGGATTCCTCAGAAGCTGCAACTATGATGAGTGGCTGTGTCTGGAAAGGTGATTTGAAACAGTCTTACATCTCTGAGAGAAAAGCAACACCTGAAACTCCAATCCTGTAACACGTTAAGTGCTGTTTAGAACCAGACCTCTCCAAAATTATATAAGCAGCTTTGGCAGAATTTAAGCCCTAAGTCCAACACCTGCAAGCCTGACACTAAACCTGAAATTCTGTTTTCATTTAAGCTCTGGCCTGGTGCAAATTGCTGTAACATTTGATTGCTTCACAAACATATATCAGATTATCTTGTGCAATAGAGCAGAATCATCACCCTATTTTGCAAAAGAGAAAAGGCAGCTTTGGCAATTAACACTTATGTTTTACAAATATTTCATACCACACTTGCTGTAGCAGCAATACTAAGGAACTCTTTATTGTTGGTGAAAAATATGATTTTGGGTAAATTCAAATAAAAACCAGAGTATGGTCTCCCAAATCTTAAGTGAATAGTCCAATTATGAAGATTTTCAGAATAAAATTACCTTCTTTCACTGTTTTGTGCTGCTTCTCCATTGATTTTATTATAAGTGCCTGCAAATTACTTATTTGACAGGGTGGAGAAGAACTGGCTCTCATGATAAACAAATCTTTGGGTTTTATTGCAAAAGAAACTGAATGTGATTATTTTCAATTGATTTTTCTCTTTTTTTTGCTTGCTTTAGATACTTCTGCATTGGAGATGGATGATCAGACTCACAAAATTGAGGTCACTGTCATTTCTAAATTATGACTACGAAAACCAAATCAAGCCTTCATTTTTATTTTTTCTCCTCTATGAAAGTTATAAGCCTTGGCTATGTGACTAACATTTTTTAAACTGTTGCAACAGTTGTATAATGAAATTGCTACACCTAATTCCCTTACATTATTTTTTAATTCTAAATACGGTATTGAATAATTCTCAAGAAATATAGGTTAGCATCGTTACCCTTGCTTAAAATTGAGTTGCACAGTTCATTAGTTTGAGAGGTGTCATCTGGTTTCTGCCAACTTTGCATCTCACAGAGACTCCTTTGAAAATTAGTTCAGAAATACAGTTTTGACTTAAACAATCCTGACTGTGTTTGCAAATTCTCAGGTAAAACTACAACAAGAAAGAGAAAATGAGGGAAACACAAAGGAGATAAAATAGTGGAACAGTGTAGAGAACAAAGTTAAACCACTGATAGAGACTGAAAAAATATCTGGTAAGCAAAGAAAAAGCATTAATTAAACAAGAACTAGAAGGAAAATAATTTTCTTACAAACTGAAAGAAAAAAGAGGAAACCTGTAAAGGGGATGAAATTAGCTAATGCAGAGGACACAATTGATTGATTAACAAGAAAAAAATATTTTAAAACATTGTAGATTGATTGAAGCAACAATGTCTCCTCAGGAACATTCTCTGCTATGAGCTACAGCCCCAAAATTACTGAGTATGGACAGCTGGGTATTCCTGGGTTATTCACCTTTGACACTTACCTGACTTGGAATGGATTCTGTACAGATTAGTTTCCTCCAAAATGTATTTAAAAAAAAGAGATTTTAACATCAAATAATGAGAATATTGTCTTTTTATAATGAGAAGCAGAATTGCTGGTTTTTCTGATGAAGATTAGAGTTTGTTTGAAATTCTCTGTATGTACATGCATTGCAGCCTTGAGCTTAGACAGAAAAGCTTGCAGGAGTATTTGCTATACATAGAGTATTTCTACTCTTTTTCTGGCTTAACTGAATAATGAATTGAATAAATCAAAACCTGTGAACAGCAGAAATGATGAAAAGTATATTCCACTGCATTTTATTCTGTTCAACAGGAGGGTTTAAGCATTTCTAATTCTAGGTAATTGGACCCTTGCTTTCACAGAGATATCAGTCTTCTGGCAGGATCAATACAAGTGCCTAAGTCTTGAAATCCTTTTTCATTGATTTGTTTTCTTCTTTGCACCATGGTAAAGAGCCACCTTTATTCTATGTCACTTATATTTAAATATGGGAAAGTGGGAAAGAGGAAAGGTTCTTAAACTTCCAAAATGTAGTAAAGGTTGCTATGCCTTTTTTTTAACATCATTTTTTCCATCTTAAACTGTGAAGACAAAACATGACTTAGGATTCAGATTGTGCTGTTAAACTACAGGAAAAAAACATAATGAACACACACTGAGTTTTACAACAGAATTTTAGAAACAGAGTCTGAGTGAGCCTTGGAGGCAATTTGTGCATCCACAGCCAGAGCAAGCGCAGTCCAACAACACAATCGTAACATTAAAAATGAGACAGGGCAGCTTTAAGAGAGAAACAGGAAGCTGTAACTAGAATCCAGCTGAATTCTGAGCTGGGGCACTTTACCATGAGGCTGCAAATGAAACAGATGTGCTTGCTGTGAGTGTCTGTAGTGTCTGGACTTTTTGTACCAAAGGTGACAACACTCTCCTTCCTGTGAATTTTTTTTTCTTCTTTTATTTTTCACATACTTTCTATAAAGGGAATGAAATGGAGAAGTTGAAGAAATACGTATCAGTGAAAGATGAAGATCACTTTTATCATCAAGGAGCTGTGGAGCTGCTAATCTTTAACTTTCTCCTCATTCTTACAATACTAACAATTTGGTTGTTTAAAAACCATCGATTCCGCTTTCTGCATGAAACTGGAGGAGCTATGCTTTATGGTGAGTATAAATTCAAGTGCCAGCATAACATCAGACTAGTTGCATATTTATGATCAGTCAGTTGAGATCAAGTGCTGACAAAGCTCAGAAAACATGTTGAATTAAATGTCATCAGCTCCATAAGTATGGTAAAATAATGATGTAACAGCATCTCTCCTGAAGTAGCCAGAGGCTGCCTTGGTGGGGGAGCGACTGTCATGAGCTGGTTAGCCTCAGCATGTGCATGTTCTGCTCCTGTGTGGTCAGACAGCAGAGAGTTGGGGAGTTTACTGTTTACAAAAGAATGAAATTCCCTCAGCGACAGAGATTATTTCATTTGCTTGGGTTTTTATAACATTCAAAGCTGTTAGTCTGAGGAGCCTTGTGGATACAGACATGTTGTCTAATAAAGTTTAAATGATCTTGAGAGCTTTCTTTTGGCTTTGTTCTGTGCCTTTGAAAAAACACACTGGAGAGTGCGTCTCAATTTTGCTCTCAATGCTGTCATTGTAGGGTAACTTCAGTTTGCCTGTCCAGTTCTAATCTTTTCTGAAGTTTTGCCATGTTGTATTTCACTTTCATGCAGAACTTTCTGCATTGTCCCCTAAGTACTCTCTAATGGTACGCACTTACACGTGTAATGATTTCTCTTGTCATTCTCTTACTGCTGTTTCACTCAGAGACTCTACTGCCTTTTCTGCTGCCATAAAATACGTGCAGGAGGGTAAACTGTAAAATGGAAGATAGAAATCAACAGCTCAGTCATTACTGAATGCCAGCCTGTTTTGACACATTCTGTGCACACCACATCCTCTAGCAGCATAACACCCAAAACTGATTCTGTTAAGATTGCATATTCTGAAGAATATTTTTTATCAAGGCACACCACATGCAAAAAACTACATATGGAGGTTCATCTACAAGCCTGCAATAGCAAAGGCAACCGACACCTACACTTCGAGGTAAAAGTTTCATTTCCTGTGTCAAGCATTTTAAGGTGATCTCAGTTCCACTAGAAGACTGAAGCAGATCCCAGTCTTCCTTGTATCCCCTAAAAACTATTTTGTTTGATAAACTAACTGTATGAAATTTCAAGAACAGGCTAATTGCTCTTCTTGGCTCACTGTCTTCACAAGTAACTTGATACTTCAAAGGAAAGCAAGCAAAAAAACTCTTGTATTAATCCAGTCATTGAGCCCCTATCACCTGGGTCTGCAGCATCTCTTACTTCTCATCTGCCTTGCCTGTATTTTAAAGTTCTGAAAAAATATTTAATCAATAATCGACCCTTTTTCTAACCTTTAAATCTGTTACACTTTGAAAACACGCCAACTAAATCAGTTGAGACTGAAATACACATCACATGATACTTAAATGCAATAGTTTTCACTGTCAGACATCACCTGAATTGTTATTTAACAATTTTATGGGGTACAAGTTACACAATATTGAGAATACATTTGCTTGTTGCATTTCTATTAACATTTCTCAAAAGGAAAACCATGAGACATTGTGCAATATATTATGATCAACTTGTAAATTGTTTTTCTAAATACATGGGTGCCTCTACTGCAATAGCTTCCTTTTCACTAATTGTGCTGTTTGCCACATGCAGCTGATGACCTTTTCTGAAGATTTAGACAAAAGTCTGTCAAAACAGAAATGAAATGTGGGAGAATACAACAAAACAAAAATAAATAAGTATTGAATTAGAGTTTTATCTGTCATTTGGTTCTGTTTTGCTGCCTGCTCAGAACATATTCTGCACATCATGAGGATAACCTGCTCATATCCTTTTGATTGGTTAAGAGATTAGTGCTCCAGCAGGACAGAGCTTTTGAATTATTAAAACATTCCTCATGATTGTAAATCAACTATCTGTTTAGTCTTGCATTATTTATGGCAACCTTCAAACAGAGAAAAAATCTTATCTGTAGAATCCAAAAAGCTAATGATGTCCTCATCCTTCAGATTTTTGGATATGGGTTTAGTTTTCTTTCACATTGTGGAATGGCAATATTGAAAAGAAACTGAAATTTCAGAGGTCATGAAAGAGGTGTCAGATCAATAGGCAGCAACTTTGGGAGAAAATCTTCATGGCACCGAGTGCTGACAGTGAGACAAGTGCTGCCCTCACTTAATTCTGCCTTCCCTATCCAAACAATTCTGATTTCTACCTTTTCTGTACAAAAAGAGATCTCTGTCCTACAGTTTGCTTTGCTCCAGCCCATTGAGCTGTCTATTAGATATGTGAATAGCAATACAATGAACTGGTAATTTGGCTTCAAGTGACAGAATACAGGCACTTTTTGCAGAGTGTGTCCCACAGGATGACAAGTGGGTCTATATTCCTCAACTGTGTCCTTAGGGGAGTAGCAGGGGAGAGGATGGGGAAGGCAAAGTGTGAGGAACACCAGGGCAAAAAAACAAACATAGAAAGACAAAAACAGGAAGAAGTTTTACAGATATTGCAAAGTGCTGAACAGCCACAAACTGAACACAGCCTGATAGAGAGTTCTATTTAAAGTACAGAACAAATGGAAGGGTGAGTTGGCCTTTTTTTTTTTTTTAAATANGGGGGGGTTGGGCTTTTTTTTTTTTTTAAATAGGCTCTGTAGGAAAATTCAGTTTTAGGCTGAATAGCTCCAGATAGAGGAAAAAAAAAAAAAAAAAAAAACAACACAACCATACTGTCCATTTAGAAATTTGAATAACTGACGTGTATTAACTTTTTTATCAAAGCAGTCATTTAGCACTAAGTATAGCTAAATTTAATTCAAAAATCTTTCTACAAAGTACAAAAACCAAAAGCATTTCAAATAACACAGAATTAATTCAGAAGAATTAATTCAACAGGAATTCAACATTATTTCACAAAGTGTGTATATATATACACACACATTGAAAGGCATTTAGCTTGAAAGTATTTAAAGACTCAAAATATTTTGTTTGGTTTGAGACCAAACTGAAAAATCACTCACAGACAACCAAGAAGAATACAGACTTACCTGTTTATTCATTCATTCCTTGGTTTTCCTGGGTCTCAGAGAGCAAGTTTCTCTGCACATTGTAGTTGGGTTTGATAAACAGACCACAAATAGTAAACTCAACTTAATTCCTGATTTCTGTATACCACGGAGGCAGGTGGATATGAGAGTGTTTCCTTTACAAGAGCACACTCAGGAACAGTGTGGGAGATGATCTACACCAGCACTGATGAAAACAAAGCCACTTGTCTGGGATCAGAGGAGGTGACCCCTCTCATAGCGCCAGGCCCCAGGACATGGCCTCTTAGTGCTGGAGAAGACACAACGAGCCAATAAAACACCAAAGTGCTTGCAGCCACCTCCTGCAGGGCCAGGTATCTTTAGATGCCTCAGCTGCAAACCATTAGGTACCAAATTCCCCATAGAAGGTGTAAGTCATGGCCCTTCACATTAGTGCAGTAATACTCCAGAGCTACACAGTGACAAACTGGGTGCAAGTATCCAAAATCCTCATTCTCCCCAGAACTCAGGTATCAGGCTCATATAGAGGTACCACCACTCAGCTCTGAGTAAGGGGCTAAAGCAATCTTGCAAGTAGACAGCTAGAATTGGACTTGAACAACAAAAAAACCCAAACCAGGAGCAAGCCAATCTGTGCCTTTTATATGGGAGGTTAATTACCAAATTTAACTGAAATTGTTCTCAGCTTGAGTAATTGTCACGCCTAGGGAGGGGCGTGGTACCCCCTAGGTGGAGGTGAGGCTGATTGCGGGTGTACCAGCCTTCAAAGTTGTGCTCCATGGGATTAGTTGATCAGACTGGAAGGAAAACATGAAAAGGCTGAATGACAGAAGAGCCACGGTGGTGCTCACATAAAATGGTTTTGGGTTGCAGTGGTTAGAGGTGTTTCCCCAGGTTTAGAGGGAACAGGTTTTGACAGGTGTGTAGAGGGAAAGCTGACTCACAGTAGCCCTTTGCAGCCTCTTCTGAAGATCCCATTAGTGTTTGGAACTGAGGCACAACCAGCTCTGGATTCAGCTTTGGGGGAGGTGTCTAATGATTAAGCACTATGATTCTTCTACCTTCTAAATCCATTATGCCTCTTGTGTGAAATAATTGTAGTTGCCTTCTGATGGTGTGTTCTGAGTACCCCTATTTCTCACAGGCAGAAATGGATGCAACAGGTCCCAGAAAGAGGAATCTCTGGACCTTAATAAAACAGAATATTTTATTGTCTTCCTGATTATAGCATTTACAATGAAGAAAGGTTGTTGGCACTTAGAAGACAGTATGGGAAAATCACAGTTAAGTCAGAAACTGACATTTTGTAGTGGTGAGGTGGAGAGAGGAACATCATTCTTGAGGCAAACAACGAAATTTGAAAGAAAATCTTAAATACTTGGGAAAATCAAGTAATGACTACAACTACATTCCTGACTGTCATTACTAAGGAAAGCACTTAACAGCTGACTATGTAAAATCCTGGGGAAAG
This sequence comes from Aleadryas rufinucha, assembly GCA_013397815.1. NCBI lineage: Eukaryota > Metazoa > Chordata > Aves > Passeriformes > Aleadryas > Aleadryas rufinucha. The sequence goes on from VZTH01010337.1 coordinate 1,463,505, forward strand.
AACAGCCCTGTTTAGCTCAGGAATTTGGCACGATGACTTAAAAAATCCCTTCCAATGGTCACATCTATGATTAAGGATTTTATCCTGCTTCCACTGAAGAAGCTGGAAAACCTGCGCTGCCTTCAGCTGAAACATGACTGAGCCGTAGTTAGAGCGAGATTTTGCTACAAGACCTGACTTCAAAGGACAGTTGAGACTTTTTTAAAGAAATCTGTAACATTAGTGACACCCTTTTTGGTTTCAATGCTGCATTTAAATAAATGTGCATAAACCATTTTTTGAATAGTCTTTTTCTGCCCTTGTCCTTGCACAGGCCTTGGTGAATGTCTGCAAAATATTTCTGTTACCTAAGCAGATTAAGCAATACCTCATAATAGAAGTGCATCAGAGGCTGTAGTTTAAAACATTGAGTCATAGGGACAAAAACGGCAAAGGAAGACCTGTAATTTTTCTGCTCCAGAGAATGAAAAACATCAAGTCTTGTTCAAGCATCAAATTAACCTGAATTTTTAATGTATTTGAAATTTAATTTAAAAATTAAATATATGATTCTTCTAGAGGAAATCTAATAAAAATAAGCTGAAAACCCTGACAGTTTTAACTAATTAATGGTTTCCTGGTTTCTGACTCGTGATTTTGGACATCTGGGCCGACCACTATGGAAGTCATATTTCATAGTAGCACGTGCAGTGCTTGCTTCCCTTTACATATACATGCTTTCCCCTAACATTTTGAGGAATTCTATCTTTCACTATAGCTACATTTATTATCTGATTTATTGCATAAATGCTGTGTAACTTAAGAAAGTGGTCTTGAGATTTTCTACAGTTTATTGAAATCCCCTATCATTTACAGAATGCAATTGTACTAAACAATAGATTCCAAACAAGATTCCAATAGATTCCAAATGCATGCACACTGCTGCTTGGCAATGCAGCTGTTACTCAGCATCGCTCCAAGAAGCTACAAACTTGACTTACAGGTACTCCAGGAATCTGCAGTTCTGAGAGTCTCTCTCAGGAGAAGATGTGAAAATAACAAGGACTCTCAAGGTCCTTGTGATCACTTGTATCATCATCTGATTACAGGATCAAACTGACACTGTCACATCATGTTTTACAGACGCTTCTATGATATTTCCTGTAATTTAATTTCTTTCTTATCTTTCAGTAGTAAGTATGTCTATCTAGATGTTTAGGTGTCTTCCATCAATATTTAATCTGAGCATTCTTAGCATTTTATGAATGTGTTAATAATTAGTAACTGTAAAGTTGTTCATCCTATACATGGGACTTAAAGCATACAGGACAGAAAAGAAGTATGAAATCAAATTTTAAACCAAATCAAAGTCTCTGAGGGTGGAGATAATCTCAGTAATGTTGTCTAGCTAAATATTACTCACCTCTCCTAAAGTAAATATGCAGCCTCCCACTAGAGCCAACAGAAAGAGCCATACCATCCAGAGGATGGCTGCAGAAGTACATTTTCCATTCTGTTAAGTGTAAAGAGAGGCAAAATATCTGTCTTGCATGAGAGCCCTAAATTTTAGATAGTCTGGTTATTCCTTCCTGATTTTATTTTTCTACATTTATACAGTCTCAAAAATGCAGTCTTCTATAGAAAGCAGAATGTCCCTGAGGATGTGTCAGAGTTTTGTCCCCACAAATGAAGTGTGTAAAATCTCCAACAGCACAGCTGATGTTTATACGCTCAGTATAGCACATGAGTTGTGCAGGCATCTCCCTGCTCTAAATAACTGTTGAAAATGCAGTGGATGAGAAAACTCAGTTAATTATTATGCCAGCAACTGGATCACAAAAATAGGAGTATGACTGTGCATATGTCAAAACAACATCTGCATTCTAATGAAATTACCATTTTGGAAGAATATTCTGTGATCATCCATGAAGTGTTGAGAGAAGTTCCATAAATGTAGAAACCCTGAGAAGGTGTCCTAGCTTTGGAAGAGCTAATTTTTCTCTAAATTGCTAAATGTATAGCATCAAATACTTAAAAGTACTTGAATCTCTTTCATTTTTCTTTTTTTCTTTACTCTCCAGGCCTTTTAATGGGATTAATTATACGATATGTGACAAAATCACCAGATGTTGAAAGTGGGACTGTTTATGAATGTGAAAAGTTGAAATCCGGGCCATCCACTCTGCTTATTAACATAACTAATCAAGTCTATGAATATCAATACAAAAGAGAGATCAGCCACCACAATGTCAATGGTCACCAGGGCAATGCAATGCTTCAAAAGGTAAAACCTATTTTATTTTTGTTCTTAACTCTGTAAGATATTTATTTTATTCTCATCCTTGAGAGAGGAAAATAAGCTTCAAGTAAAAATGAGACACAGAGTCTATTCTGAGTTTAGGGTGGGCAAGGTGAGGAAGAACAGTAAAGGAAATGAGGTGTGGTAGAACCCTGACCATCATTTAGCTCCAAGCTGACTGTGCGCTTGCGGAATGGTTGCTTGAGCTGCTTCAAATGACAGTCCCATCTCCTGCAGACACTGAGTTCATTGCAGACACAGCTTTTAACTTGGATTCATTGTCACTAAACCTTTATAAACCCCACTGATATCTTTATTTTTCCTCTGTCTTCAAAGTGACTTGCTCTGGCAGGATAATGCAAGGGGAGGTTACCTCCTGTGGACAGCACAGGAAACTGCAAACTCTAAACATTTTTCAAGACACAAACTTGTAAATATATACTTAATATACACTTAAATTCATCAGAGCATTCTCATACATTCTTTCACCCCTGCAGTGGTCCTCAGTGGGGACTTCACTGCCATGGGGAGACAGCAGGGTAGCAATTCAGGCTGGATGCAAAAAGGGAAGTGTGGGAGAAGATTTGCAGTCTTTCACAATGTCATGCCCTTTTGTCTTTTCCAGTTTATAAGGCAATATTTTGCTTTGTTAGTATAATCTTTCCCTGCCCATGTAATGTTTGCTTCTTATAATGTTCACTTTTTTTTTAGAAATGGCAGCCATTTGAAGAACACTGCAGTGTAGAGGCACTTTTTAAGACCTGGATTTTGTGCTCAAAGACATTGTATATGCACATGAAGCTTCTAAGCCCTTACCAATGGCTTTTTAAAATATTGCAATATATTATTTTGCTTTCTTACACGAATTATTGTTTGTCTAGCACAGTAATACATGATCCTGTGTATTATACGGTTATTGTTATAAAAACTTTTAAGTTATGCTTAGAATATACACTGGGGAGCTCAGCAGAATTAGGATTTAACCATCTGCTCATATTTCCTGCTGATGTAGCACCATTGTGTGCCTGTCTGCTGTTACTGCCAGACTTGCCCTTCTCAGAAAGAACAAGACTGTCAAGGACCATTAGAGTTGTGGTGGGTGGAGACAGGAAAATACTGTGGCAGTAAGACTAATCAGGTTTTGCTGAATCTTCATCTTTTTTCCTGCTAGCTGGTTGCAGTTGCAGCTTTGTCTTAGCCAAAGAATGTGTTTAGTTTCCAGGGCATATGTACTAATCCATTACATTTGATTGTCTTCATCAGACCTGGTACTGAGGCTGGCTTAGGAGAAAGGAGGAGCACTGACTTGCACAGAAATTTCTGGTGCCCTTACAGGGAACAGCCTGATCTTGTTTCCATGGTCTCACTTTGCTGGAAGGCTCTTAAAAGTCTCACCTGTGAATTATAGTTCCTCTAAATTATTGGAGAGACCTCAGTCTGCCTGGATTTTCACTTCTTTTTTCTTTTAAAATTACCTGGCAGATGCCCTCTTGAAAAGAAAATAAATAAAAAAGGAAAAGGGATAAATTCAGCTGTATTTAGGAGACAATAACAATGCCTGGCAGCCTTCCTGAAAGGCAAAAGCACTAATGTAAAAAAACAGAGATCATGATCACACGATGCTCTGAGTTTTGTACAACTGTAATTCCCTTTTGACCGCAGTAAAAGCGTTTACTTAGTGCCTTTTATCAGAGAGAATAGATTGTGCCATGACTTACAAACATGTATTCTTTAGAACACGGTTTTGAATAATAAAACATGCAGTCAGGATTTCTGATGCCTGCAGAAAAGATATTTTAACATATTTGCTGAATTAATTCCAAAATTAACATTCAAAAATGTTAGTTCATAAATGAAGAAAATCCTTTTCCCATCATGTTTTCAATGATGGTGTCAGCATAGCTAATGTTGCTGGCAGGTTATTTAGCTCGCTTTTTCAGCTTTATAATTCAAAGTGAGCAAGATGGAAAAAAGTCTCAGCTCTCACTTCCTGTTTATCAAAACAAGCTGTCTGTTAGTAAGAAGGCAGAACTAATTTTGTAGGCAGGTCTTACTCTTTTGAAGAAAAATAATCTAGAATACTGTAGCCTTAGAATATCACTTCATCTGAACAAAGGAGCTGCAAGCCTTTGCACTAATTACCTCCTGTCTCTTTTAAAAGTATTGATATAATACAGCCCACTGACAGAACACTAAGCAGTACACAGGCTCAAGCTTTTTTTTCTCCAGCAATGCTGTAATTTTAAAGAGAATTCTATTTTATTGAAAACTATTTGTAATGAATTGCAGAGGCTGGGCAATGTCCTTGGTCTTTCTCTGTGCCAGAAGTTGAAGGCCCCAGTGCACTTCCTCATTCTAGCATTACTTTAAAACTTTTGATGGCTCTTTAATAAACCATCTCCTTCAAAGGAAACGTTGCATTAGTTTTGGTGGTGTAGGCTGTTTATCACCATTCTGCACATGGGGAATTGAGGCCCAACACTGCTGATGTGTCTTTCCTGAAAGTGAACAGGAGATCCATGTCTGACCCAGGGGTTACGTCACGGGACTGTGAAGTTGGATGTCTGGTAGGGCAGCTGCTGTCACAGGTAATGCTGCTTTTGTGTGTTCCCTGTAATGTAGTACATGATTGATTTCCTTCTTGAAGGAATACTTTTCAAGTAGTAATCTGCATCTGTAAACTGTAAGGAACTACCCATTTATACTTGCAAGAAAACAACTCAGAATAATCCCACAGACAGTGGAGGTGAGCCTGAGATAAGTCCTGATAAGAACATACAATTAAAACCTATAGTATCAAATTAAAAGCTACTTTATTTGTCCTTACCTTCTCTTTTGTCCTTTCTGGCAGATGACCTTTGATCCTTCCATCTTCTTCAATATTTTGCTGCCACCCATTATATTTCATGCTGGATATAGTTTGAAGAAGGTATGTGTCTTTTCCTTACGTGACAAAAGGGACTGAGTGTGCTGCTCTGTAGACCCAGCAAGCCAGTGCCAAAGGACAGAGTCAGCTAACAATTACATTGCCTGGGAAGAACTTGGCAGGAATGGATTAAAATGAATGATCCATGGCCCTCCTTCTGCTCCCTTTCTGTCCCTGTGCAAAGATCTGATTGTGCAGTTTATAGCACCTAGACCTCCCTGTTTTCAGAAGAGACCACTTTGAATGCTGTGAACTGCAGGCAGGGGTAGCCTGTCTGTGTTTCATATCCTGCCTGATCAGGACTTTGTTCAAGGGATGGGGTTATGATACCATTTACATCAGATACTTCCAATGTGAACTTCTGCTAAGATCCTGAAACAGTTGTCCAGATACACAAAAAAGAGGGAACTTTGATGGCATTCCACCAGGGAAAAAAAAAATAAACATCTTTAAATTGTTTTTTCCAAAATAACTGAAATAGGCAATACTGTTCCATCTTCTATATGAGATATGTGTTGTAACAAATGGCAGTTCTAGATGTGTTTCTACTTGGTCTGAATGCTTTTTATTCACTGTATTACAAAGGACTTTCTTTCAAACTTTCCTCCCCAGAGACATTTTTTTCGTAACTTAGGATCAATTTTAACCTACGCCTTTTTGGGAACTGCCATCTCCTGCATTGTCATAGGGTAAGTGAGTGCCTTCTGCTATTATCTCATGCTTGGTACTTTTATCGATTAAAAACTAAACTGTAAAAATAATAGCAGACCCTGCATGGTCAATATACTTAGCAACTTGTGTAACAGATAAAGTAATTCATTTTCAGGGAATGCTGAGATGGAAAAGGCAAAACTCTTGGATAGCCAAGGACTGTCCCAGGCATTCAGAAAATTGTGTCCTTCATTTTCGGTCTATGACTGGTATAAGCATGAACTGCCTTCTACACTCCATAACTGTAACCATCTGTCCTGAGAAATAGGACCATTCTCTCAACTGAAATTCCATGCTTCTAACCAGAATTTCTTCTAGAGAAGAGCAGATCTCTAACAGTAAAGGAAGGACTTTAAATCTCAGTGGGTAGGAATAGATATCTCGTGGCATGTATGGAAAAGAACCTCATTTCAAAGGCTAAGTGAAATTTTTAGTGGAAGATCACATGAAAAGCCTCAGTCTGGAACTATGTGTGAATTGAGCCTGAGTGTGACTAAATGACTTCCACAGAAAAAGAGGAAGGAAAGAAAGCAGAGGGGGAAAATATCCTGTTTTATTTACAGACCTGCTTAGGGAAAATTTTCTAATTTTTTTTCAAAATGTACCTAACTGAAGAAAATACTTGCTGGTCAGAAATGGATTATATATTATATTATATACTTCCAGGCCAGCATGGTGTGAAAATTCTGTTTGATTAGCTCAATTAAAATTAAACAAAACATTTAAAAATCCTTTTGGATCTTAAAATTTCAAGTTTTTCATAATATTTATGAAAGTCACATAGATACTTCAGCTCTCACATTCTGGAAAAATTCCTGCTGCAGGTGAAAATGAATGAGCAGAGTTGGACTCTGCAGTGAGAAGGTCTTTGTGCCTGCCCAGAGCCTTACTGAGAGGAGCAGTGCACTGCTCCCTGTTTAGCCTAAGCATCATTGACATCCCCTGGCATTTCTGTGCTAGGGACTTACACAGAGACAGCTGAGCTACCTCAGTTCTGGATGGTCTGGGCTGTGATGGACAGCAGTGTCAAATTATAGAAGCAGTTAATTTTTTAATGTCTGTCTTTCCCTTTCTTTATAGTAAGGATATATGTGCTACATCAAGGTATAAAGCCCTTGCTGGCATTGTTATGAGATGGCATTATTATGAGATGGAACTTTCTCCTTTAATATCATTTTAATAAGATTAAAATACATGAATGACCTATAACTTAGAGTTTAATGATTTTAAAACCATTCTTTCATGGGTATGTCATCATACCTACCTTGATATCCTAGATTCCTAATAATCAAGCAGCTTAGTAAGCATAATGCACTGGAGGCATTGTGGTGTTAAAAAGTTCTGCAACTCCAAGTTGCATGGTCACTCCAAGTGCCAGGAAAATTTAGACTCTGCAAGCAAAGTATGATCATCTTCTGTGCTGAAATGCAAAGGAGTGTAAACTCTCAATGTGATTGTCTCCCCTTCATGTAAGAAAAACCACTGAACGTCTATGGGCTCAGAAAAAAGGATGCCTTCAGTTTCTGACCCAAATCTGTAACTACAGGAGGCACTGTGCCATGCGTCACATTTATTGGAGAGGAAAAGCTTAACCTCACTTTTCTTTCTGAAATTTTGCTTTCCTCAAGAAATGACACCTCATCACTTCTTGAAGTTCTCAGCTTGGACAGCTACACCACTCATATATCTCCCCTGCCTTTATTTGCATTAACATACCTATGACCCTTGCTCTTGTTTCTTTTCATACCCATTTATATGGCAGAGAGCACCCCTAAGGCTGAAATTATAAATTCAGTAAAAAAATCTACATCCTAACAACAGTTTGAGCTGAATGGTAGCACATTTCTGAGGTAACAGTGGTTCTGGATCTCAGTAGGACTCTTCCTGTGCTTTCTCTCTCTTGTCTCAGCTATTGAACATAAACTAATAGCCAAGAGATCTGTGAGACTGCAGGAAAGCATTAGGGTTGTCCAACCCAGTAATGCTTTTAAATATGCATTTGGTTTATGACTCTGGCATTGCTCCATGTAAATGGAAAATGCCAGAGCAGCTTTGATAAATTTGTTAAAATAAACATAATATATTCAATTTAGCCTATATTCCAAATACTTTCATCCCTGTATCCATGCTATTTTATTTAAAACAGAATAAATGCAGATAGAATCTATTACAAAAAGTTCCTACTAGGAACAATTCCTACTAGCAATTCAAAGTTCAAGCCTGAAGTCAGGGATAAAGATCCAAAGGAAACCTTAAGGAAGAGAGTAGTAAGCACTGGGCCTTGCACGGTGTTCTTGTACAAACCCACAACCCCCGCTGGAATCACTGCAGAGAAGGCAGTAATATATTCAGAGCAGGGCTTGTGTGAATGTGAAGCACGTTTGCATAATGTACATGTCAGGATAAGAAGGAGATAATGACTGCATGAAGAAGAAAGATGATATGAAAACTTTACTGAAGGGAATGAAAAGTAAGTCCTAAAAGAAAAATATGTCCTGAGAGAGAAAGGGTGAAGAACTAGTTGCTATTACAAAAGAAAGGGTAGAACCCTGAGGTACTTCTAGTTTTCATTGCTGTAGATAAATATTTTGTGCATAGGTGTGATTAAACATGTGCTTTCTTCTCATTATATGAGCACAACACACACATACACAGTACCTCGATATCCACAGGCTCAAGCTCTGTGCGTCTGCAGCCTCTCTCTGGGGCTGCGCTCCTGCTGCCCGAGTTACAGAGCTCTGTGTGAACCCTCCTGGCGCTTGCTGAAGTGGCAGGGCACAGCCTGTAACAAAGAAGGATCAGACCTCTCTTTGTCAACCACAAACAGCTGGGAAATATCATTAATAAAGAACAGAAACATCATTTGGGTTGTTGCAAACTCTTGGAGTGCTAAAACGTTGCCATGGAACACATGGATACAATGGTGCCTGTCTCCTCTTTGTGAGTCTGCTTTTGTGTGAAAGGCCTCAAGAAAGAGGAGCTGTGTGGAATTTGAGTGAAAAGGCTATAATCAGATATTTCCCACTGAGGGTGGGGGAAGGAGGAGTAAGAGAGATTGGGGTTTTTTTAGTGACGATTGTGCAAAATGTACTTGATTTCCGCTAAGTACTGCTCTAAGGAATGCCTGCCCATGTTAGCTGTAAGATGTCCTCAGCTGCTTAACACACATGAAAGACATAAAGTTTTCCCAGCAAAGCAAAATTATGCCCTCCACATCAAATCTGACTACCAAGGGTCCATGCAGAGAGATCCCATGAGGGAAAGGGGAAACGCCCCCTCTCCAAGCCCTATTGACTGCAGAATTGCTGAAGTGGTCCCCTTCGTGGTGAACAGTCTGCTAACTCCAGGTCCGCATGACATAAGATCATATAAGATCCAGTCTTTCAACAGATCTTTTCTCTGTCAGTGGTTCCAGCTTCCTATCTTCTGAAGAGTAGTGTGGAATAATCACTGAGACAGCTCCTTCTTCCTAAGAAAAATCATACAGGCTGAGTCTCTCTGAGTTTGATACAGGGCAGGCAGTCTTTTGTTGTAGAAGACTTCTTGAGTTTCATAGACTCAGAGGATAACTTAGGTTGGAGGCAATGTCAGTCTGCAGTCATCCAGAACTCTGGGAAATCTGTTCCAGTCTTAACCACCCTCACTACAAAGACTGTCTTTCTGTTTATCCGGCTGGAATTTCCCTTGCTTTACCTTGTATTCCTTGCCCCCATCCTTTCCCTATGCAGCCCTCAGATGGTGCCTCTATGTTCTCTGTACCCATCTGAAGACAGCATTTAGCTCCACTCCCATCTACAAGACAAAGCTCAGCTTCTGTCTTTTCTCATACATCAGAGCCCTCAAATTGTCTTGGTGGCTCTCTGCTGAGCTGTCTCCTGTCTTCCCCGAGTCCAAAACAAAACACTCTATTCCAGATGTCACCTCTCAAGTGCCTACAAAAGACTTAATGGCTTCTCTTGGTTTGCTCACTGTGCTTCCATGAACACAATGTGGTTTGCAGTCACCCTTCATAGTTGCTCTGGTGAAGTCCCATTCTGATTGGTGCTCCATTTGATATCCTCCAGGACTCCAGCGGTTTTCTGCACATACTTACGTAGCCAGCCATGCTTATGTGGGACTGCTGCATAGGGTTGCTCTGCTTTTCCACATGTACCTCAATATTAGCTGTTTATTGTGACCACTGTAAGCTGAAGCACCACTGAGCTGATGCCACTCACTGAGTGCATGAAAACTGGGCTGCTGAAGTATTAAATGAACATCTACCCCCTCTTGCCTTTTTTTTTGCTTTTTACATCTTAGGAAGAAGCAGGGAGGAGGACCTAATTTCAATTTCTGCAAGGAATAGTGTTCTCTTCATTTAGATTCTATTTTTAATAAACTCTGCTGGGGTGCATCTTCCAGAATAGATATTTTCTATTTTGATAATGGAAGAGTGCTTAAGTATTTGGAAAAATCTTGACACTATGGTAACAACCTATCAGAGCAACATATTGAGTGGCAGAGGGTGTAGAACTATTTGCATTTTCCCCCTCTTGAAATCCTTTTGACTTCTTTGATCAGCATTCTCAGTGGCAGGCAGGGCCAAGATGCCTATGCACAGGAGCACTGACATCATTAAGTTGGGCTTATCTGTGATTTTTTATTTGGTTTCACTTGGGTTCTCTCGAATTGCAATGCCAAAACCACATTTTTGATATTCAGAATGCAGCATGTTTGCAGTCACTTACTCATATTTCTCCAGCCTGTCTACTACATTTGGCAAGGTCCAATTTCTCTGGAATTTAAAGTTCTCTTAGTGTGCAACTCAAATAACAAATGTATTTGCAGAAAACGTAGGCCAAGTTTGATCTTTGTGGATGCAGTTAGAATTTTGCTTGAATAAAGCTGAGATAAAAAATGGGATTTGGATCAGAACGCGTAGAGGAATTGTAGTTTTGAGCAAGTGAAGTTTTGAAATGCAAACAACTGATAATAGTGGTGTTAGGAAAAATCATTCCAGGATGATCCCTGTTTTAAGAGGAAAGATGCTGGTGTTTTTATTAGCTGCTCAGTTTGCATAACCTTCTCTGGCTGGGGAGACAGGACCTCTCCATATTTCACCTGGAGCCACAGGTGGTTAGTTTGGCTCGATTCATTCCAGTACGTCTGTGGGCACACGGATGCTCGATTTACAGTAACCATGTCAGATCACTTCATGGCAATCAGTGCTCAAAATTCAACTTCTAATTAAAAAACCCTTATAGAATCAAGGTATTTCTTTTGTGCATCTGTGTTTAACTGCAGTGACTAACAGTTTGGACAAAGAAGTAGTCTCTTCTGATATTTAAATTCAAGTGTGAGGAATAAGTCGTCATATTTGATTCTCACAGGCAGTCAAGAATCCTTTCCTTTGCCATTCCTCACCATTCTACAAATGAATATTCAAATGCTGTCTGCATATGATCACTAAATGCTGAGACTATAAGAGTATGATATATGATATAATATCATATCATATCATATCATATCATATCATACCATATATACTTTCTCAATTCTTTTTTTAAAAAACTGAATCTTAAATGCTTTTACTTGAAAACCAGGACAATTGTTTTTGTTTCTACATATAGACATGCACATATATAAGAAAAAATTTTTAAAAGAGAAAAAGAAAGGAATATCAAGAAATATCAAATACCAATCCAGGTATTTTTGTTGAGCACAAGATTAGATTTTCCATCATAACTTTCTATGAAAGTAGACATTCTCCATTCAAATGTCTGTGGTATCAAGATTCCACCATCACATGAAATTTTTTTTCTTCACTCTTAACTGTACTGTTTTAGCAGTCCCTCTTTGTGCCTCCTAAAGAAGGATGGGTTGGGCTGAATTAATAACATATTTCCTCAAATGCAGCACTACCAAGAAATGTTCAACTTTCCTTCACAGAGTTTACCAGGGTAAGATGCAACTCTACAGCCAGAGATTTAGTTCTCTCATTGCTACACCTATCCAAACATTATTCTAGAAGTGAGGTGCTTCAGCGGGCAGTAGTTGTGGTTACTGAGCTCTGCAAGACTGGGGATATTCTTTTATTTTCACAGGTATTTTGGTAGTTTGGCAAAGGCTAGAGGGGAGTTTAGTGAGGTTATGGGTGTGTTTATTACTCTCTGCCAGAAGCTTAATGGAATATACGAATGGGGTTTGCTGATAGGAAACAGTACTGAGCTTATAATCTGGCTGTTCTCTCTCACTGGGGCTATGGATAGACTTTACAGCCTGGAAATGAAACACGTGTAGCTATGTGCTCCAGCAGAGCAAAGCCAAATATTGTTTGGCTTGAATTTACTGTGAGGTGCTGTGGGATTCTTCTGGATTTTGGAACTGTTTCTGCAAGGGAAAATGGGGCCAGGTTAAGGGTAACAAAAAACAAAATCTTCTCTGTTACAGAGCTCTCCATAAACTAAGCAAATAACTTTACAAGGATTATCTGCTGCTGCACCAGCTAAGCTCTTGCCTTCCCAGGCGATAACTTTTCTATTAATTTAGGCTTAATTCATGTATAAGGAAAGTAATATTTTTTTCCTAATTAAAATATTGTTTTCTACTGCATGTTCCCATCAAATAACATATAAAAAACCCCCAGGTCCCTCTTTCTTCCACACACCACTTGTAAATAGCAAATGCTTAACCCCCCCACAAACAAGAATAAAAGCTTTATTTTTGGTACAAACAGAAACTGGTGAGAGGGAGTGTTAAAGTATCTTGGTGCTGTAGAAATTAACTGAGGGAGAAAGAGGGAAAAATTATATATAGACCACTTGCCCTCTTCAGTGGTAAAACCCTCTGAACATCAGATGTCTGACATCAATAATTTCTAACAATCTTTTGAAGCCAGATATTCAGCCTTTGAGTGGAAATAAAGACAAAACTAGCAAGCAGACATTCACTGAATGTATTATAACTGTTGTATGAGTACAGTGCCTGTGCTGGTACCCTTTTTCGAGATTTTGGCAGCTTCCATGTCCCATCTTGGAGTGAATGCAGGCATTTTCTTTCAGTCATAAGACAGTATTGCTCCAGTTTGCATTGACTTGAGGAAACTCAACAGAAATTATTTACTTGAAAAATCAAGCTAAGTCTCTCCAGATTTCTCCAAAGAAGGCAGATGAACACTGAGCCACGGCAGAAAAAGAACTGGTGTTTAGTTGTTAATGTGCAGCTCAGGTGCCCAAAGCAGTCCAAACTGTCCTTTGGTCAGTCCAAATCTGAGGTCATTCCATTGCAGGCTGTGGAGTTGCCACCTGCAACTCAGAGCTGTCATTGCAAGGGGTAGCTGCTGCTTCCCACTTTTGTTCAAAGGTGTGTGGTGAATCCAAAAGGGGTTTGTAAACTGTAACTTTAGAGAAGCTTGAAAATATACACCCACTGTGATACCTGGGCTGGGGAATTCTGCACAGGGAGTAAAGGGGGAAGAGGCTTCCTCATGGCCACAACTCAGAGTTCTGGCAGGTCTAAAAGTTATGAAGTATTAAAAAAAGAACCTCCTATTTGTATGACTTGTGAAATTATGGATAAGAAGCTGGATTAAATCAAGGCACTGATATAAAACAGTTTTTCCCAGACCATTGACACTCACACAGAGTGGAAAGTTCTTCCAAGAGTACTTTGATGCCTTCAAGTATGTGTTGCTGCAAATTCAGTCAGAATTTGTAGCTATTTTGCAATAGCCATCTGACATTGTTTACTGCAGCAGAGCTGATCATGCAGAAAACAGTTTTTCTTCTCATAAACAGATGTGCCAAGCAGCAGGGTATAATTATTTGTATCATCCAGAAGAACCTCTCAGCATACTAAGGAAAGAAATGTATGATAGGGAACACCAAAGGTCTGGGGCTGCAGAGACAAACAGAATCTGGAATAGCAAGAGATTCATCTAAAATTAAAAGGATGTTTAATTTGGTATTTGATACCCATCAGGTTCTCCAAGAATCTGTCAAAAAATTTAAATTATGCGCTCTTCTGAAAAACATGCAAATAACATTTGTTGCAAAACAGGCAAAACACTCAAGTCCAGATATTTCCCAAGAAACCCTACCCTGGAAGGAAGTGTTTGTGTGGTTTTTGTTTGGCTTTTTGGGGTTTTTTTACAAAGTGTCTTCCCAGTTGCCTTGAAATTCAAAGCTTTAACTGCATGAATGAATACTCTTGAATAGAGCTCCTAGTGTCTTCTTCCCTGATAGTCATGCATCCTTTAAGAATTAACACGCAACGTGGCTTCCAAAGATTGCCAGTCCCCTATTTCTCTGGCTATGGATCATCCATACCCTTGTACAAAAAAGCTTCCTTGGCTGCAGCATCATTTGCAGTCTCAAGTTTGCAAGTTTGCTCTTGCAGTCTACAATGACTTTCAGGGAAAACATCTTTACAGAGCTGGTGAAATAGAAAATACGCATCCCTCATGGCCTCTTATCCTGAAATCCACTGCCTTTCTCAGTACATCCTGTCTTTCCAGAACCCTTCCAGGCTACAGAGGAGATGAAAGCAGAAGGAGGTATATTGACTCTGATGTATTAGTTCATTTTCTACCTCTTACAGATATTTTTTCACACCGCATGAGAAACCTGCACACCAAGCCTGTAAGTGGGGAAGGCATCTCCACTTCAGCCGGAGCTGGGCATCGCTCCAGGCCATACATACCTGTATGGCTTTTCCAGGTAGTGAGCCAGGCCACATTTCCTTCTGAGTCAAAATGGGCAACAGCGTGACCTCTACCAGGTACACGGATTTGTGAATTGGTTGCAAAGTGCTTCAAGCTGCTTCAGGTGAAAGGTGTAACAGAAATTTAAAACAGAGGAGGAAAAACCTATTCCACTACAGTGGCATGGAGCTACCTGCAACCTGCAGTCTCTTCAAACTGACATGTTTACTCTTAGACAGCTCAAAAGCTGAGCAACATTGGGAAGTGTACAGGCAGCAAGTAGCTCATTGGAGCAGGAAGAGAGTGGGTGACTGAGATCTCCTACCTGTTACCTTGAAAAATTCATAATATGCCAGCTCAAAGGCTGCTTTGTTCTCCCACGCACCACCATTTTACATATCCTGCTTCTGAGCCAGTTGATCAAATGGTGCTCTTGTATCTGACAAGCCCTTTACACAGCACAACTGCTTTTGGCCTGAAATGTTCTGTAAACATACCAGTTTTCGTGATGGCCATGGGACAGATGGGACACTCGGTGGAGACAGAACCCACGAAAGCTGGTCCGGTCAGGTAACCAGATCCTACACAGTGAGAGGCAGATGACATTTAAATAGTATATAGAGCTTTTCTTCTGAGTATTAAGATGACAATGAATCATCTAGGGTGTGTCCCTAGTCTTGGGTCTCTTTAAAATACTGATTGTCTAAGAACTCCATTGCATTTGACTCCATGTCCATACATTTGACTACAATGATAAATTGCAGCATGTCTAGTGCATGGCCACCAAGATGGACGGGCTGGGACATTTGCCCCAAAAAGAAGAAACTGAAGAAACTGAGCTCATTTAGCCTAAGAGGGGTTTTGATTACCCCTTGGGGAGATTACCAAAAAAGAAAAGCCAAGCTCTTCACAGTAGTGCATGGTGAGAGGACAAAATTCACAGACAAAAATTGTAATTTAAAAAGACTTTAAAAAATTTATCTGACTTGATATGAGCAAAAGCTTTTTCTTCATGAGGACAGTCAAGCATTGGAACAGGTTGTCTAGAGATTCTGGATGTGTAATCTCCATCCTTGGAGGTTTTCAAAACCTAAGTGGCTAAAGCCCTGAATACTCTGGTTTAAGCTCGTAGCTGACCCTGCTTTGAGTAGGAGTTTTGACTAGAGACATCCTCTGGTCCTTTCTAACATAGGTTAGTCTAAATTCTATATTGCTGTAAATACCAAACCTTACAGCAGAACATATGCAGCCCCTAGTCCATCCCTTTCAGCCTTTTTCTACTCTCAATTTTCTACCACTTTTTCTGATTCAATTATCTTGGTCCCCATCATCCCATAACCAACAGTTATCTTCCAGGCAGTTTGTTTTTCTCCTCACCTTTTGTTGAAATATGGAATCTGCAATAAAAAGGTCTTTCTGAAGAAAAATTAGGATTATTTCACTTCCTTCTGAAGCAAGGACTTCATGCATGAAGATGTCTCTTAAAGTGCTAATTAGCCTCAATTCTTAGTCATCTCCACACCTTAAAAAGGAAAACAATCACTTTCCTTTCTGTAATACACTGTAATACTTCCTTGCTCTTTGCAACACCACCTCTCCCCAGGTAACCACTCTCTAGCTGAAGCTTAGCAGCAACCAAATTTGAAATGTGAAAAGACCACAATTGCCTCTCCTTTTTGACTTCTCCATTATTGAGAGCATGGGTGCTTCTATCTCTTATATGGTATTTATGTGCACGCTGCAAATTTTGAGCAGGATGACGTCACTGGTAAAAAAAACCAAAAAACACTTGATCTGCAAAAAGACAATGACTAACAGCAAAACCTCTGCAACAAGAATTTGAGATCATGAACAGGCACAGTGACTGACCCAGAGGCTGCACCAGTGATGCCTTTTCGTAGCCTGTTGATGTATGAGAGGGTTGCTGTTCTTCAGACTTAAAATGAAAAACAATTTTTTTTTTTAATTGCTCACATTCCTTTCTTCCATCCTTACTACCCACTCATTGATGAAAACAAGGAAAGATTCATTTTATCGAGGAATAGGAATTATTTTCAGAGTTCTGTTTGCCTGTTTTATTTAACCCAAGTGGGACTGCATATGAAAACATTAGGTGTGTTCCCTGTGAATAATCTTCTTTTATTTGATTTTGGGAGGGGAAAGAGTTAGTGTTTATGCAACCTCAATGGAAAATAAGTATCATAAAACGAAAGTAGGAAAGAGGAGAACATATCTGAAGTTGTTCTCTCTTGCAAATCATGTCATGTGGTTTATGCAGCTGCCCTCCTTTGTTCAACAGGATGTGAATACAGCTGGTTTCAGTTTCTTGCTCTTTGAATAACATTCAGAGTGAGATTGCTCTTCACCACTCCTGTCACACTCAAATAATTTAAGATGGAATTGACCTTAGGTCCAATCCCCTGACAAAAACAAAGCTTACTTCAAGGGCAGGAGCAGGTCGTGTGGAGCCTGCTGGTCACGTTTTAAATGCACCTCGGTGTCCATCTCTGAGGAGCAGCTTTAGTATCCAAGTGCCACCTGGGTTTCAAACCAGTGGTCATTACTTTCTGAGCCCAGCAGGACGGAGGGTGTGCCATCTTCCAAGTCCTTCCGAGACGGGTGACTTAACCAGCTTTCAGTAATCTTCCTATGAAAGTTGTCTTGTCTGGCCCATACAGAAATCCATGGTTCATGCTAACCACAACACAGCACCTGTCTAACCTGCCTGCTACTCAGACCTTCTCATTCGAAGATGTTAAAATACCTTTAAAGCTGGTCTTGATTTCTAGAAAGCAGAATATTGATTTCACCCTAGATGTGGAAAAACACACTTGCTGACAGGTTGCAGGGTGTGACTGTTCACATGGTGCCAGTGACAGCTGGGAGACAACTCACAGCCCCCTGCCCTGCCCTGGGCTGTGCTACAGCGTTTGCAGCACGACTGCAACTATCTGAAAAGCATCCTTTTGCCGTCACCATTCAGATGGCTCAAAAATTCAGGTGTCACGAAGGGAGAAGAGCCTCAAAGAGGCTGGCACCAGTGAGCACTGCCAGAGCCAGAAGCCTTATCGATGGTTGAGTATCCCGGGATACTCATAAGGAAATGTCCCAATTCCCTTTCGGCAGCCTTCCAAAACACCCTCAGCTGTGGCCAGAGGATCATTTGTGTCTGGTGCCCCATCAGACCAGTGCAAGAGCCCCACTTCTGGTTTCATTCAGACGCTGAATGATCCCATCCTGCTGTTGATCGCACTTTAACACGCAGCACGCGTGGCTGGGGCTGTACAGTTTTAACCCCTTCCGCTCTCAGACCCGAGCCGTCGGCTTTGCTTCCCACGCGCCAGAGAGGGGAGAAGAAAACTCCTGACTACAGGATTTAAAAGACAAACAAACGACGAGAGAAGGAGCAGGCAAAGCGTTTGTCAGCAGCGCCCGGTGCCGCGGTGAGAAGAGCCGGGACAGCGGGCACGGAGCCCCGGCACGGCTCCCGCAGTGCCCGCAGCAGGCACCGGGTGGCGCCCGCGCTCCGCCCGGCCCGGCCGGGCCCGCAGCCAGAGGCACGGCCCGGGCTGCCCTCGGGGCAGCGGAGGGAAACGTGCGCGGGGGGAAGCTACATTTCAGCTCATCGCACGCAAAACTTCACTTCAGGCCCGTGGTTTCTATTTAGAGCTTCTCTAGGCTGGTCCTGGGGACACCCGGCCACATGGGGGGCCTAGTCTGGGGCATTCAGATCCAGGATATGCTCCAGTTCCAAATCAGCGGCCAGCGCCAGCTCTCTTGTTTATCCTGAGACGGAGCAGTTTCCAAAGTCTGCAGCAGACAGGACTCTCACTTCTCTCTTCCCAGAATTTGAGCTCGGGTTGTACTGGGTTTACTACAAGTTACTAAACAAGCATCATCCTTTACATGTCACTCTCCAAACACTGATCTACCCAGGGGTTCTGAATAGCACAGTAAAGGAAACAGTTCTGATGAACAATCATTAGAAAACTAGGATGTCTTGGGGATACAAGGGAGTCTCTTAGCTAAAATTGTTGTCCAGTCTGCAAAAATATCAGAGTGTTAATAATCAGTCGGATTTTCAAAAGTTTTCACAGAGTTTTCTAAGTAGGGACTTAGTTATTCAAGCGGTGACACAGTAATTTAAGGACATCACTAACAAAGTTACACAATTTGTGGGAACACTTGGAAGACTCGAAATGACTCAGAAGCCTGCAGGAGTTGTTACAAGGCCCTCCTAGTAAAAGGAATAGACTGCAAAACCAATTACAGTTGCAACCTCTCACTGGCAAATTGCAGCCTCATTAGTAATCTTGGCAAGATGACGGGGGTTTTACATTACTGATCCTCTTGTTAGCCCCTCAAGTGTGCCACTGAAGCGCTCTTTCGGGAGCAGTTTGTGGAAGTGAATGTTGTAAATATATTGCCTTTATAGGCAAACAGACGCTCTCTGTCTTTGGGGCCATCAAACTGGCGCATTCACGAACTCGCAACTCACTTAAAAATAAATGGGAAGAGAAGGTAGTAATTACACATGCCAAAAATTAGGATCTAATGATAATTGTAAGCACATAAATTTTGTAGTATTTTCCCAGTGAGCCAAGACACATACAGTAACATAAAGTAGCTTCCTTTCCCCACAAAATTGTCTCTTTAGTGGTGTGGATGTTCTGGATAACTTATAATTTTTCTATATGCAAGGATGATGTACATACATACATATATATAGAGATACACACATTTATAAGTATATATAGGTTTTTTTTAATTGAAAAAGAGAATTATCTATCAACAACATAGTGACTGACTTAAATGCACTAACATTACTGTGGGCAGTAGCAGCTGTTCTCAGGCAGGCAGTAGGGGGTCCTGTTCAGGTACTCAACTAAGACAAGAAATTTATATAATTAGGAATCCGTCTGTCACAAGCATCCCCAAACACTCCCTCGGTGTCCCTCACACCACAGTCTGGCTGACAGCATATGGGGATGCATGTAGTCAAGGAACATCATTATCTCGCCACTGTGCCTCCGTTTTTCTCGTAGATTCTTTAAACCAGGGTGTTCTTCCATTAAGCTGACCTGGGAGCTGTGGAGCACCCAAGCGGACCCCTTCCACTTCAGTAGAGCACTGGTAGCAATTTAACACATTTCCCAATAACTGCCCACAAATGCTCCATGAAGGACAAACAGTTCCACAAAGCTTCTCAGATAATATTCTCCCTGATTACAGAGCCTCAGGAGGGCTTTTCTGCCAAGGAGAAAAAAATGCCACACCTTGAGGTTAGCTTGTCATGGGCTGTAAACAAGGTGTCTGTAGCCACACTGTTCAAAACTTTTTCTCCTCTGTGTTCTTCCTCTGTTCATTACTGGCCCCTGTGTGGCTTCTGCTTTGAAAGAATTAATTATTCAAGCTGCCTACATATCGCTTTTCAACAACAACCAGCCCCATTGTGTTACAAGGACAAAAACCTTCCATAACAGCCAGGACAGATGGCTGAAGCCTGGCAACACATTTCAGAGCAGTGCCACACCTCTGTGTTATCAAAACTGGGTTTATTTGCAAACCTCCTTATCTTTGATATTTTAATTATAGTGCTACTCTTGAGGATATTCTTGTTGAACAAAAACATCATATTGAATTATTTTTTTAGTGCCTTATTATGACAAAAAACTGGGAAACATGATCCAGATGCAAACTAAAAGCTGAACAATCCAAAGAATACAAACTATGTAACTTAATAAAAATCTTGTTTAAGGACTTATTATTTATCTTTTGCTGGGTTTTTAACATGTTG
Source organism: Aleadryas rufinucha (assembly GCA_013397815.1). NCBI lineage: Eukaryota > Metazoa > Chordata > Aves > Passeriformes > Aleadryas > Aleadryas rufinucha. Next base: position 1,483,897 of record VZTH01010337.1, read on the forward strand.
GGGATGGAAACACTGCTGTATTATTCAGCAAATATCCCTACTGGAATACTTTCTTCTTGCCATAGTGATACTATGTAAGCCGTGCTATGTAAAGGGAATGTGTAACAGTGCCCTGCCAAGATGCTGTGCTGAGGTATTTGTGCCTTCATACTTCCTTTCCTGCAGGGTTTTCTGCCTCTAAAAAGATGTCTGAGTTGCTTTCTCGCACTTCTTTGATCTGTTTGATCATTATAGTCTAACCCATTCTTAATTTCCTCTTGCTGGCCCATTTTGAAAGCCTCATGTATGATTTCCAGTTGATAAAATTGCCACTGGGATGCCCTTGCTCTCCCTTTAGCATTGATCGTCATCACTCAAGAACGGATGCTGGGGAGGCAGATGATCTTTCAAATGTAGCAAGGAAGACTGGGGGGAGAGTGCCTGGAGGCAGATTCAAGCACTTAGAAGGGTGTAGTCACACACAGTGGTGTTAGCTTGCTTCAGAGAGGGAGGGGAGCAAGAGCTGAACATCAAAGTGCAATGGAAATGTAAAATCCTTAGTGCTGTGATTCCTCCTTTCATCTGTGTTTTTTCTCCTGGCAAGGTGTTGCAGGCAGTTCTGCTTTCTATATCACTGAATAGACTCAAGCTTCAGTGAATGTAAATGGAGCCCCTGGACCAGTTTTTTATCCTTCAGAAGTTCTAAGACTCTCTGAAATTAATTTGAGATTGGGTATTTTCAATCAGCAAAAGCAAGTACAAACAGTCCTTCTAGAACAAACAAGGCACAGGTATTCTTCAGGCTCAAGTTGCAACAAGATGGGGAAGAGCAGGAAAATTGAGAATAATCCATCCTAGGGGACACCTTAGGCCAGTTCAAGCCATACTCTGCGTGGTGGTGACAAACTGGCATCTGGGACAGAAGCTTTGACGCAGGATCCTGCCTGTCCATGGATGCCATGTCTCACCCCAAATACAGGGTGGCAAATACAGGCTCAGTGGGCTGGGGGCTCCCCCCAGCCTGGGTTCCATGGCCAGGTCAGGATCCCACAGGCACTGCCCACCCTGGGGCTCCCTCAGCCTGCGTGTGGGATCCAGATGTGTCCCCTGACCTCTGGTTGCTGGTGCTATTGTGTGGCTGCCGCCAGCTCTGCTATGATCACTCAGGTACCAGGGCAAACATTGGCATTGTTGTCCCTTTGTTCAGCCCAAGTGAGTGGTGCCTCCAGTTTGGGGATGTGAGTAAATCTGTAACATCTCTGTCAGTGCTCCCAGAGAACAGTGACTTTGTACACGAGAGATGGCCATAAAAAAAAAAAGAAGGCTATGTGTATCAAAAACCCCTGAAATGTAATATGAAAAGTATAATATAAAGTTAACACAGCAAGAACTCCAAACTGAGGGAAGTAGCGATCTTAAGACCAATGGTTCAAGTTTTGTCGAGAAATTTCAGAAATACTTACTAACTTAATTACCTGGAGCTATACCAACAGGCAGCCTAAAACAATGCTTACTTATTTCTGAAGCACTCCTAAGTTTTGTGAACAGTCCCAATTTTTTTTCCCATCTGTGAAGGCCTGGCCTGATTTAAGAAGGACTCCTCTAATGTGACATGAGCAGTATCTGATGAACTGAGGTTCAACCTATAGAAAAAACTGCTGTTGGCAACCATTTTGAGCAATCAGTTGTCCATATGAGATTAAAGGGGGGGAAAAATATTTCTGCAACTTACTGCTTACAGTGAGGTCTAAATAGACACTCTGTTGAACTGTTCTTGTGTCAGGCTGACCCTGCTGACCCACCAAAGCTGCTCTGTCCCTGCCCTCCTCAGCTGGACAGGGGAGAGAAAATACAACAAAAAGCTCTTGGGTCGAGGTAAGGGCAGGGAGAGATCACTCACCAGTTACTTTCACTGGCAAAAGAGACACAGCCCGAGGAAATTAGTTTAACTTATTACCAGTCAAATCAGAGTAGGATAATGAGGAATAAATACAAGTCTTTAAAAAACCCCCATTCTCTTTTTCCCCAGTTTAACCAGTCATACGTTCACTCCCTCCTCCCCATGGCTGGGACAGGGAATGGGGGTGGTGGTCAGTTCATCACACCCTGTCTCTGCTGCTCCTTCCCCCTCAGAGGAGGATTCCTCAGACTCTTCCCCTGCTCCAGCACAGGCTTCCCATGGGGTTACAGCCTCCTTCAGGCACATCCACCTGCTCTGCTCTGGGGTCCTCCAGGAGCTGCAGGTGGATCTCCGCTGCTCCATGGACCTCCGTGGGCTGCAGGGGCACGGCTGCCTCACCATGTGCTGCAAGGGAATCTCTGCTCCAGTGCCTGGAGCACCTCCTGCCCTATTTCCTTGACCCTGCTGTCAGCAGGGCTGTTTCTCTCACATATCCTCACTCCTGTCTCCATCTGTGTGGGTTTTATGCCCTTACTGAAATACCTCATCCCAGAGGTGCTGCCACCGTTGCCAATGGCCTCAGTCTTGGGCAGTGGCAGGTCTGTCTTGGAGCCTATTGGCATTGGCTCCATTAGACACAGGAGAAGCTTTCAGCAGCTTCTCGCATCCCTTTAAGCCCCCGCTTTAGCTCCCCTCGCTACCAAAACTCCATCACGCAAACCCAATACAGCGTTAAACAAATTTGGCTTCAGCTGCTGTATAAAATCAATTCCAAAAGTGACTGTAGTTCATAGTAAGAATGCTTAGTGATGAAATATCCGTTAATTTGTCTCGGTGTCCTCCCAAAGAGGGAATGTACTTCAGTCTTGCTCATTTAAGAATATAATCTTTCTCTGATCTTTGAAGTGATGAAATGAAGGAGTAGATCACTGAGGCACAGAAATTAGAGCAGTAACAGAGCTATTAGACGGTAGAGCTCATTATTCCACCCCTAAAAGGCTACTTTACAGTTCATTCTTGGGTGCTTTGTCCAGTACACCTAAAAACCTGGGAGCATGGGAAGAATGAAGGAGCAATTCCAGTGTGCAGAAATGTCAGTCCTTTTCTCTCTGCTTTGATCCAGCCATAGGATGAAGCAAAGCAGTAATTGCTGCCATTATAGAGAACAAATCTATTTGCATTTCTACAGTGCTTCAGCTCTAGCTGTGAATGCCTAATCAGCCCTATTGCTGGAAAAATATTTTCGAGCCTCTTGTCAAATCTATGTCTGATTGCAGTGCATTACTGCAAAGCCACTTCACCCACGTCCTGGCCCACATCACTAGAGGGCTGTGTGAGAATTTCTGAAGCCAGTGCTGGTGTGCAGGAAACAATACAGCAGTGTCTGTCAGTGCTTCAGTAATCGGGCCTCTAACAGAATCCTGCCCAGCATAACATGCAAAGGTGTTTGTGTTTCTAGAGCTGTAAAACCCTAAAAAATGGATGTGTAAAGATTCCCTTACACACTTTTGCAGGAATAGCAAAATTTACCCCAATGTCCTTGCTAGCCTTAGCCATGATAATTACATTGCATTTTCCTCACCAAGACTTCCCCAGCAGTTTTGGCTGTAGGCTGTTTCTCATTCCCTGTTCTGCATGCTTTATCAGAGTGATAAGCACTATCAGCTACTGCTACATCCTGATGCAAACGTAGCTGCACAGTGTGACACATATTTGGATATTTACCCTGAATCCCAATGAGTTGCACCTGCTTTTCTAGTAATCAGTAGTTTTGTTCTGCCTTCACAGACGCTGAAAATTTAAGGAGAGTTTAAGCTTAGTATGCAGTTCTCAGGACTGATAGAGCTGCTTTGTTTCAATCACCCATCACAGAAGTGTTGTAATCTGGCCAAACCCCATATGCTTGTCTTATTTACAATTTTATTTCATTTGATATGGACGTGAGTCAGACAAAAATCATTTGTCTCATGATGTTTTTACATACACATTTAAGAATTTTATCTCCTGTAATCCACTGTCACTCTGTTAGAGCTGTTCCAAAGTCAAAATCATTTATACAAATATCTCAATATTTTCTCATCAAAACTATTCATTTTTCATGTATTTACAAAGTAAATTTTCCACGAGAAAGCAGCCAGCACCTCACAACTGCATTTCCATTTCATAATTTAATTATCATTCTTTTGCCTCACCCAGGAAACATTTAAGGCAATTTTCCATTTAATCATTTCAACTAAAAGCTACAGCAGTAGCTCTGGGTTTTAAAGATTGTCAAATCTCATCCTGTAGAATGGGAAACTTTGTTAAACAAGACACAACAATCATGAAAGACCCTGTAATGGGACAGTGTGTCCTGTAACTGGGCATGTGAACTCCTTAGTTAGAGAAGTGACCTCCCTGAGGTGCAACTATCAGTCTGTCCTAGAGATGTTACTTTCAAAAACTGTTCAGGAATGCTGTGGGAAAACTTTCTTTTATATATCCAACTTGTGGCTGTGTAAGTCTCCTTATCAGATCCCAGTGCTAGAAAAAATAAAATACATTTACTTAGAAGGTCGTTCTGCCTTCAGGAGAAAGGAAATGAAAACCTAGACAGGGAACGAAGTAGATCTTGACACATCTGTATATTTAGGCTAGAGGTTCCATCATATATCCTACAGGATCCTATAGGTTTATATCCTAAACCCCAGAAGGAATAAGAAATAACTTCCACCTACTGCCTTCTGCTAGCAATAGCTAACCAAATTTTTTGGCAATTCCTAAGCTTAAATGGGCTCTGTCCTTGGCTGTTGTCAGTGAGGCATGGATACAGGACAGAGCCACGGAACATACTCGTGCTGCTGAGTGGGTCAGCTTTGTGCAGTGTGAACTATAGTAAAAGAAGGGGAAAAAAGAATTCAGTGTAGGGCTTTTTGCATGGTTAAAGCCTATGAGGATCCCCCTGGTATGTCCAGATCTGACAGAAAGCAGCTTGCACTGAATACCTAGAACCTTCTTGGTAGTAGGGACAGGATGTTTTCATTGGCATTGTCATTCACTACCTTGAACTTGTCAAGTTGCTTGGAAAATGAAAGGGTTGCCTAACGTTCCATGGGTTTGGTTATTAGGAGCCTCTGCCCCAGGGCATTTACTGTGAAAATGTTGCACCTCCTGAGGCCGAAGGTAGGTATTTTTGGCAACCAATGTGGCAGAAATTTTTGGGACCTTTTAGGCCAGTCACTGGCATAAAGCCTGAGGCTGCCTAAGCAGCAGGGACTGGAATGGACAGGGAACATAGAAATGTAAGTTGTCTTACTTCCATCTTGTTGCCCAAATTCACTCTTTCCCCATTAACAGTGCTGCACAGGTCTTTGCCATAGACGTTTTAAAGCATCAGACAGGAAAAAGTCAAATCTTCTGCACATCATTCTCTTTATCATAATTAGCCATAATTAAAGAACAGATACATATTTGATGCAATTTGATATAAAAATAACAAAACTACAATGCAGAAATGGCTGTGTTCTATGGAGAAGAACCAACACCCCTGCATGAAGGAGCTGACTGAAATATTTGTGTTCTACTGGCACTGAATTCTGTGATCCAGGAGCACAGTCTGGTGGGGAAGATGCAGCTCCCACAAGGCAGCAGACTCCACCTCTATAGGACAATGATACTTGTCAAACTCATTATACAACTTCAGAAGCCACAAACCTATTAAATAAGAGAAGTTTAAAATAAAAATACAGTAGCACAATAGTGGGCTTCTCAGGGACCCTGCTGCTACATTTAATGTTTTAAAAACCATTTCTATCTAGCACACCAGTTAAGGATAACTGTATAAGCAGGGTATAACCTGCTTGCCATAAGTTAAATGTTTTGAAGCTCATGTCCTGCTGATTCATTCTGACTCATATCACCACAAATACTTTCACCCTGAGAAGTTATTTCTTGACTTGGAAGGTTCCTATTTCTGAAAGTTTATCATAGTAGTTTCATGTCACTTTAGGCCTATCTGCATGCCTGTCCACCAGTAATTTTTATTTCTTTTCCAACAAAAAACCCAATGAGCATCATTGCACATTAATACTCTTATATCCCTAGAAACAGAAGCTGGCCTGGGCACAAGAAATTTTATCATTCTTCTCCCTCTTTGTTTAACAGAGAAAGGATTGTGTTTAAAAATAAACCCAAACTTAAAATGCTTGTTAAAGGTTGGATGTGTTTCTTTCCCTGTCTATACACTTATAGAAATTCTCACTCTTTCAGAGGTCTAAATTTTGCATTTCAGTTACTAAGGCACAAGACTGATCCATATCCCAAGACGTAACCACGCCCTAGTTTAGAAATGTGGAACTTTGGTATGTTAAAGCTGGTTGATATTCTAAAGTGTCCCTTATTTCTAAGGAAGACTGAACCAAACCCAGGTAGGCACCTGGAAACTCTCAAGCCTTGGCAATATCCCTGTCCTAAACACATTTAACTTTTTCATCAAACAGTAAATTTTACATTTGAAAACTGCACTAACTTAAATGCCTATTGAGGGTACCTGGCAATCTTCATTTATAGTGCAGGTATGAATTCCTCTTTTCTTTGTTCTTGAGCTACTTGTACCACTATTTGACTGAGCTAATCCAATAAAAATGCTAAAACTGTTTCAAACATGTTTCTTTATAGTTCATTTCATGCCCTATTTTACAGCAGGTTATTCTCTAATCTCATTTACATTATTCTGAAATCATAAACTGATCCTAATTGCCTTTTAATGATAATACAAGCTCATTTAAAGGGAACATCAGGTGCTCCAGAGAAAACCTATTGTGGCAGTTCCTTGCAAATGAGATCATGGGGTTTATGTATTTTGATATGAAATATTGAATGAAAATATTTTCTTGTTTTGTATGTTAAATTCAATATTTACACTTTATTTTCAAATGTGGGGCAAAAGTGTTGCTGTTTCAGAATCTTTGGAAGAGTTCATTCTGAAATTTAGAGAATAGCTGAATTATTCATTAATTAGTTCAGGCTGAATAATAACCAGAAGCATTAGTCTGTCTTCAGCATAGATTGATAGCAGGTTAGGATCCAGCGACGTTTCTATACTTGGAGAGGGAGTTACAAACATTATTGGCTCTCACTTTCAAAATACTTTTGTTCTGAATTTCTGCTGAATCAGACTTGTTTTTTTCCTTTAATCACCCAGATCTGAGAGGTTTGAGGACTTTCCACAGATAGGTCTTTTATACTAACATTCTTGACTGTCCTGAAAACTATTTCTGAAAGTAGAATTTTTCTGTCATATGGAGTTCTGAAGTAAACTCATAGAGAAGTTTTTTTGACACATGGAATGTTCTTAAGGTTGAAAAGACAAAATTATCCTCATATATCCCTCTGTCAATATAATAATAAGGTGATACACAGTTATATTAAATGTTGGCACATTTGAGCCTTCAAAGGTGAAGAAAACAGATACAAAGTTTTGTTCTGGGTCCACAGCTAATCTGTGATAATGTTATCAGATGTGGCTAAAGCCATGGATTTGGCAGATTCTTTAATATTAAAGTCAGACATTTATACTGATAATGGGATGGGATTAGGGGTCTTAACATTTCAGAATACAAAGCACCCACTCAGCTGAGAACTAGAGAGAAACTTCTCATATTGGAGGCAATTTTATGAGCTGCAACAGGTTCTCTTGAACTTACAAAACCCCTAAATATTTAGACAAGACTAAAGTTTTCAGAATATTAACTTCTTGTAGGTAAAGAAAGAACCTTTCATGTTATGATTGCTAGAATTATGATAATCATTGAAGTATCTCATTGATGAATTGAATTCATCACTGACTGACTGAATGAGCCCATTAACCAGTGAACCCAATTTACCTGACCCCTGGCTGACTTTGTGTGTTAGTTCAGGATGAGACAAGAGTTGTGTAATCTGAGAACTCTGAGTTACTGACATTTAATTACATTGATTTTAACTCCTGTAGATAATACAATCACTGTCTTTTTTTGTCTCTGTAAACTGGGTATTTTCAGTCCTTCTGTTTTCATAATGAAAGTCCCTTGGTGTCACTAATATTTTCCTTAGAATTCCACCACCTTCTGTAAAACGGTGATTTAGGAATTTCTAAAATAATTTTCATTATTGTATCTGGAAAATCTTATGTCGGATTTTTCTGGATTTAATTTTTACTGTCATGAGGATATCTGTCTCAAAATATGTGTGTAAGACTGTCAGTAATTCATTATCTCTTTGACATTCTCTCAATTTATAACACTGAGTAAAGTAAATCTTGAGGTAACGTTTAAATTTGTGTAGTGCAATAAAATATTAAGTGGCACTATGATTTGGACACAGTACAGTTGACAGTGTTTCATGGCTCATTTACCCAAGTAATTATTACATTTTACTCGACACTCAAAGATCAAGTGCAGGTTTTTCATTGCAGAGGTTCAGGTTGTTATATATAATGCATAATGGCTCTAATTTAAGTGGAGCTCAGGAACACAGGGATCCTGAAGCTGTGTTATACTTATTAGAGAAATATTAAAACATTAAATTATATTGTGCAGTGGTGGTGAATTAGTTTGTATGTCTGTGATGCAAGCTGTTGTCAAACTCTATAACAGTGAGGGCTATTTGAAAGTCAGTCTGAAAAAAGAGATAAGAGATTAAAAAAAAAAAAAAGAAAAAGAACAAACCGTGAAATACCATTTATTGACAGATTCCAGTGAAGACTGGTGACCTCAACTAACATTTCATCGCATGTATGTTCACACTTTACCTTTTTATTCACTCCCTACTTTTGCTACACTGTTAGCATTTACCAGCAAAATCTACAATTGTGTTTTGAAATTTTGAACCTGGGCAAAACAGGGGTTTTTTTTCCATTTTAAAGGAAAGCATCTCTGTATTTCAATAGATATTTCCCATGGTTGAATGTACTACAAAAGACTATATTCTTTACTTTCATGAGGACAAATACATAGGAAGGTATTTTTAATTAAGCAAAGGCTCAGGCACAGCCTTTCTTTCCCTATCTCTGAGGTGTAGAGTGTGTTTCTCTCCATTTAGCCTTCCCATCCCAGCTTCTGATGTAAGAAGCAAACAGAAGATGATCTGTGACCACTAACAAAGTCTCAGTGGTAGATCTTTTGCACTGCCCATTGGGAAAAGCCAAGGGAAGGCCCCTTGGAGCACAGCAGGGCTCACTGGAGCTGTTTGTCAGATCTGGTGTTGCTAAAGCTTTGTGAGAGCTAAAGCTGTGCAGTTCTGATGCTCAGCTGTTGGACAGTCACTGTGCCCCAGGTAACTGGGGATGCAGTGAATTTGTAAAGTCGGGTTCTTTTCTGATCGCTGTTATTTATAGCCACAGGGGTTTTCTTCTTGTGTGATTTATACAGAATACCTTTAGGTAATGCTACTATTGCTTTATTGTTACCTGACACACTTCAGTGAGGTTTTCTCCTGCTTTGATTAGTGAGAAAATGATTGGAGAAATGCCCATGATAGTGCCCTTTCTAGTGACAAAACTGATTTAAAAGATGGCTAAAAGAAGGAAGTAGTAGCACATAGGGCAATTTGAAATAATGGATCACTGCAGCCAGAACATTTGATGTGAAGAATTCCATTGCATGGAAAAAGTTATAGAAATATATTGGTATGGTAGAAATAGAAAGATCAAAATAAAGGAATGAGGTTTTTAATGTTCATCTCTACTATTTATGTTTTTCAGCATATATTTTAAATTCTGACAAGTGACTTCTCTATTTCTATTATGGTACCAGTCAATCACTATGTTACTTCATATACAGGAAAGAATAAAATCATCTACTTTCCCTATTGTTGGCTTATTAATATCACTCTTCCATGTGAAAAAGAAGAAATGTGAAGGAAGAAATATTTTTTCATCTTTTACTTGCATGATTACAGTCTGTAGCTATGTTCAACTGGCTTCAAGCTACAAGATAATCATGTCTAGATAGGGTAAGATTCTTTAGGGAGTTAGACTATGAGATAAAAATTTCTCTGCAGACTAGAAAACATATTTGGCAAGAAAGATTTAAATTACAAGTCTCTCCCATGCTACACGGCATAACTGCACAAACACTTTAAATCTGGAATTATGCTTTTAAAACCTTTAACACAATAAAGACCCATAGTGAGATTCAGCAGTGATAATGCAATGAATAACAAAGCTGAAGAAAATACAGCTGCTGATAAAATCATTAGGCAGATGGGACTGTCTGTATTGAGGATACAGGGCATGTGTGTGTGCTGTATATCTTCACTTAGCAGGTTCTGTTACATTCTATTTATGTCCCCTACAGCTTTAAATTAAGAGCAGACTCTTTTAGAACTGGTAGGTTTTCCCAGTTTAGTTTGCATGAGAGGATGCAGTTGCTTTTCAAAGCAGTATCCGATAAACCAACCTGCCAATATATATTTATTGCCATAATTTTTTCAGTTTGCTCTACTGCAGAGGGATAGGTGCTGTGATGCCAGGTCCTGCAAGCTGAAGATGTGGCTGGGATTTTTAGCAGGCAAAGCTCAGCACAGATTTCTTACCTGACTACACTATTGAGGCACATTTTTACCACAAGAGATTTGAAGGATTTTTTTTGGTTTTCATTTGTCTCATCTCACATGTACCTAGGGTACCTTATGCACTGCCATCTTGTCCCACTTTGTGCACTGTTCATGCACATGTAGCCGCTCTCAACAGTTCTTCTGGACACCTCTGCTGTCTCACACTCCCAGGAGTGCTGGTCCTGGGCCGGTGCCTTTAGGACTAGTACAGCCTTTCTCTGTATGTTTACATGTCAGGTGTGCTGCTCACTGCGAGTTGCTTACACGGCCTTTCTCAGCCACCCATAGGACTAAAACTCTTGCCAGGCTTTCAGCCTTCCTGTCCTGAAGACTCTGGTAACTTTTCCCTTCCCAGTGTGGTCTGATCCTGTTTGTGACTACTTACAATGCTTCTGCCCTTTGCATCTTTCCTGCAGCCTCCCTGTTCTGCATCAGACCTACCCCACTTCCTCTGCTCCAAAACTACAAATTATCTCTCTTCTACTAGCAGTATGCTGAAGAGAGGTTTTGCTATTTTGAGCTTTCTGGCAAGAGTTTCCCAAAAACCCCCAAAGCAATTTTGCTGTCTCTTTTCAGATCCCTTAAAACCAGATGCTGCTAAAGGAAACTCTTGAAAAAAAATAAGCCTCTGTTGAGCTGCATCTAAAGCTCTTCCTGAGCATTTAGAAAGTTCCCTGTGTAGTAATTACTCTGTAAAGGCCTTAGGAGATGGTTCTTTTTTTCCCTCTACATGTAAACAGCAGCTAGTTCAAGAATGTCCCAGTCCAAGTAGCCTTCCTAGAGAGCAGCTTGATAAACAAACTCACTGGAACCTGCCAGCAGTACACCGACAGCCAGTGTGCTTTCCAAACTCCTTTCCTCAATGCAGAGCAGAACTGTGGTAGTAAAAAAAATGGATCCCTTACAAATGGAGACTCTTCCCTCCCCACTTTTCGACACCAACAAGCTTCAAAATTCGGTCCAGCTTCAAAAATATAAAGACAACCCAATGCTCAGAATAATTAAAGCCTTGAAGAGTTTTTGTTCTGGTTCTTCAGTGTCTGTTATTTACTTTTGTTAGTTTTGTCAGTTTAAAGGGGGTTTTTGTGTTGTTGTGCTGAGGTTTTGTGTGGTTTGTGTGGTTTACTTGCCAGTTCATACTGGAAATTATGGTAGTTAAAAGTTCAGTTTCCCAGAAGATTCTTACTTTAGCAAGTCAAATATTTATATGGTGTCTGCTCTACTGTGTAATGACAGCATTCTATGTAGCATTTTTTAGAGATGAGGCACTTTGTAAGTGCCAGACTTGCATAATCTGGAATATTCTGAATTCTCATGTGTTTTATTACATTACTGTTTTTCTCTTTTCCTGCTGAAGTGATAAAATACTTGCTCTAGGTTGGTGGGCTCCTCCCCAGACTTTAAAAAAAAAATGTTTGAGTGTAGAAAATGTCAGGTCTCCTGCAGCAAAGCTAATCTGAGTTTTATTCTTCTGTTTTCTTACTTTATTAATGTTCCAAATCTATGACAAATCAGTTATTCACAAATATTTTTGAAACACCAAACCATCACTAAGTCCAAATGAGAAATTTTCAGTAACTTTTTATCACTGATCAATTTAGCTGCAATTTGTTTCTAAAGTATAATATTTCTAATCATCTACTTTCTCATCACATAAATACATTGCTGAATTTGAAAATTTATTCATGACAAAAAGAAGTTGCTAAGGAGTTACGGCAATTCCAAATCAACTCCCTGCTCTGTATTGATTCTCTGTAGCTTCTAGAACAGACATATATATATAGGTGCAAAAAAATGGCATTATTTGGGACACTTTGTCACCTACCAAAATTCATAGCTTCAAGACACCCACACAAAGCTAGAGGGACAGAGGGAAAAGAATTTGACTTCAAAACGTAGGCTTAAGGTCAGACTTCCATCTTCCATGACGTGTGGTACCACGTCACCTGGTACCACATCACACTTGCACATTCATGCGCATTCCAGCTGCCTAATTTAATGAATAATGGCTTATTATAAGCAAGGTGGAGCAGCTTGTAGGAACTGGGACCCTACTTTGGCATGCTCTTAGTGTAGGAAAAATGAAGGACAATGGGGTGAAGCAAGATTTTGGATCTGAGGCTCGCGTGTCCTGCTCTATTAGAGTAGAGTGAAAAGGGACTGCAAAGTGGAGCCACCTCTTTTTCCTGCTGCTTTGGGCTTTGTGAGGGTCAGGATCTCTCTGTGGTTCTCACTGGAAGACAGGTCATTCATTAGTTTGTGAATCCCAGAGGATCTCTAGACAACCAGGATGTGCATTTCACAGTGCTGGACAAGCGCCCCCAAAAAAACCTCTTGGGAATTAAGAGGCTTTATGGATGAAAAGTACAGCAGGGACCTAAGGCAGCAGCTCTGAGGACTCAGATTTTGGACAGAAGTCTCCTATCCTAAGTCTTGTATAGCTCTTTGCCTCATTCTTTTTGTTCCACAGAATACTACTCACTGCTTCATTGGGGGAAAATGAAGGGACACTATCTCTGGTGCTTAGGACAGCGTTCTAAATGATGCACAGTTCACAGTATAAATGCAAAATCCAGGCCTATGCAGAAAATAGCTCTTACTCTATAATATTATCAGAGAAGGATCATCTAGAACACAGAGACAAAGGTCCCATAGCTTAACAGGCAACAACTTTACCAAGGAATTTGCAATATAGATTTTTAAAAAATTCAAAAGTATATAAAATAAAATTACTTTGCAGTATTATTTTAAAATTAAGATTTTCAAAGCCACACTGGAAATTAGAGTTACATTGATTTGCAACTCAGGTTCTGTTTCCTTTATACTGCCCTGAAGATCTCGGTTCTGAAATTCTAAAACAAGAAAAAATAAAATTTAGCATTCTCTGCTAGTAGAAAAGTAAAAAAGATGATTTCACAGACTGGAACTGGAAATAGCAGTGCTGTCCTACTCAACAGACTCAGAGCTTCTTCCATTGGTGTCAATAGCCTGCTCTGAGTCAGCAGTGAGCACAGGGTGTGAACATGTTCCAGTGGGACAGGAACATTCTGCAGGAAATTCAGTCACTGATGCTCTGATTCATTTACAGCTTACTCAAAGACATTTTAATAAAATTTTTAAAGTGTATTAAATGGATGTCTGAAGATTAATAAAGCAATCAGATTTACTGAAATTTGGGGTAAACTTGCTAAAAATATACTAAATGTATCAAATTAAATGACAGCAGCCCTAAAAATCAATAAGACTTTTTTTGTTCCAATTCTACTTTATAATAGCAATAGGGGCATCAGTGCAGAACATTTCCTTGTGATCAATATCCTACTGTCATTGGGGTATGCTTTCCTTGTTGGATCTCCATTAACAGCTGTGTTGGGTACTACTGGATGATATGTAATATCACTACCATTGGGAGCTCAGGTATCCAGCTAGGATCAAAGTGTTCAATATGTAGAATTATCATTACTAAATTTGCCAAATAGAACTTAGTTTTATTTACTATTTTAAAATATTTTTTAAATGAGGGAGAAGAGTATCTCTGGTCAAAACTGCAAGTAGGTTTAGGCAATTATTTCTAAAAGACATGGCTGTGCTCACTTCCATTACTGTGGCTTTGGAGACAATTGAAAACTGGGAGAGCAGCACCACAGTCAGTTTTTGAAGGACTCATTCCTCAAAGCTGACAAATTTTTCCGGGGGTAAAATGACTAAGTTCACTGCAAGGTCTTGAGTCGTTATTCTTTGGGAAGGGAGAGAAAGTGAGCTCATCAATCAGGGAGACCCACAGCTGGATACAGTGTTTTAGGGCAATTGGTGGTGAACTGTTTGCTAGAGAGCTTTTGTAAATATGTACACAAATACTCAGGGCCACTGGGGAATGCTGTGGTGACCTCTCTGATTCCTTCCTTTTGCAATACAGTGAGCTTGGTGAAGCATCTGCAAGCGATTTGTCATTAACTCTCAGGCTGTTTCTTAATTGCACTTTGTCTGTCCCTCAGACCTGTGCTGATGTGACTTCGGGAGCACCTTAGAAGGATAGCTGAGGGCAAAACCTAGCTCAGGATGTGCATGCATGGAACTTGTTTAAATGATCGGTTTACAGTCTGAAATTAGAAGAGCACAGTTGTCAATTTATGTGTTTATGGAACACGTATTGAATGTAATGGGGTTTATTATTAACTAGACCGAAAATGTACAAAATCGTAAAAATCTGCAACAGGTTCCAACAACAAGGGAATCTCTTTTTTTCAAGTTATTTCAAGATTCTTATTGGAATGCATATCTCAGAGGGCACTGCCTAGTTATATAAACCAGTGATAACATTTCCTGTGAAACTGGTGAGTTGTTAAATATGCCCTTTTAGAGACCTTACGTGGAGCTTTGAGTGCCGCTAACATTTACAAGCTGCTAGAATAAAACAATTCATTTAGAAATACAGAGCAAGCCATAGAGCTGATAGTAGAACTGCCTTTGTTTAAATGTTCTACATTAGACAAATTAGTCTTAATAATGTCTTCTTAAGCTTACCTTATCTTTCATTTTGAAAAATAAACAGCCCAAACCATTGTTCTCTGCTGACAGCAGATGACAATTACTCAGAAAACCTTTGATTTGGAATTGTCTCTGATGTTTCAATACAATATTTGACAGTAGAACAGGAAATAGAACTTTTATATGATACCAGTTTATGTTCATTACTCATGTGATACGTTCATTGAAAGAGAATAAGAACCTGTTTAATACAGTAAATTAAACACAAGTATTAAATACTCTGTCTGATACCAGTCTTATCTTTGCCCTGACAGGTTGATAATATATGGCTTTGTGAAGGCCATGGTACACATTGGCCAACTAAAGCAATGGGAATTCCACTTCACTGACTGTTTATTTTTTGGATCGCTGATGTCCGCCACAGATCCAGGTAACCATTTCAAATAAGTTACTTTTTCAAAAGTCAGAAGAGTAAATAAGAATTCTATATGCCATAGAAATGTTCAAAGTCTCTGTTCTTGCTTTTTTCTCTCCTTAGCTGTTAAATATCTGATATTCTGATAATCATAAGTCAAATCAGCTCCAGAGGTCCCTTGTGGGTTTTTTTAGGAACTGGTTTTCCTAGATTTAGCTCGCAAACTTTATAATTGAGGTTGCTGAAAAGATTGGGAAAATGTTCTCTGATCTTCAGGACACCATCTGTTGACTGCTGATATGAGAACTGCTACAAACTGGAGCCTCACAGATAATAATCACAACCTCACACCCACGTGTGACCGAACCCAGTTTAAAGATATGGGGAATGGAGTGTTCAGATCTGGCCATATAAATACTGTTTATAAAGTATCAGTTACAATTTGAGCAAAGTATTCATGATAAATACAACTCTAAAAAAACAGATACCAAGAAATTGACTTGAATTTGCAGATGTGAGATTTAAAGCCCAAAGTCACAGTAAATAGCAAAGTCTGGGAAGCAGACTCACTCAGTTTTGGAATCACAGAATTACAGAACCATTTCAATTTGGAGGGTTGTCTGGAGGTCTTCTAGTCCAACCTTCTAATTAAAACAGGCTAATAATCTCAAAGTTAGCCTAAGTTTCATAGATTTGTCCAGGTTTTGTTATGTTGAAAATGTTAGTAAGAGTACTCAGATATTAAAAGGAAAGCATTGCTATTTGCCACTGTGGGAACACAGTAAAGGAGAAGGTGAACAGAAGATTTTTTTTTTTAATATGTTATTTACTAAGACAAAGTACAAAACTTCTGCACGGGTACATTGGAATTTTGCAAATTTTCTTGAGTTGTTAAAGGAAATGGAACAGAAAACATATTGTGATGCATGTGAGATGCTGCATTAGTGTTAAAAAAACTACTCTTGAGAAGCTTCTCTGAGAAACTTAGGAATAAAACTTTCAAATTCCTTGCTTTTAAGAGAAATGAGAAAAAGCAATACTGTTCTACAAATTTTTTCCAGTCTTTAAATGAACTCTCAATATTTAAAAAAAGATTTTGGGCTTGTGATTTATCATTCTGATGGCTTAAAAGTACGGTATAAAACAATTTATTTCCACAAAACCAGTTGTTGCAAGATTATTGTAAAAGATGCATCAAATTGTTATTCTCAAATTAATCCAAGCATCCAATATGCTGCCACTTCTTAGATCACCCAGCTATATTAATAAGATTCAGCACATGATCGGAGCCCATCCTCAGAGCAAGAGAAAAACACAGACGTTGGAAGCACAAGGAAAACCTAGGAAAATAAACTCTTATGGAATAAAAGCGTCCTTACAATTTCCAAGTATATTTCTTGATAGTGCTAAGAATAGGGTTTTGCAGCTGGCTTAGTTTCTTTTCCCATTTTCCAGACTATTTAGTTTCACAAATGTTGACTTATGACGAGTAATGTGCAAGACAAGTGCACTAATTTTCATTATAAGAGTATTAAATCACCACTGATTAATCTGGAATGATCAAGAGAAAAAAAACCCAAAAAAACAACAAAACAGAAGCTCCTCTTGCAGTGTAAAGAATAAGTTACAAGGATTATTTTTCCCAGAGTTTTAAACAGGCTTCAAAAGCTAAAGATGCAGTTGAGAAAACTATTTTTAGTGTGACAAACTGTCATTGATTAATACTGTTTCTAATTACTCCTCTGCTTATATAGTGTCTGTGCACGTCCAAGAGGTTTTTTAACATTCGGTCTTGCTCCCTCTGCTATCAATTCACAATATTCTAAGCTGTTTCATGTGTTCACTAATCTTATCCATAAATTTCAACCCCTCAAAGACTTAAGAGAACTTTGAATAAAGTTTTTCATTAATTAAATGGTTGACACTGCTGAAAATATTTCATTGTTTTGTAGGATTTGCTAGTGAATTATAATCTCAAGTATGTACAGAGCTCACTGGCATTCCAAAATCAGTGAAAATATGGTGCCCTAGAGGACTGATACATATTAGGGCATAAAATAATCAGTATAAAGATTTTATCTGTGATATGTAGGGTTCATTTTGGGTTTTTTAAAGAAATCTTTAGTAAAATGTTGTGAGTGTTATGAACAATAAATTAGTCTTAAGATGAAATAATAAATTCCTGTCAGATTTGCTACATGGTTTTTCATTTAATTCTTCACTGCGTAGAATTATAAAAAATTCCTCATTTCAAAAAGAGATTTAATTTCCCTTGGCTGTGGAAAGCAATTAAGTCTCAAAAGATGCTAAAAAGTGATCTGTTGACTTGACAGCAGTTGGCTTGATTGAGCTCTTTATTTGTAATAGTAAAGATGACTGGTAGATTTTTACGTGCTAAAGACAGACTTTTACTGTCAGGGCAGTAAACAAACATATGCCAGCTAAAATTTTCTAGTATCGTTAAGAAGAAGGAAATAATGTCATAGCACTCTGCATGTTTTAGTTCTGAAGGTTATCTGAAGATTTTTAATATAGATATTTTTGCATAAAAGTAATTCAGAACAATTGTTCTTACATGCTGCATGTTCTCTTACATAGAAAACTAGCACTTGAGCTAAGATTAAGAAATTAATTTATGACTGGATATACTTGGGACTGTGTTTTGCATTATAGGCTGTGATCCTTAAATATCAATGATAGTTTGTGATGCTTCAAAAAACTTTCATATCTCTAGAGAGGAAAGTTAGAAACTTCAGGGACAAAACAAGGTTACTCTCAACCAAATAATTTGTCTTACAGAGAATGTCTCCTTCAAATAATTTATCATTTTCAGTAGAGAAAGTTTCTCATTTTAAGATTTCAAGTGAAAGGTTAAATTTTAAAAAATAGAATTTTAAAATTCCCAAATTATCCTTTCGTTATTCTTTGATTTAAAACATGAGACTGGTATTTACATTCCTCTTTGTTCTGATCAATAGGTATAATTTATCACGTTGTCACGGAAATCATATCTTCTTATTGTTTCATCTGCATAAAACAGCACAGATT
Source organism: Aleadryas rufinucha (assembly GCA_013397815.1). Lineage (NCBI taxonomy): Eukaryota > Metazoa > Chordata > Aves > Passeriformes > Aleadryas > Aleadryas rufinucha. The sequence goes on from VZTH01010337.1 coordinate 1,502,301, forward strand.
TCCCTGTTTCACTGTTGAAAGGGTTTCCTTGTGTTAGCATTAGGTTTTGATTTCTGTAATAAATACGTACACCCAATTTAGAAATAAAAGAAATATAAAATTTATTAAATGTCCGAAAGATTCGAACACGCAACGCCACGATCGAATAAAAAGGACAGCACCAAGCCCGGGGTTGGTACTGGGTGAGCAGTGGTCCGACCTCTATCGCATCAGACCTCCCTGTGTTCACCCTTTTCTGTCCTTTGGAGTCCACTTTTATACAGTTCTTATGCATAAAGTCTGGAGATGAGCATTCTTTTACTGTTTCCCATATTCATGAAGTGTAGCTTTCAGGTGGACAAAGCGTATAATTTTCTATCACCAGTGGAGATTGTCTGATGAATCGTTGCAGTCCATATCGTGATACTTAATCTGGGTTGTTTACACCTGGGCTGGGTGGAGGTTCTCGGAGATGGGCCATCAACCCTCTCAAGATGGACTATCAGCTCTGCTGGGAACTCTGCTATGCAGTGGGTGATCTAATCAGAATGCCTTTCTGGCTTTGTGTGAGGTTTTGGTCTTGTCAAAAGGCTAGTTCAGGCTTGTCCTTATTTTAACTTTATAACATAAAATATAACTTTATACACTTTAGCACGAATTCACATATAACAATTTCTAACGTACCCTGACTCTGGGAGTGTTTTGGTGTGATCCCTTCAGAGGGGACGGAGCAGTTCCTCCCAATGTTCTCGTGCAAGCGTCACTCCTCGAGAGCAGCAGAGTGAGCGAGGAAAAGGAGCTGATATGGAGCCCCCAGATCTCAGTCCCTGCCCATCAGAGACCTCGAAAGTGAAACTGCAGATTAGGGAGTTGTGGCCCAGCTGTCCCCTGTAACCACAGGGGACAGGCAGCCTCAGCAACGAGCCCAGGTCCAGGGTGCCCGTGGCTGTAATGGAATAATGAACAGAACAGACCTGGCACAGGATGTAAAGATGGGACCTCTGCCCCAGCCACCAAAAATGCACAAACAGTACAACTCTGGCAGTCTCCAAGGCTGCTGCTATTAACACGTTCTGGGCAACGAGCTTCCCATCCAAAGACATTTCGCATACCTTTAGCTCTTCCTTCTTTTTTCTTTTTTTTTCCTAATTTTTGACATTTCAAGTATAGAAAACCAACTTACCTTCACAGGGTTTGCTGAAGCACAGCTATTTCTGAGCTATATGAACTCCCTTACCGTTAGTCACATCGACAATCACAAGGCTCTTCCCTATTTGAAGTTACTATGGTTACAGCTGAACTGGAGCTGTGAGTTGCACTGCTCTTGTTATTGATAAAATTGGATATTTATCAGAAAGAGCAGTTTCTGTTTCTCATAAAAGCAAAGGATTTTGCATTAAGAAGCATAATGTATAAATACAACAAGGTAATGCATTTCAAACACTGGTTATGTAAGACTGTTTATAAATGTATTTTTAATTAAAATATATGTCTGCTTTCTTCTTATTCACCACTGAACTAATATGTGAGTACTGTGACTTATTAATAGGGAGAGTCTATAATTCAAATTGGATTTTTTATTTTTAGACAATGCCAATAGGAAATAAAAGATTAATCTTATTTTCTTCCCATTTGATACCACCTTCCTAAAAGAATTTAGGCACATGAGCTATGAAAGATATTAATAGTTCCAGTCAGAAGACTAAGGTATAATAATACCAGTACTTTATACAATGGTGTAATTTATTTTTTGAGTTTCTTTATTCTTTTAAAACTAACAGCAAAGTAGCATTGAATACAGTTAGCATAGGGATTGTTGTAATTTGATGACATTTCAGTTATATATAATTTTACAGGAATCTATAGCAAGCCAATTTGTTTCTACATTTGTCAAAAGATACCATTCACAACCCAGCTCCACAGGCACTTCTTATGACTTGGGTACAACTAAAATCTTGTTGGGCTTAGCACGTGACAGATGTTACCTCAGTCCACGAAGTCAATGAAGAAGTGAATCAGACTGCTGTTGGCATAACCTCCGTGAAAATCTTAGATGCCTCACTATTTCCTGCGTCCCATCACTAAATTTTTAACTGAGGTTCACAACCCTTTCTGAGTCAGCAGCTTTGGTACATTTTATTTCTATTTGTGTCAGTTTTCTACTGCCACAGAAGGTGTTAGTGCTCCCCCATTGACCTGTCCTTCCAGCCAGTTCTTTATCTGCCTCTATTTCTGTCCTCGTATGCTTACATTGAAATAAGAGATGCTGTGTACTTTAATGAAAAGTAGTTTGGTATTTTTATAATACATATTGTATCTAATTAATTATACAAGTCTTTGAGTAGTTACCACACAAAAACCAGGCCCTACTTACTGTTCCTCAGCAGTGCCTCCAGAAAGCCAGAGGCGAAGCTGACTGTAGTGCAGCATCTACAATCTTTACTTAAATATCAGAGTTCTCACAGACTAGATATGTTACTGTGGTATAGGATTATTTTAAAATTGCTTTCCTTGAGTTTTAAAGTCATCCATTAGACAAAACATGATGTGACTTCGTTGGACATGATGACTGTTCCTAGAGCATTATTCTATCCAGAGGTAACTTAAATTAACTTTCTTCCATAGCAGAGTATCACATCCCTTTTAATGTGTCCATGCTGACCTATGCCCGTAGATTCTCATAATTAATGAAGGCAAATGTGATCGTAGGGAAACGAGTAGAAACTGGTGGTCAAAACAAGGTGCAAATGTTTCCTTGAGCTCTTAAATAGGGTGGATGTGCTAAAGATCCTGCAGTTCTGTTCTTATAAAGATACTATTTATCATTTTCATTAATGAGCTGGCTAACACAACAGAGGGTGTTTCTTTATTGTACAATATTCTGCTGAAAGGAGATTGCAAACACTTTGAAAGACACGATTAGAACTCAATATGATTCCTGTAATGTCCTAAAATAGACAAGGATAAACGCTACACTTAAAAAAAGCATCTTCATAGATAGCAGATAAGAAGTGAGCATTCACTTCTGAAAACAATTTCAAGTTTACAACCTATGAAAATGAGTCATAAGTACCAATACATAGCAAAAAAAAAAAGGAAAACAGGATTTATTAACATGTTCTACAGCATTTTTTTCATTCTATTTCTTGACAGCAAGTGTCAACTACATTACTGGGATCTGATTTTAGGCACTGTATTTCAGGAAAGATATGAGCTGATTAGAGGGCAAGAAAACACTAAAAGGAGGAGATTGAAAGAAGTGAGTCATTTTAGGGAGGAGATGTCTGAAATGAGTCTTTGAATAGACAAAATGATGCTGGAAAGAAAATCAGAATAAATATGAAAAATTATTCATCTCTCATTAGGCTAGGAATGGAAATTACAGACTTGAAGAGCAGGAGGGGAGATTTGGGTTAGATGTGATTCAGGAATAACTGCATTTATAAATTGTATGAATACTGAAGAGAGAGTCAGACTCCCTTGGGATTGGTGGAACCAGCATCACTTCAGTTCTTAAGAACAAATCAGAGAAATATCTGTCAGCAGTGGTACAGCTGAACTTTGCTCTGTCTTGGGCTAGACAAGCAGAGGGAGAGAGCAAAGACCAGAACCCTACAGCCAGGGACAGGTAAAGAAGATCCAATAACCTCCCCTGGAAATAGGAAAACATTGGAAATGGAAGATACTTTCCGAGAACTGGGTGAACTGGGGAGTTTCTCCCAGAAGAGGCAATTGATGCATTACTGTGTTGCTTGCTTTATTATTTTGCTTGCATTTGAAAAGATTTTAAGTCATATTTGTGGGGTAGAGTTGGGAGAGAAGGCAAGAAGAGAAAGTTGTTTACTTAGGAGGCAAGAGGAAGGAGAGGAATGTGTAGGCATTTCTCTAATTGGCTTGGCCTGCTACACACACACCCCAGCAGTACATCGGACTTTGATTACTGTTTTCTTTTCCTTCTATCATTATCACAGAGACTATTAATGAGAGCCCAAACTAATTAGCTAATAAGCAAAAGCTGAAAGTGGCAAATAGGTTTAGAAAACAAGTCTGTTTTTATGCCAATGACATTACTGAGCAGGAGACTAAACTGAGTCCACATTTAGCACATTAAGTCAGCATTGCTAATCAGGCAAAAACGTGAATATAGATGTTGGTGAACCAAGAAAATATCTTTTGTCAATAAAGCTTCTGCCTACACCTTTGAGCTATTCTGGGGAAAGAAATCTTTTCCTAGTTTAAATTATAACTGCAGTGGGAGTAGATGGGTGAGGTTACCAGAATGGTTAAATATAACTAGCTAATTTAAATATAGCCATATCAGCAAATGTTCAGCTACACACATCTCCTAAATTGTCTTCTGTAGAATAACACTTCCAGAATTTTTCATCAACAGAAATCACTTTGACATAAAATCTCACAGGAGAACTGAGCATCTATTTTGGCTTTATAAACTGATTTTGAGATTACATAGATATTTAAGTGCCATTTAGAAAATCAGCAGTAATGCTTTCAAAGTTCCAAGAAATGTTATTAAGACAAAGCATAATCAGCTGGTCTTGCTTTTGTGTGGATTATCAGCAGTCATGTGAATGTAAAAGTATATAATTTTCCTTTCTAAAATGTCAGATAATGAACATGACATCCCAGAGACACTCCTAATCTTTGGGATTCCTGGGCTATGAGGACTGCAATTGCACAATTATGCACTAGAATGAGCACCAGTGAAGCAGTGAGTTACCATGTAATTTTTAACCAGACAAGCAATTGGGGGTCTTTACATTAAATTCTGTTTGAAAAGAGAAAGCTCTGCTTTGTCCATGCAAAGAGAAAACAATAATAATAAGAAGAATTAGAATAATACACAGAACAGAGACAGCCTTCTTCAGTTGAAGATTATGAAGTGCAAGATAGACCATAGGAAAGACTGTGATCCCCTGTCTGCAGGAAGGAAACCGAGGCACAAAACAGATAAGGCCTAAGTTAATATCTACAGGACTTAATTACCTGAATATGAACCAAATGTCTAAATGCTCCTGAGGATGTGTTTCTTAATTATTTGCTCACATTCAATTTAAATTCAACACACTCTATATTTTCTATTGTACTGGTAAATTGAAAATCAAATATAGGATTTGACTCAGGGAGAAGGAAGGAACTTAAACTACTGATATGCTGGAGGAACCTTAGAATGGGTTGCAGATATCCTGGTCTGGGTCAGAGGCTCCATGGCTACCCATGAGCTGCATCCAAGCTGAGCGTGTGTCCGGACAGGGTGGTTATGATGCATGTTCCTTAGTGAACATGTGTAACGGATGGATAAGTGCTATTATACCCTTCTTAAAACAGGTAAACCACTACTCATTACACACAAAATCCTCAGCAAAAACCAAGTCTTTTCAGCACTCTTATTCCTCTGTCACAAGATCACAGTGCTTTATGCACAGTGAAACATGCTGTGACATTTTCATTTAAGCAAGATTCTCTGCATGAGACGGAAAGCTTCTTCCTAACTCAGCTGAAGCATCAAAACTCATAGATTTGATGAATTTAAGGGTCTTATATATTCCAGTTATCTTTTAAACTCATTTTTATCCACTTAGCCAATATATAGGACTGGGTTTGTCAAAACCAACATTCTAACGTTGCTTTATTTCTTGAACTGCCAGAGGAATAAGAAAATAACACTCACTTTGCTTTCTTTCCATACAGTGACAGTCCTTGCTATTTTCCATGAGCTGAATGTGGATACAGATTTATACACACTCCTGTTTGGAGAGAGTGTCCTAAATGATGCTGTGGCTATCGTGCTGACACAGTAAGTTACACCCACCTCCATTCTTTACTTGGTGAGATAATTAAAGCTTGAATCACTGATATCATTCTCATTGATACAGTTTGCTCAAGTATAGCTATACCACTTCAAGGTTTTGTTACAAAGATGTAGTTTTAGAATTTTTCTTGGTTTGTTAAACACTCCAATTCCAATATCGTTAATAGCAACTGTATATCCAGAATGCAATTTTAGTTAATGTTCTTTAACCCAGAAAGCAGTATATTCTGTAAAATGGTAAACTTAATTTATTATGATTTCTTTTCTCATCTAAACAAGGTATCTTGAAAAAATAATGCTAAATGAGCACCTAGGACATAGGGCAACTATAAAATTCAAGACAGGCTCTTTCTATTTTTTGAAATCTATTCTTTTCCAAGAGTAAAACCATGAAGTGGTACACAGTACTTGTTTATCTGCTTCTGTCTGTGGAAGCTGGCAGAGCTTCAGATGGCAATATTATCTTAAATTTATATATAGCTTTTTTATTCTCAGGAATCCTCAAACAGATCACAAATGATGGGCCAAAATCACAAAAGTCCTAAAAACCGATGTCGTAAAAACACAGATGCTAAGTACATGATTAACAAGATCTCAAGTTTACTCTACTCTGTATGTATTATATGCTTCCTGGAGCCTTGCTATAAATACAAATAATCCTCTCAGATCATCTTAAAAGTAACAGAACTGCAAAATCAAATTCAGTTCTCCATGATGCTTGAAGATGCTTCACCGTAAGCCTCAATTCAGTGCCAACTTTCTCCTTAAAACATGGTCCCTTGAACTAGGGTTTATCCTATCCTTCAGAAAAAAAAAAAAAAACTTTTAAAGATTTTGCAGTAGTTAAAAAATGAGCTTAATATTTTGTCTAAAGCCCCATGGAGTGTTGACTTATAATAATTGAATTGCAAAAAGAAAAAAACAAATTTGTTTCACAATACAAAAAACCACAGTATTCTTATTTATCATTCTCCAATTACCAGTCTAGTAACGAGCACCTACACTAAACTCCTCACACTGTTTTCAGAGCAGGAGCAATATTTTCAAACACTGTCAAGTGTCTGAGTACAGAAGTTCACTATTAGATACAGCATGGCTGTCACATCCAGGGACTGGGGCTGGAATGTGTCACTTAGGACAGCATCTGGTACATCAGATATTTAAATGCACAAAAGGAAAACTAAGCAAAGACCAGACAACTTAGTAGAGAGAACAGACAGAAAAGCATTGAAGCAGCTATTAGAGTTGAAAAGAAGCATGTGGGTGGCAATAAGTCTGAGGTTTTTATATCTCTCCCCTGGCATTGTTTAATAACAGCCCAGACATTTTCAGCTCATTTAGACGCTTCATCTGTTAGTGCAAGGTTCCCAGACAAGGAACAGTAAGGCTCCAAGCAACTCAAGGGAACCCAGAATGTTTTAAGTCTCTCTAGTTTTCAGTCACCCTGATGCCAAAGCACACAGATCTCCCAAAGGAGCAACTCAACTGAGAAAAAATCTAAAAAGTCCCATCAGATTCCAGTTCCATCGGTATTCCAGTACATGATTCATGAGTTTCTAAACTCTACTGTTCCCAGTACTCAGGTCTAGGTTATGCACCTCAGCCTATCTCCTTCTCATGTTTTCTTTGCTGTACATGGGAGATTACAAATCTTTATTATAGAATCTCTCGTCACTGGAAAACTGATGTATTTTTTTGTATATTCACTGTGACTGACTCTTTGATTTCTACAGTCATTTGTAGAGACTGAAGAGAATACATGGCACCAGGAGTTCCACGTCATTACTCTCTGGCTTAAATAATCAGCTTCTGCACAAATACAATGCTTCTGCAACCCAATATAATCTTCCTGTAGCTTTTTAAGGAAAGATATACTGTTAATAATGTCAACTTCAGGTCATTAACACCCTACTAAACCAACCTGAGTTTAAATGAAGAAAATTGTTTTTCCATCACAGCAAAAGAACAGCTATTTTTTTCCTGTATACCATACCATTCCTGTGTACAAACACAACATGGTCATAATTACAGCAATAGAAGTCTATTTAAAAAGGTGTGAGAATAATGTTTACAAATCTAGAAAAGCAATAGTAAGTAATTTAGTACACTACATAATGATAACCAGAAAAAGAGGATATGAAAATACACATTGTCTTTGCATTATCTAACAGAATAAGTAAGATAATGTCTGCAGGAGTGACTCACTGCAGGAAAGGCAGGAAGAGAAAAGAGAGAAGGCCCTTAAGGCTGGAGGTGGCAATTTGGCAAGGTGACGGCAGTATGGCTGTCTGCCAACAAGGGCTCAGATTGATCTCTCTCCTTTCTTTCAGCTTCTCCCTCCAATCTCTATTTTTCCTGTGCTGTTTTCATTTAGTTTAAGAAGGACAGAAGCAGGACCAGCTACCCCTGCATTTTTCCTATGGATTTAGCAAGTCACACGAGCTGTGTGTTGATGCAAGGGTGTGTACAGACAGCGGCCAGTTGCCCTCAGAAAATACTAATCAAGGACACAAGTTCTCCAGGCCAGTTTAACAACTCTCCTCTGGCCATCCTGCCACACCAAATACCTGGGTGTTTGTGAAAATTGCAAGATTTCATTTATAGTGTGCTATTTTAAGATAAGCCGTGCAGGAGGGATCACTGTGACTCAAATTGACAGCAGTGGCTGCAGGAAGGCTGACAAGCTGTTGTGCATCTGGGAGAGCTCACACACACAAGAGCCTCTCTAAGCAAGGGCATTGGAGATGGAACAAGGATTTTCTCCAATAGAAATCACTTCCAGAGCTTCTTACGACTTTTCATTATTAGGATAGAATTCTCACAGAAACAAACATCAAGAATTCAAAGTATTTAAGAAAAATGATGGCAGAACCTTACTTATTAGATTACTAAACATCTGCTTTTACCCAGAAAAACCCATATGACTAATTATCCACAAATATTTTCTACATACTTTGTTTTCCAGAATACTGACTGAGGAAAATCATGGTAAAAGTAGTTTCATGAATCCTCTTTAATATTTCCAGGATTAATATATACCAACTCAGGTCATAGTACTTCTTGACTCAAAAAATACTTTCATTCTATTCTAGTTATACCTTACACAAGTTAATATCATGCTCAAACCATTCTTCCTTGGCAGAAGTTTGTATAGGACTTTCTAAAATAACATGGTGAAGGTAACTGATTTATTGAAAGGGTAACAAATTTATTGAAAAACAGTATCAATTTCCAGGGGAAATAACTCAGAAGACAGAGTTCAGCTCAGTTTGTGCTGAGCACCCTCTAAGGTTGTCTTTTCTCATACAGTGATTCCTATAATTATCTTAGACAGACAAGAGAATTCCTCCTGACACTGGTGATTCTTACTGGTAGGCATAGTCATCATATTACTAATTTTAGTACCGGTTAGATCTCTTGAAAATATAAGAAATATTGTGATATAATGGAAGTTAAATAGAAAATGAATAAGAATCATTAAACCTTTCTGGTTCTAGGTAGTTGTTTACCTGTGCTGTTATTATTTCAGTGGTTGTAATTCTGTTATTATGTGATTGAACTTGAAAGTAGCATACACAAGAGAGAAATGTAATCAGAGACACAAGAAACAGACATGTGACAAATATCAAATGCAGTTACAAGTATTCAGTCTATGTTTCATGTGGTCATTGGCTCGCTGAGGTAACTGTCCATTATCTGCAAGTGTTACTTCCCTACTTTTCACAATTTCTAATTGTTATTCCTTGTGTATTATATATTAAAATCAGCAGTTCTGCAAAGGACAAGAACAGATATTGTAACTATGCTGCTAAATAATTAAGTTGGGAGCTGGGAGTTGCAGGAAATAATATTGGCATTGAAAGTTATGATGGGTGTCTCCTTGATGCATATCTCAGGAGATGTGAAGCTCCCTTTATGATTACATTTTTCTTTTTTCTTTTGTCATGGACTGTCTCTAATTTGGATGCTTTACCCTTCCATTTTTAAAGCATTATTCTGTACAGTTTTTGCCACACTTTTATCCCTGAGCACATTGAGTAACAAATTTTGCAGAGGAAAGACATCTGAATGTTCTCACATTATATTTTGCCCACAAACTGCACTTATATTCAGAAAGTGGCCTTTAAAAGTGACATCATGGGTTTCCCATATGTACTATGACAAAACCTCTTGTTTCATGTGTATCAATTATGAAACAAAGACTTTTCTCTTAGCTAATCCTTTGTTTCAGTTTCCTCCCCACCTGTAGGTAACTGGGAGTTTGTTCAGTCTAAGAACACACGGAATTCTGTCCTTCTGAATCCCCTACCTCATGCTGAGAGTTGTTAGGCACTATTAGCAAACGGCAAAAGGTATGGAGTCATCACATAAGAAAAGAAAGAATGCTGGTTTCTCGACAGCCCTTATATTTTCAGCCACGTCTTAAACCCTGTATTCATGCAATTTCTTAGTGTCTTTTACCATACTATCTCAGCCACTGGAGTGAAAAAGAAACTCATTTAAGTTCTATTTATTTTCAGCGTGTATCTGAGTGCAGACAAGACGTTATTCATGCATCCTAGGCATATCAGTACATAAGAGTGTAAAAAACTACTTCTATGCATGAGTGGGCCCTTATGTACACACAGTTAATAGCTTTAGTGTACCTACACATAGAACTCTTCAGCCAAGGTAATTCTTTTTCAAAAGGATAAAAGCCTCATTCCTTGCCAACTACTGTACAAAGCATACACAGAGCCTTTCCAGGAAGGAAAGAGGGAAATAAAAGCACCTGTGCCACCAGAGAGGTGACAGAAGGGTAAAAAGTATCAACACATGCAACATTTTCCTGTTTAAAGAAAACAGATTTCTAAGTGTGAGAAGAGATGGTGAAATGAAGATGTAATTAAATGAGATGGTGAAAGCAACAAATGGACATTGTGAAGGTGTGGCTAGGAAAAAGAAGCAAGAAACAAAGATAAGGCGTATTGTGTAACTAGAGATTATGACAGTGATACATAAACCTGTAGCTGGGACTCTTTAGAGAGAAGAAAAGCTTGTTTGCTCATAGGGATGCAGAGGAAAACCTGATTATCTTCCTCTGATGCAATTTTGCAGTTTTATATTGTTTTTTTATGAATGTCTATGTTGAAATCCTTAAATAGTACATCAAAATCTACTCCTGAACTGTAGAAAACTGGCAACAGAATAGGAATTAGGACAGGCAATGCTAAAGAGTGATATGCCGCAATCAGGCAGTGAATCTGAATTCAGAAAAGGAATGAGATTCTGCCAGGAATATAGGGGGTTGTTCTCAGACCCTTTCTTTGTAGCTGTCTTTACATTGACTGGTTGGGCAGACCTGGAGGGACTGAGGCCTGTATGAGCTCAGTTTGTGCAGTGGCAGGTTTAGAGGAGGGGCTGCCTTTGCAAAAGCTGGCCTAGAAATCACAGCTCAAAGACCAGCACTGGAGCCCAACAGGCATAGGGAGAGCTACTCCATGGTACTGACCTTGAATCCTTGACAAATATTTAGGGATTTCAATGTCTGTGACCTACAATTCTGGACAAATGACTAAGTGGATTTCCGGATACAGGCCTTGCCTCGTTCCAGATAAATACTATTTGTGATTTTATTCCCACAAAGATTCCTGAGGAGGGATGTCTGTAACACTGTGGAGGAGAATAAAATAGAATCCCCTGAAAACCTGAAAGCAAACAAAATACTGGATGGAAACTCAGCCAAATCATTTTACTTACTGGTTCCCCTTACACAAGATGAATTTGGCTACTGTTCTCAATATTGTTAGACAGGCTTAGATACCAAGCAGCCATTCAACCAGTCAAATAATAGAGTAATTTATAAATTAATAGAGCAAGGAGTTAATTGTGCAACAAGTTAGTGAGTGATTTTAAAAGGTAGATGAGGAGTCCATTTTCTCTATTATTTCTATAATAATGAAATTATGGCTGTCCATCTGCTCTTTTTACCTTTGAGGGAGGGTTTAGTCCCAGCTTATTTTGTTGATGATAATTAGAGTTTCACGTCACTGACCATCTGGAACAGGACATGTGAGCACTGGGAAACCAACCAAACTTGCTATTAGCAGGAACTTTAAAAGAGCTTCTTTCCCAGAATAAAGGAAATCCCACATAAAATGTTTGTATCCTTGCTTAATAAAACTTCCTTTTTTTTTTTCCTCCACGAGTTTTACTGTACAGACCAGTGTTATGCTTAAATCAGAGAAAAAAAAAAATGCTGTTGAATTTCTGTAATGCTTGTTAAAGCTGGAATTTCAGTATGAAAATGGGCACTCAGAACAGAATGTTTTCAGGAGGTAATTCTCACTCCTCAGTTTTGTTCATATTTCAGTATTTTGTATCCCTTTTTTCCAATATTAATGTCATATTAAAATTTTACTTAGGATCTAGTTAATATATGCCAAAGGTCTTCTTACTCTCCGTGGTGCTGGGTCTGTCTGAGCTGGGGTTCATTTCCCCCCAGCAGCTCTCACAGAGCTGTGCTTTGCACTGGGAGCTGGAAAGGTGTTGATAACTCAGAGTGTTTTGGCTACAGCTGAGCAGTGCTGGCACAGCATCAGTGCTGTCTCTGCAGCATCCCAATGGTAGGAGGTGGGCAAAGTCTTGGGAGAGACACAGCCAGGACAACTGACCCAAACTGACCAAAGGGATATTCCATACCATATGATGTGCTCAGCAATAAAAGCTAAGAGAAAGGAGGAAGGGGCAGATAAATGTTATTGCATTTATCTCCTGGAGCAACTGCTACACGTACTTGGCTGGGCACCACCCACCAATGGGAGGCACAGAATAAAACTTTTGTTTTCCTTTGCTTTCACACACAGCTTTTGCTTTATTAATGTGCCTTTATCTTCACTCCTGAGCTTTTTTCTGTCTTATTTACTTCCCCCCACCCCATCCTGCAGAGGAGGGAGTGACGGAGTGGCTGGGTGGGCACCTGCCACCCAGCCAGCGTCAGCCCACTACAGTTCTCTACTTGGCACTGCTTTGTCTGTGCAATTTATTTGAATAGGCAGCCTTCAGTTGCAGACTGGTAAGCAAGAGTAGATTTCAGTGAGCAATGTTATGGAGATTGCCCTCAGGGATGTATGAAGATATAGCTTAGCTCAAATCAGCTGGGAATGTCTGTACTTGTCAGACCCAATCAAATCAGAGTAGCTGCAGGTATCTCTGTCCACTCATACACAAACAGCCTGACAAGTTTTAAGTCCAGAATTAAGAACACTGCTTGCAGCCCTTGCAAATCACACCTAAGTGACAATTATTTAGCTACACTTTCCCTACAAATGACCAAACTGGCATCAAAGCTTCTCCATTTCAAAGATTTCTATTGGGAACTCTTCAGAACTGAAGTACACCCTGGTACGAGTCAGCCTGGTTTTTGAGCTCTTCTAGATGTTTTTTCTTGACCAAATAACGTTTCTCTAGTGAATAAGACAGATTTTTCCTGAGAGCAAGATAATTATGTACAGAGTCTAATTCTACTTACAGAGACAACTCCCTTTTAGTTTAAAATGATAGTATTGATAGTATTTCCCTTGAAGTGTTCCAAAAGAAAGCTCATTTCATCCTCTCTGGATGAAATACTGCATGTAAGAGTCTGTCTGGCTCTTGCAATCAATCAACGTCTGTTTCATGTCTCCTGGTGGGGAAGACAGAGGAGGAGTGAGTCAGAAAGGTGAGGGAGACCTTTCTGCCATTTCATTTGCAGGGTAGCCACCAATACCTATTCACTGCCCAAATCCTTCCCAGAAATACAGTATTGGAGAGCACAGCTGCCTGAAAGAGACAGAGAGTTTGTCACAACAGGATGCTCCACAAAAATTCTGTTATTCTTTGGAGATCAGGTTATGATTACATGAACAGAGAACCCATTCCCATGGTAGGAGAATGGACTATTTCCTGTGGCTACCCAGGAACACCAGGAAAGACTGATGTCTCTTGTGATCCCTCTCTGAACCCTTCCAGAGCTCTGTGCTACAGATCAATTTGAATTTCATCATTCTGACCTGCTCTAAGCCTTTTTTTTTTTTAACCAACAGTATCAGGTAAACTGCTTCCTACTGCAAGCCTTGATCTTTTAAGACTCAAATCCTTAAGCTAGTGAGGCTGTTAGAACTGACATAACTCTCCATGAAATTCTTTAGCACATGCATATGTGCAAAAATATATATATATACATATATCTATTTCTTTGTGCATGGGGAAGTGTCCATAAAGCACATCAAAATAATGCAAATGTTATCAAATACTCAAAAGTTACATAATGTCCAAAAATTTTCATATCTTACAAAGGAGGAATTGAGAGGTACCTTTCGTAAACATTTTAATCAAATGTACTTTTTAAGTTTATTTTTTCATACACAGAAACCCCCCACTCTCCATACCCAAGACATCATTTCAGTGTGCATGTTTCACCTTTTGGACTAGGAACTGTAATGGTTTCAGGATATACTTTTGTCACTTGAGCAAAGGGAATAATTGATAACAGTAGCATCAGCTGCCTTCCTTCAGTGCCAGGCACAGCAGGAGTGACTGCAAACCTCTAGTTACTGCACTTCACAGCTACTTAAATGATGAGACTCAGCAAATTTCTTTTCTTAGAATTTATTCCAGTGGTTACAGAGCTCCACTCTTTCCTTGTTTCCACTTGCTTTTGTACTGGTCTCAATCTCATTCCTCCTCTCTCCTATATCTTTTCACAAGACAGTGGTCACCATCTCCATCTTGCTCTACCCATGCCCTTGGACTACATGACCTATTCCACCACTTGTGTTGCACTCACCAGTCCCTATGTCTCCCAGCAGAGATAGAAAGAAATTATTTCTAGAGATAATCTAGCACTGCAAACTCCAACCTCCTTCATATCCTAAAGCCAAGAGAGACCCTGACTTCATTTCTGGTGCAAGCACCTCTTCACTATCCTTCTTATTACGTTGTGACAAACAGAGGAGGTAACGAGGACAAGAGGGGTAATTTGATGGTCATTTCTGAAGGCTGGGGACGGCAGCTGGCTGAGTCTGGGGACCAGCAGTTGCAGGGAAAAACCACACATTTAAGTTTTAAGTGGTACATGCCTAAGAAAATGAGATCTTGGAAGATCTTTAGTTGATGAAGTTTATCAGATCTCCACTGAGATTTGTCAAACATTTCAGAAACCTTTAAAAATTTGCATAATTTTGTCACATTTTCACAAGGGCGAAAGATATGCAGGAAACAGATGGGTAATTTCCTCTTTCCTCTCCTTAGAAATGACAAGTCTGAATTTCAAAGTGGTACAGTGAGAAAGCTTTGTAATTATGTGGCTGTAAGGTTTCTGTCAAAGATAAGCACAAAGGTATTCTCTCTACACTGGCTCTGCAGAATGCCAGTTTACAGGGGGGAAAATAAGAGAGAAAAAGAAAAAAAACTTCATGGAAATTGCAAATGCAACATGGCAGTGTAATGTCAATGGTGGCATTTTGGCAGTCACAAGCCGTGACAGACAGGAAACACTCAGGGCAGCACTTGTACAAGTGGTCCTGAGAGAGCTCAGTGTGACAGAGCTGGTTCATTACTACTGTGTTTAGGGCAATGGGACTTAGGAACATTCCTGTAAAGACCATTGTACCAAGGAAAGACATCCAGTCTTTTTATCAGTTTGCTCTTAATGCGTTTGGAACTCTGATGTTCCCCAACTAATTGCTAATTATAACAATCTACATATTCTGAATGTAATATGCATATGTGTATGTTGTTTGGATTCCTAATGAAATTTCAGCATGTTTCTGAGGAGACATAGTGACATTAGAACTTGGATTTTGAAAAGGAAGGTTTAAATATGGTTAAAACTTTTAACAAAGTAGTATCCAACAATACATTGAATAATGTATTCACATTTTTCTCTTAGTAATTTCTCCATTACAAAATGTCACAAAAGTGATATAAGTTGCAGACTTTAAAGCACTTTCATTTTGTATCCCCATTTATTTAATGTTTATTTTCACTTAAAAGAAATCAAACAGTTCTTTCTCTCCACATTGTTCTACTGATCTGCAGCAAGCACAGCCAGAAGCAATAGTGAGAGAAATGAGAACAATAGAGTGCCTAGCAGGCTGCTGTTCCCTGCCTCAGACACATTGGCAGAGGGTTACAGCTAGATGAAAATATTCCTGAAGAAAATTTCAGCCTCCTGAACCATTTAACAGTGTACATCTTCTTTATTACAGTATTTTTATTCCTATAGAGTAAGGATAAAGGTATTTCTAAACTCTCATTTATCAAATCTCATCAAACGGATGTTCACCAAAAAAAAAAAAATTTCTAGCATTAGCAGGACTTAGTCCATAGCTTGGAGAATGCTTTCATTGTGCACTTCTAGAGTGAAGTGAATGCTAAAGTTTCTGAGGCAAGACTCCTGCATTCTAGTAATTATGAGGGTAATGAAGCCAGGCAGAATTACTTCCCTCTTATTAATAGATGTGCTTAAGCCTCATAGGACTTCCTGACTAGGGAAAGTATTTCTTTTTAAACTAAGTGCTGGAAATTAATGTGTTATACTATATGTTTATCCATAAATCAATGGAGTCTTTACAAAGCCAGAAGGAAAAATTGTCTGTTTGGCTGCCTGTAATTTCTATGAGATTTTTCACAGTGCATTGGATAGACCAATAGCATACACCTTAATTTTAACAAAGTTCCTTAACTGTTTCAATCTTAGCACTGAGGAATAATTCACGATCAGCTGGCAGTTGTGTCCAAACACCTTAGCATATGTACTTATGAATTATGCATTCTTATCAAAGCAAAACCTCTCATTCCCTATATTTGGTATTAGGTCTCTTTGATCAAGTGTTTTATATTTAGGAAATTGGGGTGGGTAGGATTTTATTATCCAGATTATTTTCAAGATTCCCATTAACTTTTAGATTTTCTTCAAGTGGCATATGTTTATGTAGCAAGGCTTAAAGGTGACTTATCATTTGAAACTCCCATAAAAAGGATTAAAAACACAGGCTTCCAATTATTTTGAGTAAAATATCCCCAAAGATGGATGTCAGAGATACAGAATGAGTGTATGAGTGTGTATTTCTGTGTGTTTCCTTGTTTTCTCTTCTTGCCATAATCCTTAGGGATAAAAAGAATGTTTTACTATTTTGATTGCCTTAGAATTTGGGACTGAAATTCTATCCACATCGACTTCCCTGCCTGAGAGGTGATTCTCTCTCTTTGTTTAATTTTACCATGAGTGAAGTTCAGTAATCCTCCAGATTGCCAAAAGGTATTGGCAGGTGTCGCAATCAGCACTGACTTAACGCTTGAGCAAACCAATTTCCACAAGGTTCAGCAGCCCCGTCTCTGTTCTCAGCAGCCCCAAGCTGCTGAAATGAACCCCCGAGGCTGTGGAGAGCCAGCTACAGTTTAGAAGGGCTTCAGACAGAGCAGCCTTTGCAGTTCCAAGGCAAGGAGAAAAGGTACAAGATGGATGCGAAGCCACCTCTCAGCCCATCTGCCATCCTGCCCGAGTCCCATTCCCTGTCAGACAGCACAGGCTGCCTCTAAACACCTCTCTGCTTGTGCTTTGAGCTATTGCTTTTCAGTCAGCATTTACCAGAGGTAAAGCTCGCTTTGAAATAAGTCTGGACCTATTCTTTTATCACCTTCTCAGAAATTCTGTCTTTAAATATTTTTTTTTCCCCAAAAGAGACATTAATGGACTATTTACCTTCCCAGCACAGTGGATTTTTCCAGTGGATGACTGTACATGTACTGCGACTTGTTGGATTATGCTTTCTTTGTAGAGCACTGTCCAGTAATTTTGTTTTAATGTTCTAACATTAAAGGTATAACAGCTTAAAGAACTTCAGGCTATAGAGTGATAAAGCAGTAAGCAATTGGTAATATTGCAATTTCAAAATTTCTGCCATGGCTGGGATTTTTCTTCTTGTTAAGCTGTAAAAAATAAAATGTTAGCACATTAGCAGAAAGGTAAATGAGAGCTTGAGGCCCACCTTCCTCCTACAGGAATATTACTGCCATTCTCTATGCAAGGCTGACCAGCTTTTCTAGCAAGTGAAGTGCCTCTCCCTAAGGTGAAATTTCATTCTGTTTATTTGCTATATTTGGATCAGGAACAGAGACTTACAATTCAGAATATGCCTAAATCCCAATCCTCAACTCCAATATATCAAGAAAACAAAACATGTAACATGTTTTGTTTCTGACATTATTACTGCCAACACTAGATCATACAATTCACATCTGGATTTATTTTAGACTTTCTCATGACAACAGCTGCATTTCTTGTCTTCAGTTGGATACATTTTTAAAAATTAAAATTGCCATAGCAACAGCTGCAACCATTTATAATAAAGCAACAGAAGTGGAACTAATATTTGTGAGAGAAGCTTTGTTATCAGGATAGCATTTCATTCAGACAATGCCTGCGACATTTTTCCCTAGCTGTTCCATTTTTTAAAAGAAAAATATAGAAAATATTTTCAGTAATGAAATGTAGGTGGGATTGAACAGCTCAGGAGATTAAAAAGATTTTCTTCTTTAGATTACTGACTCATCTCAAATCCAGATTAGCAAGAGGCAAAAATTATCAGCTGTTTGGTGGGCACATGGGAAAATCGATAGGTATATGGAGCTCTGAAAATCCTGTTCCCATAGCAGCTATGTTCTCAACTGCAGTGCAGAAACAGACAACTGAGAACACAGGGTGTGTCTTCTTTGGGGGAAATAATGATGTGACCCATCCTTGAGGAGTGCTAATGACTAATGCAAAGGAAAACTCCATCGGCAGCTTGCAGTGCTAGCACAAAACAATTCCAAGCGAACTGTCCTGCCCTTCCTACCCCTTGCACTGTACTGTGTTACCTGAGAGAAGGGAACTGTTTTCCCTAGTAAAATGTGGCTAAAGAGGGATGTTTGGCACCAGCCTCAAGGTTACATTGTTCCAAGTCAGGACTGAGATAGGGTCATCTAATGTATGCTCTGGCCACATTAGAAATCATGTGGACCATTTTGTTTGCATCTATTGACAATATTTCTTGGAGCATTAATCCTTTAAAAAAAAAAAAAAAATCTCCAAGAATCTGGGTAGGAGATAGAAAAATTGTAGTCCAGATATTAAAAAGCTACATGAAATGTAGATTTTTCTTATTTAACCCCCTTCTGACTATGAAAGAATCTGTTTTGCATGCCCAGACTACATAGTCTATCATCACAGATGATACACCACACACCAAGGATTATTAGAAAGTCTTACGCAGAGTTGGGGAGAACACTGAAATAGAAAAACTTTGGACAGATTTCCATACTCCTTCCACCCTAATTTTTGTGGGATTCAGTGTACCTTATCTTTATCAGTTACATCCAGCATCAGGCCCCCCAGTGTACTGCTCTGTTCAGAAGTTCCTAAAGATGCTGAAGTTCACTGAAGGCAGTAGACCAGGGGCTCCTTTCTTAATCTCTGACAGAAAACATGCTGGATGTGAAAAAGCCCAAGGCTGTTGATAGGCCAGAAATTTGGCACAGCCCCATAGTACTGGCAGTAGACTGTCTATCTCCTCCAGGGACTACCTGCATCCTCTAGCAGCACAATTAGCTGTGTCTAGGATATAATAATTTAAACACAAACAGTAGCTTAAAAATCTCTTAAAAGACAAAGAGTACCCATACTTACTAAGCTCTAGGTTTGTTGCAAACAATTATCATATAGTCTGACTTTATTAAATTACTTTTGTGTCATGGACAATTTATTTCAGGGAGGTAACAGAGGAAAAACAGAAGAAAAAACAAAATTACACCTCATGCCTGAGAAAAATCTATGAAAGCATAGAATTCATACATGATATTTTTATAATGAGATCTGGAAGAATATATGACTGGTAGAATATAAAACTGACATCTGGTAGAAATCAAAAAGATTGTTTTCTTTTTCCTGCTTTCTCACTTAACCTTTCAATTCTTTGTAGCATATTCCCAACATAGTCCCAGTTCTGTCCTTCCTCTTCAACATTCCTAGGTAAGCTTTACATGCACTGTTACACTTCAAGCAGGGCAGTTACAGCGGACAGCCGAGGCTTGGCAGACCAGTGGTGAGAACGGGGTCCTTTCCTGTCTCACTGCCAAGAGGACAGAAGCAGCGAGAGAAGAGTCTGTTTTCCCCAAGGTGAGGAGGACTGGGAACTGAGAGCTTCCTCTCACTGTCTCTGGGAGTACTGAGCTGTGTATGGACAGGCTCCCTCTCAATTTGGAATGTTGTCTGTGAAAAGACATGGGATGCACCACCCTTGAACACATCAGCCTTGGGATTTTCATAAGCAGAGGTCACAGAAGAAAAAGGTCCTTTGAATATTAAATAAGAACCTGCTGCATATGTTCTTCCATTGATCAGCTAAGCAGTCTGATATTGCCCCTCACTCCTTTGTTCACATTCATTCAAGGGGATTTCAGAGAAGATTACACTGTATTGTAGTACTGTTAAATCTCAGGGGCAAGTTGGTTTAAACGCTGGAGGAGGGTGAGGTGAGTAGGACTATGCATTTGTGAAGGATAAGAAGCAGCTGTTATTACAAAGGAAATGCTGTTATTCATCCCTGGGTATCACACAGTGCACACGGGTCTAGTGGGCTCTCCTGCAGTGTTATGACGATGACTCAAATCCTAAATGAAGGGAATGCTATAGGCATAAAATACACACCATTTTCTGTTGTTTCAATCTTAAACTGCTCCTGAACAAAATTATGGGCTCTGTGATACTAAGAAAATTATTATTTACTAAAGGTTTAATGGAAGCTGTTTCCATTTAATCTCTGCTAGTTGCCCATAAAAGCAAAGGATTTTTCATGGCTAACCAAGCTGCTTAAAACCTTCCTTAAAGTGTTTGGGTCATATCCTGCTTTTTTGTGACACCAGTGTATATCTAGAACAACTGCACTGAAACAGTGGAGTTACTTCAGATACTCATCACTGTAAGGGTAATTTGAGGCAGTTTCTCCTCTAGAGCAAGATGACAGTAAATCACAGTGATTTCCTGGTAATCTGCTGCAGCATTCTAACGCTCCATGCAGGCAACTATCAGCCTGCATCATTTTATGAACAGGCAGGTGGAGTTCAATTGACGTAGATAAATGTAAAATTTGTTTGCAGGAGTGAAGTCACTGTAAAAGACAAGAGTAGTTGAAAGGCTTTGTTACTTCATCCTTGAGTTATCCAAAAAATTTTAGTATAAAAAGGGGGCTTCATTAAGACTACCCATTCTTCCAGTAATCAACCTCTCCTATCCCTTATGGACACATCAGTCAGTGTCTTGTGAATGTGCTCTGATGTTTTATTCTTTGCATTCTGTTTGTAGCGTACATGAAGTCCCATAGTATCACATTTTGCCACTTTTGTGCAAATAAACCTGAGGCAAGGACCGAATTAGGCCTCCAGGAGCACATTCAACCTGCCTATGCTGACAGAACACTTGCAATTGCACATTAACTCAATTTTTGACTTTCAAGAGAGATATATCATTCTCACAGAAAATCCTTATTCCAGGGTCTCATCTCCCTGCACTAATGGGAAGAACTGTCACATAAAGGGAAGGTTGTGTAAATGTTTCTGATAAATATTTTTCAGCTCTTTTCTTAGCAACTTTGGAGACTGGTGGCTCAAAAGAAAAAAATTGAAAGATAACACAAAGGTGAAGAATGCTATAATGAAGAGTAAGTGAAGCTAGTAGGAGATAAAGGTGTAGCTGTATATGAAGAAAAGTGCTGCCCACTATTATCAGAGAAATACAGATCTTTAGGTCATGTTACAAGATTAGCTGATGGGTCTAGAAGTGCAAGAGCTGGGACTGGACGATAGCTCCTAACTCGGGTGGCAGGGGTAGGGAGGCAAAAAGAGTGCTCAGGCTCATGGACCAACACTAGCAAGAGTGTTAACACATACAGCACATCTAATTCACCTTATGGCACAATTAACATCATGCAGCAGATTTGGTTCAAATAACATAGAAAACTATTTCATTTTTCCTTCCAGATATTGACTGAAGAATTTGTTCCTTGTTCATTGTTAACTTGGAGGGTTGATGGTTTGCAACTTTTACAGTCATGTTTTCTTTGCAGAAAAAATGTGGGTTTTTTACACTACTGTTCTACCTTGTAAGTTCTATTTTGCATAAGTGATTACAGAGAGATGCAAGGCAGGGAAGAAGTCTAGCTCTTTGTACTAATATAATAATAATTTATTTATATATTTATCTCTTCCTTGGTGGTTTTCTTTGTTTCTACCTTCTTAGCACTATGTGCATCTTCCCAGTTGCTGAAGCCACTAAAATCTCCCTGAGAGGACAGACTTTAAGCTGCTCTAGATACACACAGGCCTTCCCTCTTCATGCAAGGTTTAAAAAGAATGGGAATTTAACAGTGAGTTGGATTACAGTTCTGATAATCAAATGAGAAAGGATCATATTTGCAGGCACAGGAATGTGTAAATTTTGTGCCTTTTGATATCATCAGCTCATAAGTAAGGACAGTCAGACACATAACACAAAATGCAGCACATGCTGTCACAGACGACCCACTATCAGCCATCTGTTTTCTGCTGATGTGCTTCATTCCTCTCGAAGATATGGGACAGGAAAAAGTTGTCACTGTGGCTGTGATATTTCCAAATAGATTTATGAAAATTAGACATTTAGAAGCAATAGCAGTTATTTGAGAAGGAAACATTCCTATGCTGAGCCTCAGAGATATGCGAACAGATTCTACTATTAAAGCCTTAGTTTTCTTTTACATAGATTTTAAGCCCATGTTGCTGTTCATCAGGATTTCTTTCTGTCAAAGATAAAAACAGGTTGGAACAAGGTAATGAGAAGCTAAGATACTTGTACAGATGACAGTGCACACCATTTCTCAGATGCACTGGGGTAGAGAAGCTCCTCACCAGATCAGAGATGATGTTAGGTTTGAAATTGTTCTCCCTGCAGGCCCATTAGGTCATTACTCATTGTCAAATCTATCTCACATCTCCTGTTTATGAGCCTGTAGAGACTGCAGCCCTGTAGTGGGCAAGTTCTGAGCCGGATCAGAAGGATGCAGGGTGCCCAGCACCTCTGTCAGCAGGGACTTGAAAATTTTTTCTTGGGCACCAGGGAAGCTGAGCTCAACCCCATCCAGGTGGGCGAGATACCAGGTCCTTTTATGGCAAAGGTGGTAGAATTTTAGGGCAAGAACAGGATCATCAGGATAGATGGTTTCCAAGGTTCCCTAAGGAGGCAGAGAAGACTTGCTAAGGATAATGGGTTGGGAGACAAGGAGGAGGGAGAATGACAGATTTTCTGCAGTTCCTAATCTTTGGGGGTAGATGAGAACTAAGATCTGCATTAGGGAAAGTCTACCTGGAACAACACAAACTATTTGCTGTTTTCTCTGACAAGCTGTTGCTGCTGTGTGTCAGCTCAGGCCTGGACACAGAAGAAAACTGAAAACAATTACCAGTGTAAAAACAATAACAAAACCAGTAAGTGTTAGCTTGGTTTAAAGTAATCAAGATAAAATGTCCTCTAGTATTTTAGAAATTCTGGAAAAGCTTACAAAGGAACAAAGTATGGTCAGAAAACAGAAGAAGAAAATAAGCCATGACATGGAGAAAAAGAAACAGAGTGTAAGCCCAGTCAGAAAATAGTTTCTAAAACAACTGCTAGACCTTTCTCTAGAATTAAAAGCAATAACACTAGTAGTAGTGTCATGAAACCAGTCTATAAGTGGAATAAAAACCATGATGTGCTGTATTGCCAAGGAGAATAAAATTTTGGGTATCCATAATGAAGGTTCAAATGCTGGCCACTTAGGCAGTAATTCAACTACCAGTACCCTTTTCTTTCTTTTTTTTTCTTTTTTTTCTTTCTTTTTTTTTTTAGCTCTTCTATAAAGCTCTATGTAAACAGAAANTGCTGCTTACTAAGGCATTAATTAAACCTCCAATCCCTTTTTCTTTTTTTTTTTTTCTTTTTTTTCTTTTTTTTTTTAGCTCTTCTATAAAGCTCTATGTAAACAGAAAGCTTAATATCTTTATTTCTGCAAAGTCTCTGTTTCAGGAACCTTAAACATGTAAAAATTTGCAAATATTGTCAGGAATAAATTCCATGGAGACAGATTCCTTTATACAGAAAGATGTACAAAAGACTCCTCTGTGTTCTTTTAATGTACTGATCACTGTTTTAACACATCTGAAAAATACAATAAGTTTGTTCGTTGTTTGAAATTTTTTTCTAGATCTCTACATATTTGCTTCAAAACTGTTAAAATTGGCTGCTTCTGCTAGTCCTTAAGCCTTCCTGCTCCAGTGTGTCTCTTCTTTGCCTTAACTGCCTGCAAACCTTCTCTGCTTCATACGTGCTTTTGTTGGCTTGGCACAGTCACATCCCAAACTTCCTCATTTGTTTTTATTTTTCTAGTTCATCTACTTGTTCTTCCTGTGTGAGATCTTTTGTGAGGAAGCCTAAGAAGGCTCTACCAGCCTAAGACTTGCCAAGAGAAAGTGTGGGTGTCTGGTGCCGTGCATGGGCTTTCACTTCTGGCTTCTAGTTCAAACACATATTGTGGGTAAATTACAGCTCTGACTTTTCGGCTTTCTTCCAAAACTCATAGGAAAACCATACAGTCAAAAAGTTGAGTGGGAACAGAAATTGTTTTGTTCAATCCACTTCTCTGAAAGATCCAAGCTTTCGAACATGCTGTAGTGACCTATCTTTTTCTGTATAATAATAATCTCAGGAAAAATAACCTTCTTTCCCTCTTAAAAACAACCTTGAACTCTAGAACACTTTTTCTGGCCTGTTTTATTTTTCTTAATTAGCAGCTGATGAAATCACCGTGTAGTTCTATAATTATTTATCACCTGAGGGAGATTCCACTTTATTCAATGAAGGTATTCTAGGGAACATCTGGCCTTCCTGTATTTTCAGGTATTTTTTTCTTTTCTTCACTTTGTTCCTGATTCTCTTCTGTGCAGTGTTACATGGCACGTGATGAAGTGGCAAGGAGGAAGAAGGGCACTTGACTAAAGGAAGTCCTTTGGTTTAGCCAGCGGAAAGAAATGTTCCTCTCCAAAGTTTATTTTCATGTTGGTCAAATTGACAAGAGGAAGAGAGGAATAAAACAGTCTGTTTACTGGTTATTTCTAATTACTGATTCTACATAATTCTATTAGAAATTTCCTGCTGTTTGCACAAGTTTTCCTTCTGATTCTGGAATGTATTTTCATCAGCATCATGCATTTTTCTAAAATTCATCTGATACAGGTGTTGCATCACTTTGGCTTATACCAAAACAGAGAATCTTTATGCTGTTCTGCTAGCTAATGCTGACTAACATCTTTTTATTTGATGCTGCCACATTAGCCCTCTGCACATCAGGTTTGGACAGAAAAAAAAGTACAAGATTTAACCTCAACAACATATTTTTCCTCAAAAAATTTGCATGAGTTACTGAAAAATCTCTGCTATAATGCTAAATGCTTTCCATTTTATTTCTTTTTTCCAAGGAAAATACATTGTGCTGTACTCACAGGCTAGGAAAACTAAAAGGAAGAAAAAGATCTTATGAATAAATGAGATTTTGCTTAAGAATAACTGAAGATGTAAAAAGTAATCAATTAAAATGCAACTGGAAACATGACTGGATGCTTTCTATTGCAATATCCCTTCTGTCATGCAGACCTTTAGTATGAGATCCCTATAAAGGGTGTAGAATGAAAGTGTTTGTCATGCTGAGCTTCCATCCTAAAGTGATCTTAACAAATGAGGGGAGGGAAGTGGAATGATCAGCATGGTACTACTGACACAGACTGTTAATCCTTCATCTGCTTCAAGCAAAAGCTACCACCCTAACTTGCAATATATTGTATAAATAAGAATTGCCTATATTTCCTTTTTTGAAACCTGTGAAAGCACTTGACCCTGTCCAATATTGTTTGCTCAAGGAAACACAGAAGAAATGAAAATAAAAAGAGATCTGTTAAATAGCTTTCTAATATAGAAAGTGCTGGCTAATCCTTATAAGAACCAGCTGGGAAGTGAAGTATTACTCCTGACTCCAATCAGAAGGAAAAGCAGAGGTTACCAAGCTCACATACAGACAGGTAGCAGGGACTGGGACAGGTGTCTGTGACACACATATATTGAGCATTCAGTGAGGAGCCAACACAAATCTCTCATTCCTATCCCTGCACTCTTTCTCACTATGGGTGGCAGATAAAGCAGGCCTTTGCCAATACATCTTTTCATTTATCAGTCTCTGAAAACAGTTCTCTACTGCACTTACTTTGAGAGAACTCCCTTAATCCACCTCTGATACAAATTTACAGAAATAAACCCTTTTTTGTTCTTCTGAAACCAGTACAGCATTTAGAAAGCCTCTAAAAACTAAATACAGTTTGAAATTTAGTATCAAAGTCTCCCACACTGCTTATTAATGAACTGCAATCAATCCCTTTGTACAGAGAGCAGAAAGCAGAGAGGGCAGGTCATGCCAGCAGGCCTCTTGAATTGCTCTCCAAGGAAAAGGAAGAAGAGTAGAGGCACTGTAATTTTAATTGTGGTTCTTTCCAGTGTTAAACTTTGCAATTTTGTTTTTAGGTCAAATAATTGGTTTGGGAGGAAGTACTGGAATAAACAGGATAAAATCTTGTTCTGTTAAATTGCAGCTTATATGGAAAAACTGTCAGGTAAATTAGAGTGTATTTTGGATGCTTGAAAGGATTAAAAGTTAGAGCTAAAAGAAACATATCCAGAAAAATAAATAGCTTTAGTACAGAATATTGCAAAATGAAAAGTAGAAGTAGATACTCAGAGCTGCAGGGAAACAGGAGTTCAGTGGAAAGATTTAGACCTGAAACTACAGTTAGCATAATGAGCATATGTGGTGTTATGGTGCTTTTAAAAAATCATGGGGGGCACACTGAGTAGAAAAATTTCTTAGTGAGAACGAGTCACTTCATATTTGTTCCTGAAATAACTACATTAAGAATAGGATTTCTTCTGTTTTCTTTCTGCTTTCTTCTAGTTTTCTTCATACCTGAAACCTGTGGGTAGATTGGAGGGCCAACTGGAACCCTAACCAGTCTTAATAAAGTCAAATTTTCTTGCCCTAAGATTAACATACTTAATAAAAAGCCATTTACTGACTATAGGTTACATTTGACTAATAAATTTTCACTCCATGTCAAGGCCTTTTTCGTTACTGAGCATCCCTACCATGGTCAGATACCCATCATTCTAATAGAACCATTTTCCTTGATTTTAGGACCTCTCTGAATTCACCACTCAATGCAGGCCACAACACCAGTGGCACAAAAGATCATTTCCTGATTTATAATTCACTAAGCAAAACAGAGCAGCAGCTGCAGTCTCTGTGTACTTGGCTGGGACAAACATCAAAGAACCAAGTGGCTGCTTTGCTGTCAAGACACACCTACAAGTTTTTAGGCAAGACAAACAAAGAATTATAACTGATCCCCTGGTCTAAGAAAGTCACCATTGAAAAAGGACTGCAAATTTAGATAGCAACATGTTGCTGATCAGCAGTTCCTCTGCTACCAGCATTTTGTGTCCTAGTAACAATAGCACCTTCCACTAGAAATCATCTCGCTGATTTTGTGGTGGTGCTAATCAGCATAACTGGAGATAACAGACTTTAGTCCTCAGTTACTTCTGTTGTAGTACATGAGCATTCACCCCTCATATTTGTGGTGCTCCACCATATGCCTTGAGAATCCTTGTGCTGTTTTTGCAGACCGAAAGCATGAGAACTGTTTTCACATCTTCATGTTATTTCAGTGCAACCGTTTAGAAAATCCTTTATACAGAACTTCAACTCTAAGCCTTATCTCCAAATGAAAAACATCAGACTGCAAGGATTGCATTCTTAATATCCAAAAGCTTAAAATATTCACAGCTTTTTAAAAATTCTAAATTTTTAATTCTTAAAATACCAATCATTTTCCAGCAATCCAAGGTGCATTCTGGAATCCAGTGCCAAGCTCAGCACGTTTTCTTTGACAAGCATCACAAAAGTACTCAAAGCAGCACTCAAAGCAACAGAACACAAAGATCTAAAATGTTGCTTAATTAGTTTGTGAGGCTTAGAGCTATTTTGCATCTGTTAAATATAACATTTCAACAAGAAAAAAGATGTACATACATACATACATGGAGTTACTGGTGTTCTGGGTAATAACTGACTGGTGGCAAATACCATCTCTGAGATCAACAATTCAAATAATTGTTTAGTGCACAGCCCCTTTGCTTTGGTGGCATCCTTTCCCATTCCAAAATACTTGTGGTGGCTGCACCCCAGGGTGGGAAACAGGAGATGACCTTGGACAACTGCAGCAGTTTCTTCTGTGGGCAACATTCATTCTGTCCACAAGGTTTCCTATTGCTGAGCTCTTGCTACGGCTCCAGCTCTGGTTATGAGCAGTTACACCAAGAAGGGAAACACTTGGTGGATTGTGATAAAATTGCTGCTGCACGTGTGGTACCTGCTGTGATTTGTGTCACTCATTTGAACCTCAGCCACAAAGATGCACTTTTTATCAAGGATATTTGCAGATAGGTAACTGCTCTGAGGACATATGGCCAATAAATAATTCAAAGTTATCTATCTTCCCTGCAGTTTTCTTATCCACCTACCACATTTTAATGTTTTGTTGGCCTAGAAACAATATTGTTTATAGCACTTCTAGTATAAAAGTGTTACTGACTGGCAGTAGACTATTTCCAGTGTGATACCTTGAAAATAAATCGGTTCTCCTCAGTCTCCATCTGTTTTGCTGTCATCTGCTATTAGCCCAGAGAAGTCTTGTTTTGCATTTTGAGTGCCTAAAACTGTTCATTTTCAATTATTGATTCCAAAATTGTTACAATGTGATTGAATTTGTTATTCCTTTTTGTCTCTCTCTCCCCTATCCCTTTGTTTTCTTTTCAGTTCTATATCCATTTACAGTCCTAAGGAGAATCCTAATGCTTTTGATGCTGCTGCTTTCTTCCAGTCAGTGGGAAATTTTCTGGGGATCTTTGCTGGATCATTTGCCATGGGATCCTCTTATGCTGTTGTCACAGCTTTAATATCCTTTATGGTTTGTTTTCAGGGAGCAAATCTATATATGTTGTAAATAATATGCAATATCTGAGAGTGACCATCTTTAGTTTGAGCCTGAAGCTTTTCACTCTAGGCTCAAGTGTTTGCAAACAGACAAATCATAAATTGATGGGAAATTTCATTTGTCAGAATCTACAAATTTCTTTTTTACATTTAACATTAGGCAGGACTCTGGCCTTTATCATCCTATTTGTAAATAATTGTATTTTAAGGAAAGTATTTTGAAGTATTTTGAGGCTAAAACATGAATTTATTGACTACAGCAACTTATTTATGAACTCCAGGCTAGCAGCAATTACACAAAAATACAAGGGAAACACTACACTGTGTCAGTGTGACCAACAAGCCCATCAGTTTAACTAAGATGGAAATGAAAGGTCTGTCTGCTGCCCTGCATTTTTTCTTGTGTTTTACAGTTCATATAAAATGCTACTGTAGAAAGATCAGTGATTTTGATCTTTCTTGCATTCACACAAATGTAAATAAATGCCAGTTTGTTTATAAAACTGGACAAAATTACTTCCTTTTCCTTTTTCCTGGGAAAAAGAATATCAAATGCAACCAACTAGGTATCAATTCAACCTCCATAAAATTACTTAAAATAGCTGACTTTAAAATCTGTTCTGGATTTTCCTCCTTGAGATAAGTTAGAAGCTGTGCAGTTTTTCCCAAATTCAGAATGTATAGAGGAGTATGGTGGGGAAGCTTTCTTTCTTTCATCCTTTATCAGAATGGGGGTAATTTTAGCTTACAAAACAGTTGGGTTTTTATTTTTCCTTAGTAATCTTTTAGCACTTGACGAAATTTACAAAGCTGTGTGAGTTTCCTATGTTGGAGACAGGTCTGTTTTTCCTCCTATCCTGGAGTGCCTTCTTATCAGCAGAAGCCGCTGGGCTTACAGGTAAGTGTTGCATTTAATTGAATAAAAGCAGCTTTATAATATGCCTCTAGTGTGGGTAAAAGGCCTGGTTTATTTTAGGCATGACATCATATATAAAGCTTCTAAAAGCCTCTTGCTATATTGAAGATTGTTTCATCTTTAAGAACAAATCTGTAGTGACATTGAATTGTCTTCCACACAAAGACATAATAGATCAGGCTCAAGTCCTCAGTCTTTCTTCCCTGCATTATCCCATCCCTATTAGTTCCTCTATTAATCCCCCTATTTTCTGGCCAGCTATGGGACCAAAGACAACAGTTAAGGACAAGGAAGGAAACAGGCAGTGCCATGTGATTACCAGACTGTGCTCCTCCGCACACACTGCGCATCCTGGGCCCTTCTCATTTTTCACAATTATCAATAATTGAGACCAATTATCAATAACAAACAGAGAACAGGGGCCAGTGGGTGGCATCCACCTCTGTACTTAGGAAAAAAAGTCATCTTGTTCAGTGCACCTACATGTACATCTTTGGCACAGCCATGTCCCAGTGACAGGTAGAAAGATGTGTGATCCGATTGTTTTTTCATTAATGCCGGGAAAGAAATTGTACAATCACAGTCAATGATGTACCCAGGGCCTCCATTAGAGTGTACACAGAAGTTTAGGCAAAAATTGTAAATGGATATAGTTTACCTCCAACAGCAACCTATTGTATAGTGTGATTCGAAAGAACAAAGCCTGTATGACCTTGATTGTTTTCATGCTCTGGAGGTTGTCACTCCTGAAATCTAATGCTCTAATTCATGACAGGGAAAATGAGGAGAAAAATATTTAATGGAGAAGTAATGCAGTCCATGCTGGTTTTTTTGCAGAATTGTTCAAAGCCTTTTGAAGGCAACAGTTACATTTTTATGGAGTTCTCTGGAGCCAGCATGTTACTTTTTTAACATCAGCCACACAATCAAATTATTTCTGAATGGGTATTAACATCTGCATCTTCTGGCATCTTTGTCTTACTAATTATACAACTTTTCATCCTGTTTTCTGCCAAATTCTTCAGGCCAATGAATAAAAACAGTGGCACATGAACTGAACAAAAGGGTGGTATTTCATTACATCAAGAAAATCAGATACCAGGTGGAATGAAAGTCCATTTTGTCTCTTAACAGCTCTGTACTGGTTTGGGCATTAATTTTCTTCACAGTAGCTAATGTGGTGCTGGAAACAGCATTGGTAATTCAGGGATATTTCAGGTATCACTGAGAAGCACTCACACAGAGCCAAGGGATTTTCTGCTCCTCACCCCACCCCAACAGCAAAGGGGCTGAGGGTGCACGAGAAGCTGTGAGGGGACACAGCCAGGACAGCTGATCCCAACTGACCCATTCCAGAGCAAGAAAAACTGGAGGAAGAAGGTTTCTCACTCATACCCTTGTCACTCTCCCTGCCCCATCCCACCGTGGGGGAGAGAAGGAGTGGGCATCTGTGGGAGTCTGAGCTGCTGCCTGGGGTTAGACTCAACAAGCTCTTAAAAATGTGGCATGAATACTACAGAAAAACGGAAACAAAGAAGGATGATTGTTGCCTTCTTGCCTCCTACTGGAGGTACTGATTTCCTAATCCAGTGACTTCGAAGTAAGGGCTGTTTTAAAATGCACTCCTCACAGAGCACAAAGATGCTATGTTTCAGCAACTGAACAACTGATTATACATTACACACAAAAAGTAGATTTGTAAAGGAAACACTAATATCTTGCAGAGCCTCAGGTGCTGTACCAAAGGTAATTTCCATTTCTCAGGCATAGGAACAGACTGTATGTCCAGACAAAAATAATTGGCATATGTCTTTTTTGCATACTGCAAACGTGATGATGGACAGCAGAGTCTCTCCTGGTAGTTACCCTGAAGAGTGTTTCATTGCTCTTTTCTGCTGTAATATATAAAATATCTGAAATAAAAGACTAAATTATTGAACACCACAGACGGTGGTAGTAGCCATGGTAAGGAATTTTAAATGGACAGAGGCAGAGACAGAGGAAGAGATTGAAACCAAAGTAAAGTTTCAATTTAAGGGAAAAAATAGAAAATTGTTGGGAAATTTAACTAATTCTTATCAAAAAAGGAACTGATGGAGGAAAGATAATTACTTCACTAACACATATATTCCAATAGAAAGTATCAAGCCCTTTTAGGTCTGTCACTAGCACTTTTTCATGTGCATTTTTTCATAGGTTCTGAGTTTCAGGTGGAAATTGTTTAATTACAGTGTTGTGAGAAGGCAAAGTTTAGCCTTGAAACTTTTATCGGATAAATCTTTGTCACTTAGTTTCTGTAAAAGGCTTTTGTCAGAAGCTGTTACTATGGAAAAAATAATGGAAGCTTTCTTGTGGCTTCAAAAGTTCAAAGCTGTGTTTTATAAATGCATTTACTTTATTAGTACTGTGCTGACATTACCCTTTAGTTGTCTGGCTTAACCAGCTTTGATGTTGCTTTCACCTTGCCTCAATTTCCTCTGAAATAGTTATAACTCCCCCCTTTCAAAATATTATTTTAAACTCCCAGTTCAGCAGGAGAAAAACTCTATTGGTTAAGAAATTTTCAGCTGACTTTTGGTTCAGCTCTGATTTCTCGTACACATGCTAAGGAAACCTGTGCAAAATGCAGTTGTGTGCAGCCCCCACACAGGTGGGTTACACACAAAGCACCTGCTGCAGAAGGCAGGGGAAGCCCAGGAAAAAGTCATCCTTCAGGACACACTCAGCTCTTAATCCACACTCTACCATTTCCAGTCTTTTCCAGCTTTCCTGCTTCACCCTTTGTCTGTCTCACTGCATGGAGGTTCTAGTTTTACAATTGAGTGTGCCTGTCCTTGAAAGCAACCATGAGAATCCAGAGAGCCTCACTCCAGCAGTGGCACAGCTGCAGCCCTGCATTCAATGGACAGCACTCCTTCTTCGAACTCTCTCAATTCAGTTGACATGCTTCAAAAATTAACTTGTTCCATTAGACATTTATGCCTATATTCATCTCCATACTCCTTGGATATTGTGTTTTCTCTGTTCATTCCTTCTAAATGAACTTCAAAGGATTAACACTAGACATCAGTACTTCCCTGTAGCTATTAAGTAATGTAATTGCAAAATAATTTTATTCTTATAATGATTTCCACAGCAGTCCTTCAATCATTCTGAGCTTTTTGAAGTGTAATATTGAAGTATTTCATAATTTAGAAATAACAGGCTATACTGGATTTTCAGTGGCTAAAGTAGGTAGTAGGGCTCACTTGTTTAGCTTGAAGATTTTTAAAATAAAATTTAAATGGAGAGTAGTACAGGTCAATATTTTAGAGAATACTTCATTCCTCTGCCTCAAGATATCCCATGATATATAACACACAATATATGGGCCTGACTCTGGTTGAAAAATGGATGTGATCGAACCAGCAAATCAAAATAAAAATCTGGGATGACTACACAATTATTGTTATACTGGGAACTGGAAATTATAAATTAATGTTATGGTTATTAATCTTATAGCTATATCATCAAGCTGTGACACATGCATGATAAATTGATTCTTATACAGTAGAATCTAATTTGTGCATTTTCTCATTTGCCCTGAAGTATATCATTCCTGACGGCTGAGCAAAGCTGAAATAACAGAATACTAGAGTAAGGTCAGTGTTAATAGAGTTGTTTTCATTTGCAAACTTCATTACACAGTATTTACTAGTAGGCTATGAAAAAAAAATCATAAATAATTTAAATTAAACACTTGTTGAAATAAATGAGGAAAGTAAATCTAGCATTTATTAATTGCTTGTTATCTTGTTTTATAATTAACAAAATTTTCTAAATTTTAAATGATCACTCAGTCTGGGAAAGGTTCCATGATGTACATGGGCATTTAATGGTCACCTCAGTTAGAAGACCTTCTCTATCTACAGCTGTTTGAAGTGAGTAGATATTCAAATAAAAAGAGATTAATTTACCTGCAGAAATACACTCAAGCATATGTATGAGAATTGACTTGCATGTATGTGTTCAATTGATGCATACTTCAAAGTCACATAGGGACTCTGTGTAAAGGCACCAAAATTGCAGCCAAGCACCTCTGATTTTTACCCAGTAAAGACCTGCATTTTGAAGACAAAAAAGGCAATAGACCTTGAAGGAAAAAATTGTTGGAGAGCATAATTTTTGTTCCTTTACTGGTTTTCAGAGCCCTTTGATTTCTGATCATTATAAAGGGAAAAGCTTGTGATAATAAATTACTGCTGCTTCCTCACCTTCAGCAATTCTTGTCTGAACATTTTGTGATGTGTCTGCCTTTGTGACACCTGCCTTCTTATTCGGTGGCTCACAGAGTCTACCTAGCAGGAAAGCTTTTCCTCCTTTTTCTCCAAAAATAAATAAGCAGCATATTATGAATGAGGTACCCAGGATGAGTCTAAAGATCTGGTCTCTCACTGGGGCAATTTTGTGCTACCTTTGTATTTAGGACATAGCAAGAGTAAATGTCACCAACTTCCTTTTTTTTTTAATACTGCTGACAAATTGCATTTATCCTTGTGCTGTTCACTTCTCCTGTTTGCTGTGATTTTTCTAGAATCTGTCATCTACCTCATTGCTTTTTTAAAATGCTGTGACCAGTACTTCTTGTGACACCCTCAGAAGGGATCTACTAAAACATTTCTGTCTGCAGAACTGAGCACTGTGAGCCCAAGGCAGTTTGGTGCCTGATGGGCTTTAGTTCACTGAACTGACATTGTTCTATACAAAGAAGATATGCTGGGCTTTAAATTCTAAACTGTGTGGTTTTCTTTTCTTTATTCATTAGTAGTGTGCCATGCTGTGTCACAGAGCAGGCAAACTCCTGCCAGTAAGGAGGGAGAAGGGATACCTTGGCTTCCAGGTCAAAAGGAAAGAGACCACAACTCTTGTAAGCGGTAGTTCTGCCACTCCCAGGGGCACAGGATGAAATCTAAGCCTAATTAGGAAAACAGGCTCTTCATATGTAAGAAGACAGCACTTGCACTGCCGTGCAGAGACAGATGACAACTGAGCTCGTCTGCTGCAAATTTCTTACTGGAATCAGGGCTTGGCTCTGGCTAATTTAGGGGCTGCTGTAGGTACAGCCTTCTAAGGCAGTAAGGGAAAAAGAGAAAGGTGAATGTTTTTAGAGGAAAGTACATCTTCTAGCAAGGCATTAAGCTGAGACCAAAGAACAGTTGCATAAAATGTGGATAATGGAGTCTTATTGCTAGTGCAGAGGTTCAGAATAAACAGGGTAAGCACTATTAGCGTGTCCAGAATAAAAGCTGTTATATGTTACCGTAGGAGTTCCACTCTAAATTGAACTCAGCAACTCTTTGGGGTTACGAAAGTACAACACTGAAGCCTAGGTCTCACTTGAAGCAGCCAGGTGCAATACCAATGAACAGTTCTGAGATAAGGACCTAAAAAATCCCCTCAGCTCCATCTTTTGTTGCTTTCTTTCACTTCAACATAAAATCAACCTCAGACAACTCCAGAGATAAAAGCTTCGTGAACAAAGCACGAGCTTTGGTTCTGCATAGGTGCAGGTCTGGGGAAGGAAGCCTTAAGTCTTTTCTTTAGTATCAAGAAAATGATTAGTCACACTTCATACCCCCAGCGAAAACAGCTTGAATAGGGATATTGTTGCCACTGGGTGCATGGCCTTATTACTGCAGCAATTTGAGGCAGACGACAGAATCTCATTTCCTGCCACTCACACGTTCAGTCTGCATCCCAATAGATGCTGTGGAGATTCTGACAGAAATATGACTCCAAAGTAAATGTTATCTGATCTAAATAATTTCTTCTTTACCCAAGCCTCATTGTTCCCTTTTCCACACATTTCACCACTTTTGATGAAAGACCAGTTCCTGCTGCTTTACTATGGGATTTCAGTATGTTGTGCATCTTTAGAGAGGCATCCCAGAAGCTCTGGAAAACTTCAAAGTTGGGATGAAAACTGGTCAGTTTGCTTTCAGGTCTTTTGAAATGAAGCTGTATTTTTATCTATTCCTTTGCTTCCCCAGAAGGTAGAGGTTTGGGGGTTTTCTTTTTCTAAATTCCCTTTTTTACTACCAAAAGACCTGACAGCTGGAGACAAATGTCAGTTTTAGTCTCTCAAATTAGAAAATCCTCAGGTTTTGATTGTGGCCACTCACTTACAGGTTTGCATTAAAAGCACATTGCACATGCTGCTCTTCTCTGACATTGCTTTCTGCATGTTTGTGAAATGATGTAAAAAAAGGTTTTTGTTGGTTTTGGGGTTTTTTTTGTGACAATATAGGAGCTATTTTCAGATTAGCACTTGTAAATTAATTCCCACACTATCATTTTAAGGTTGACACTATCAGCAAAATACTATTAAATATACAATTCTTATCCTATATTTTTTATATTACTGGCTTTT
Organism: Aleadryas rufinucha; assembly: GCA_013397815.1. Lineage (NCBI taxonomy): Eukaryota > Metazoa > Chordata > Aves > Passeriformes > Aleadryas > Aleadryas rufinucha. The sequence goes on from VZTH01010337.1 coordinate 1,538,600, forward strand.
GACTTAACGACCATTTCATCTACATATATTTGTAAAAACTAATGTAAGAGTAAGTTCTCTGGCTGTATTAACAGCTAACAAGCTGTCTCTATTTCTCTGTTATTAAAAAAAAAAATCAAATAAAATGGTAGGATTTTTATTTCTAATAAACCTCTTCGAAGAGGTTGACCTGCAGCTGAAAAGTGACTATAAGCATTTTTCTGTGAAGTGTCTCATCCTTTATATTAAGAGAAAAATGTCAGTAATGTGTTAATAAACACAAGGAGCTGTGTTGCACTTAAAAACTGACCACCCATTTCCACTCAAACATTCCCTGCTTACTTAAAGGTAGCATTTTGTACAGCAATTGTAGTACTAGGTATCTCAGTAATTGCTAATATTGCCGCTTAAAAATGTAACAAGTGAGTGAGCTGTCTCCAACAGTCTGAAATGGAGGACTGGTGAAAAGGCCATCTTGTTTTATCTGCCTCCCTACATCTAATGGACACTTTCTGTTTACAACTCCAGTGTTGCCATGTTTGCCCTTACCTGTTTCTCTCTGAAAGCAAGCCCACAAAAACAACCTCATTTATATGCCATACTCTGTCCATTCAGTATTTTGCTACCCAGCTTTAACTTCAAAATCCAACTTTATTAGTCCTACAAAGAAATCCAGATTGCTTTTTCTTTGTAACTAAAGAGTTCTGTTTGCCTCTTTAGGTACTTCTCTTTCCTTTTTAGTTAACATGTAATTGGTCATTACTCTTAAGTAATCATTTTTATGGGCATTCATTACAAACAATTTTCTCCAAGCCTTTTAATGAACTGTTCATTGTGAGAGGCAGGGCTGGTACATATTAAGCTTTCAGTTGTAGCACTTGAAATATTCCACTGCATTCCCACAGTCTTCCCTGGAAACAGTGTATCTGGTTTCTACACTTGCATAATTGCATGGTTCAGTTCATTTATTCTTATTGCAAAATCAGATTTAAGCCATTTTATTCCTCATGACACTCTCTCAGTTCTCTCACTACCCATAATTAACAGTTTCTGAGCAGTCAAAACCAGTTTATTATCACAGTTGAATTTAATAGTCAATTTTAAAAATGCAAGACTTGACATCCTGATGATTAATAGAGAAGAAACTGCATCAGAAACTCTTATCTCCATTGTGGTTACTGAGCCTGGAGCTAGTGATACATAGCAACATTACTGATTGGCTGAATTTTTAACTGAAATGTCATTGCTTGAGCATCCCATTGCATATTATTAATGCCTTGAGAAATTTTAAACTCCCCAGATCAGTTCTGCACAATCAAATACAGTTACTGAGAAAAAAGAATTAGACACATTTATAAAAGCAATTAGACCCCACAAAAATATAAACTCCCTGGAATGTATTTATGCAGTGAAGATCTCACCACTCTCCACATTATTTACAGTGAAGAAAAGTCTTAGTGTAACTAGAAAAAAATAAATATCAAAACAGACTTAAGAAAATAAATATCAAAAAACAAAGACACACTAAAACCTCAGTGGAATTTCTCTTGGCTAAAGAATCAGTGTTCCATAAAAGCAGTACAGGTAAATTTACAATATAAAGAGAAGCCAGAAACAAAGAAAATGTCCACAGTGGTTTGTGGGGGGAAAAAATATATTTTTTTCCTTATTTTCTTTCTGATGACAGTTGTCCTTTGTGCCAAATCAACTCAGAAGTATTTACTCCCTACTTTTGTCTTCCATCAAAGGCATATTAATGCCATGCCTCAGTTCTTCCGAGAAAAAAAGAGGGGCTTGCAAGTAAAGAAAATTGGATTTTTTTTGCCCAATATTTTCTTGGTTAGCAATCTAAGGAGAGTCTAAAGAAAGGCATAGTAAGGTAATGATTAATTTGACTGGTACATGACAACTTGCAGATCCCAGACACACAATCTCCCCTAAATGAAATAGTTTCAGCATTGTCTAAATTATTACTTTGATTTGTTTCCTTATCTGTGCGGTGGTTCAGGACAGGAGGATATTTCACCTACCTCAAGGGCCCTCTTGCTGCTAAAATTCAAACTTTTAGAGATTTGGATAAGCCTGTTAAAGAACCTGTGGAGGTACCAGTGCCTGAGGCAACTGACACTTGTTCAGTGTGTTGCTATCCATTTTTCCTGGGACTCTGAAGCCTGGCCTGCTCCTATTAATGCTTTTGAAGTAGCAGATTGTTTGTATTAGGTTTGCTGTGCTAAAGATGCAGTGCTGCAGATTCTACCCTCTTACTGAGCCCCTTCTTGCTGGCCCTGATGAAGTCAGGAGAGTCACCACCCTGAAGAAGATGGAGGAAGGTTTATCCAGTTTCCAGTCCAGGACTGGAGGAATAGACTGAGATTATTTTCACCATTCCCCTTCATGCTCTTTGCTTCCAATAGAACTGGTTTATGTGTTTCAGTTCATGCTTGTTAGACCCCATAAATGCCTAGAAAGCTGAAGCACAATCACATCACAAGGATGAATAGTGCCTAAACCTGGACAGGCATCTTTCTGCTTGCTTTGTTGCCTCAGACTCATCGGTATAACGTCAGTACATGTGAGCAGCCTGTGAGCTAAAAATTATCTAGCAATGTGCAGAGCAGCCCATGAGGAAGCAGAACTAAAAGGCTAATTAAGGCATGCTGCAGCTCCTACACGGGAGGCAGGGAGGAGAGGTGCTGAAAGGCACAAGGACTAAAGCACTGTGGGGTGGATGGTGGAAAACTGTGTGCATGTGAGCCCTGGAGACCCTGGGCACGCAGTGATCCCACTGCAGGCTGGCTTTGTGCTCAGCCCACTCCGCGTGCTTTGGGAGGCGTGCGGAGGGTTTAGGGGAACGATGATCAGAATGGACACGAGAAAGCCCTGAGCTGCTGTGTAAATAATTATCTGTGTAGACATGCCCCACGTTTAAGAAAAACACAGAGCTTTCTTCCTCCATGGGTATTTACATATGGCTACTGGTGGACACTATTTTTGTTTCTCTGTTTTCTGCCTTTGTGGGTTCCTCCTGCACTATCTGTGTCCAGACCTCACCATCTTATCAGCTAATTCAATTACAATACTGCATTACAGTGATGTTACTCTGTGATTCCAGTGAGTTAGGACCAGTGCCAGGGAAGTATTGAAAAATATCACTATAAAACAAACTTGTTACTATTATTCCTGACAAACCTGCTTCCCTGCTCCTCCAGGCCTTCCACAAGCTGGGACTGTAACTGCTGCCATGTGCCTACAGTCACTGACCTGGTTGTTCCGGGCAGCACAGCTTGCACCTGCCAGAACATCACTTTTAAAAAATGTGTTCTTGTTCACCCTGACATTGTTACACACTGCTTGTGATAAGCTACAATCAGGCACAGACTGAAATGATTTCACCCTGTTGCAGTCATTCAGTACCAAGTGCTCTCAAACCATTTAAATGTAACAAAAATATTTTTTCCTTTCCTATTCAGTGCCTGCCAATTTTTTTCAAATAATCCAAAGTCCTACATACTACAATTGTTAGTCCTGCAATTACAATTACTGTCAGTTAGATTATGGTTGGATCATACCATGTATTAATTGAAACAAACTTTCTACAGCCTTTGTATTTCCAAATATACAGCACTGGAAATGCTATGAAAGCACGATTGTCCTTAGGACATATCTATCAAATTTCTTTTGTTATCAAAAGCTGTTAACAGACTAATTTGCTTTTTTTATGCAGCCTTTTGCAAGCCTAAGTAAGAAAACAGAAGCAGCTAACTCTGTTTTTTCTTTGAATTTCAGGTATTGTTGCTGTCCTTTTCTGTGGAGTCACACAGGCCCATTACACATACAACAATCTGTCACCAGATTCCAAAATGAGAACTAAACAGGTAGGGCATGGAAATAACTGACATCCTGTCTTCCACTGGTGTAAGGAATAACAGTTACTGGAATATAGCTGGATGGGATTTCATTAAAGCAAAGCAAGAGGCTTATGTCTTCATTAGGGGAAAGACTGCAGATTTTGCCAGGAAAACAGTAACTATTACCTGGATAAGCAAAAAATATAAGAATTTAAGAATCTGTTCTTCCCAAGAGACTTGAAATGTCAGACATATATGGAGATAACAGCTTACACCAACTTCCCTACAAAAATGCTTCAAAATTAAGGAAATCAAAGAGCTCTGGAAAGTAAGACAGTGGTCTGACAGTGGTAAGAAAGTGGTCTGAAAGATTGGATACCTGTAGACTTTTGCAAAGGGATTGTATAAACTGTAGTCTGCCCCACAGATTTAAGCAATGACATAGTTTAATTTCTGTTTCATTAAAAATTGTCATAATTAGAAAGATAGAGATTTTTTCTTTCCATTGTGTTATTTAGAGTTTAGAAATGTGAAATTTGATCATCTGGTTTTTGTTTGAACAAATGACTAGTACAATTGTAATTATTTTTTAAAACTTGAGACTGTTCTCAGATCTATGGCATTGCAGCGTTCAGAATACTTTTCAGCACAAGGAGTAATTTTAGACAACCCTGTCACTACCTAGATCCTGTGAGAAGTCATTTAAATGCAGTTTTCTTCCCTTTTGATGTTGACTCATATGTCCCAAGAACCCCAGGTTGTAGGAAATCTATCTCCTAGAACAAAATGGAAACACATGGTCCAATACTATAATTTTCATGATGCAATCTGGTGCCTTTTTCAGCAATTCCTTTCTTTTAAGCATTGGAAATTTTACGTAGAAAATTTCATCACTTCTTGCACATCTCAATTTAATCAAAAATCCAATTTTCTATCAAAACCAGCTTGATAGAAAAAAAGTACTGGCCACAGTATCAGTTCAACTGTTAGAGTCTCACATATTTTAAATCACAGAAAAGTTTCTGGTCAGTACTCCCATATTAAAGTGTTAGCTATTGAAGAGTATAAGTCTTTTCAATTGTATTTCTTCATACCAGCAGAGGCTGATGCTTTCAGAAAGTATTCTAGCAGAGAACTAACCTTTCTCTGATAACTGTATTGTAAGAGAACAACATTGAAACCTACTATGGAATTGTTTCTGTTTTGCAGAAAGACTGAATTACATGTGCCACTGCTCCCCTTGCATATAACTTAGAATTTGAATAGAAGGTTTTTTCAGGCATTCATCTGCATGTTTTAGTGATGCCTAGCCTCAGAGAGAGACAGAAAAAGCCAAGGTTGTGATATTTTTAATTATCTATGAAGCTTTTCAGCTTCAGAATTAACTAATATTTTGTTTAAATGCACCCTGGTTTTGTTCATGCTTACTCTGTTATTCCCTCCTATTCAACAAGTGCAAAACAAAATAGTGAAAATAAACAAGATTTACCCTTGAACACACAGAAAAGGGATTATGTGTTTCTCTATGGAGCTATGAGTTTTATGCACTCTTTCCTATTCTGTTTCTCTCTTCCCCATAAGCCCTTAATCCTCAGCCTCCTTTACTATATGGTTCAAACATTATTGTTGAATTCCTTTGAATTCTTCTAATTTATTTTCAAATCCAAATATTACCCTTTCATATGCAGCTGTTTCAGTGAGACCTGCATTGCCTCTTTCTTTCTCTCCTCCCAAGAATTCTCTTCAAGCAAATTTAATAAGCCACACACTTGGCATTCTCATAATCATATATAACGTCAGTGCATTTTAAATGAATATTGTTGCTCAGACAGTTGGCTTTGCTCCCAATCTAAGTCATTTTTATTACTCATTACTGGCCAAAATCAAGGGGTTTTCAGTTCTTTTATAGAATTATTCCAAAGCAGTCTCTCTCTTTTGTTACAATATGACAGATCTTTCAGTAAGGAGTGCTGAACTGTAATGCACACTGACAAAACAGTGAGTTAAGCCTGAAGCTGAAGCAAACAAAAACCATGGAAATTAGATTTAAAACTGCAAACCAGATTGCAAAATTGTGTTAGCTGTTTTTAAACAAATACTTTTTCTTTACTGCTTTGCATAATTTTCTTTACAATTTTTACTTGCTTTTAAAATTTTATGGCTTGATGGTAAAATCCAGTATACAGTGATAGAGAAGGTATTTCTGACCCTGGTGCCAAGTTCTGCATTTCCCATAATGCATCATCATTTGCTCTAAAAACATAAAAAGTTTTTCTTCAGTCATTGATGTAAAATGAGAACTTATCTACAGTTCTTAAATGAGAATTTAAGAACAGCTATAAAAAAGGCCAGTTAAAAGATGCCATGTAATTATTACTCCCCATGTATCCTTTATTATTCCATCAATCACTGTTTAACATTCCATGAAAGAGAAGTATTAGGTTTCAAGCATCTGAAACTTACAAAATCTGAAACTATAGAGCAACACTGTAACACAAATAAATGAATTATTTTAACACTGTCATAAGAAAAGTAAGATGACAAAGATTTAGTGAAAATGGAGGCTTTGGATAGTTTTCATTCAATTCAATTATCCCAATTTTCCTTAAGTATTTATAAACATTCTGTGTGTTTTTACTGTCATTTTTTAATATGGACGATGTTTTACAGCAGTATTTTTAAGTCATCATCATTGACCTGACCATGGTCATCATTTTAACAGTGATATTGACCCTGGCCTCCATGACAACAAGGTTAGGTCAAACAGAGTGCTCCTGAACTTCAGGCACTTAAAGTTTAATTTATCCAATGTATCTTTAGTGAAGGAGAAGATGAAGCTGCTGGGATCTGATCGAAAGCTATCTGATTCTGAGCAGCTTTCTCTAGAATTATTTACAGCTGCTATCTCACCTCACGTTATGCTGCAGCCAGACCGTTGCTTCTAAATCTTGGGACATTACAGCTCAGATTTTACATTAGGCTTCAGATGTACGGCTGGGCTGGGTTGATTTGCTCTGCTACAAGTGGCTGGGCAGGGTGTTGTGAGATAGATATCCCTGGTTTGTTAAAAGTGGGCAGAGTGTAAATCTCTATGGGTCACCTCTAGAAAGGGATGCATGGATAACATTGTGTTTTCTACAGGAAGATAAGACATTCCTCACTCTCCTTTTCTCTCTGCCTTCTCTCACTTTGGCTCAAATGCCAAGCTAAGACCAGCACATTTTCCTAGTGGTGGAGTACTGAACAATGGCCATAAATATTATCCATCAAACTTATGAGTTGAATCATTCTCTGGTTATGTTCCTTTAACTCTGGGGAACAACTGCAGCGATGAGAATGGGGCAGGGCAATACCCCTCTTTGGTTGGGTGTGCAAGGGTATGGAGAATTCTCTTTGCAGACAGAATAGAGTCAGCAAGTTATAAATTCTGGAAAGGGAGTTCTGAAATGCATCACCTGTGGAAGAAGAGCCGGGGAATTACAAGAAAACAAAGGAAAGCATGTCCGGCCAACAAGGGAGTATGTCACACACTGCCCTGCCTGTCTCCATTCATTCCCCAATCTAAGCCTTGTTCTGATGGTCACCTCTGAAACAATTGTGTCAAACTGTTGGTGAAGGTTGCTTTGTCACATTAGGTGTAGGAGCCTTTCTAATCACATTAGGAGTTAAACAGTTACTCACCTGTTTTGCTGCTCCTGATAGTAAACCCATTAAGGGAGCAGCTGCCTTAGGGACAAGGGCTCCTGGCCTGATTGTTCAGCTGCACAGGGCATGTTGTGTGCACAAGATTCCAAGTTAAGATTTCAGTGGCCCTTCACCTCCAAGGTTTAACACAGGCAGGAGAATGAGGTAAAGATACACCAAGAGAGCTCAGTGGCACTGAGCTTCTGAATAACTTTACCAGGACATGTAGTCTCATGAGGAGGATTGAGCAGATCAGTTTGCACTGGAGGACTGAAAGTTCAGACTGGTCTTGGGCTTTGCTCTCTGATGGACATAGTACTGACTGCTTCAAATTTTAATCTCCACACTATAAAGCAGACACGGTTATCTCTGATTAATAAAAGTCATCACTTTGCAGGGGAGCAGCTAATATTTCCTGAAAATCCCTGGAAAATACATGAAGCTTTCAAAACATTCCTAGCTCATTGATGATGCAGCTATATGTCTTCCAACAAGGACACTAACTAGGGATCAATCAGCTGGTTGCTGGATCAGAAATTAAGCTGCATTCCACAGACACTTTTGTGTGAAAGGATTGTTGTTTTAAGCATATCAATTTAATTCTAATTAATCACATTAATCAAAACAGGTTGAAAAAACTGTCATAAAACATGTTTTTAATTTGTCAAAAACTGCAAATCAAGTCATTATAGTCCCTTGACCCTAATAAGTTATAGTATAGTCTCAATGTAGACTTTAGACTTAGAATAACAGAATCATTGAGGTAGGAAAAGATTTCCAAGACCATCAAGTCAAATCATCAACTGAATACCACCGTGCCACATCTACTCATTTTTTTAACACTTCTAGGGATGGCAATTCCATCACTTCCCGGGGGAGCCGTTTCATCCATGATTATAGACTTACTTCAGAAGGAAAGCAAAACAGTAGAGTGAAAGTATGGTAATAGAGGTGTCCAAATCAACTGAAAGGGGAAAAAAATTCAATTAATCAGAGGAGTGTTACCTGAATGCCAACAGACAGTGTTTACTAAAAAGAGCATTGTAGGACTAAAGGCAAAGAGATGACTGAAGTTGCTGTACCCAAATGAAGCACCATCACCAGGATCTCGACATTCTACGGCTTTTCTGCTGGCCTATGTGTCTTGTAAACCAGTTACAAGCAGACCTACAGCCAACACTGGGACTACAAATCTCCTTTCTCTAGATACATGATACTGTCTTACAGCATTCTTCCATCAGCTGTCTCTTGGTAAGAAAATAAATAATGCCCCACAAATTCTGCTTTAGTAACAGAATGATTTCTCCTGAGTTTGTTAAAAGCATGTGCCAGGAACTGCAACTAGTGTTGATATCTTTCTGTGAGAGGAGAGCAGTTGCGTAGAGACGACGGTGCACTACCAACACCCAAACTGTGTCGATCTGGTTTGGGAGGGGTCCCACTCCAGATACCCAGCACCCATGCTGTACTTCACCCATACTTGGGAGAAGCAGCCCTCTAACTTCATAGGCAGCTGCAGCACAAAATGAAATGGTTTGGTGCCTTTATTGTAAACCCTCCACAGTCACACTGGACATGTGTGTGCCCTGGGGCTTTGGTTCTGCTATTTGTATGAGTGTTTAAGAGACCAAACAAAGAGAGCTGGGCTTGTTTCTATAGCACACAGCCTATACTAATTTATCTCTGGTTAATGCCTACTATTTTCTGTTATCAAACGTTGGACTGTTTATAGGTAATGAGTTTATACTTCTAGGAAGAAAAGTACATGCACAAATGTCAGGTTATAATGGCTCTTATAATTCAGAGTCTTAATTTCTAAAAAATTTGGTAGTATTTCTAGGCTGAGGAAAACCCTACTCACAGCAAAATGTCCTAGACTGTTAGCAAGGCAGAACTACCACAAAACAAAAGGATACACAAGGATAATTCTCATCCTTTTGAAATGAGCAGCCTAATTGACAGCTGTCGTGATTCATTCAGAAACTCCACTTAGGGAAAAATTACCTTTAAGGTCACCTTAAAAATGACTGCAGGAGGTCAGATATTTCTACACAAATGATTGGCAGAAAGAAAGACTTAGAGAAAAGTTATCTCTCAGAAAGGTTACCACCAGGACCAGATTCTAATCAGTCTTTGCATCTGTGCTGTGCAGGAGGAATCTGTTTTCCCAGCGCACCACAATCACAGTGCCTACAGGAAAATTTCATACCAGAATGGGGGTTTTATTATCTTCCAAGGTATATAGCTGGTTGTCTGAGATGAGATAACATATTTGATGGCTAGTGCTCTGAGAGTAAACTGGAAATTCTTTTTAACTAATACATGGCATTCAGGTCTGGCACTCTTCAAAAATATAGACGAGATCTTTGCCTAAAGAATCCAGTAAAGTCCAAAGTCTTGGTTAGCAGTAAATAAGTTGCATGCATGAAGCACATTTTTCCATTTAAGTGGAGACTGAGCACAAAAGTTAGTTCTGATGGGCACTGTTGCATGGTTCCCCTTCTGCAGTGGAACAAAAAAACAAAACAAAACAAAACAAAACGAACAAACCCCTAATTTCCAACCTCCTTGAACTCCTGCAAGTTCAGACTCAAAAGTGATAAAGACTGAGACTTCAGGCAGTGCTGCTCAGGAAACAGCACAGGTGACCAGCTAACAAGGGTCAATAGAAAGGTCTGAGAAGATGTTCCTTTTGATAACAAGAGTCTGAAAATCAAATAGTATTTGGGAAGATTTTGTTGTACAGGAATAGCATTAGTATAGTTTTGGCTATGTTTTAGCCAGCTTTGCTTAAAGTAAATACTTTGGAAATGAATAACATCAGGGAAAAACCTTGCTTTTGTCTTCTTGTATTTCACCCAGATTTTTTTTCCCCCTTTTTTTTGGAGATAAGGCCTATAGCAAAAATCTTCATTTTGGAGCTGTTCAAAACATTCAGGGAGAACACAGAAATGCCCCTGTTGTTTTCATTTTTGAGAGAAAAAATGATACAAACATAAAAGGGTTGTAAGCACAGTTTAAAACAGAATGGTTTATGCAGCATTTATCTTATGGCTATTGAGAGCAGATAGCTGAAATTGTAGGTAAAAACTATTGCTAATTTTGAGGTAACTAAACTATATTGGAAACAATGCAAGCCAGAGCCTTCTACTCTTCTAAAAGCCCAAAAGCTGAGGTCTCTAGACATTAGCTATCATTACACCTCCAGCCTAATACCCTGAAGAGAAGCAGCCCCTCATTCTCGTCCTGTGCTTTGCCTTACAAGCTGCAGTTTTCCCTCCAGAGGCACTGATGATCTCCAGCAGTGTCACGGACATGCTGGCTGAGCCCTGTGTTCCTGACTGCAGAGCCCCTGGGTCTGTTACAAACAGCCTGCCCTCACTCAGCAATTGCCTTCTTTCATCTAATTGAATATGCACCACATGCGTAGTGCTTGTAATAATTATTACCTTTAAAATGGATTGCAATTGACAGGAAGTGTACAATGAATTCCAGTTCTCTGCACAGCTATTTTCTGTGTTTAGCAGAAAAAGCTGAAGATTGGAAATGTGCCAGGTGCATTGTTTGACCAGATGTACCATAAGATCTTATGGAACCCTGTAGAACAGTGTAATGCTATGAAGAAAGCTAAAGCTGCTTGCTGTATGGGTTTAACAAGAAGAATCATAACAACACAAGAAAATCTTGATTTCTGCAAAAGTAATTATACTAGCATGTCTTTCAATCTGAATTTCTTAACAAAATCCCTCATTATCTGACTGATGTTCCTGATTACTTAAGCATGCTAAAAGAATGTTAATCTGCAGTCTCCTCACATGTCACTTCCCTTAAATTTATGTGAAAATGCTATAATTGTTTCCTCTCTTTGAGCTGTGAGCTACATGATGGATGGTAAACAGCTAGGAAACAGTGCTATGAGTAAACCGATAATAGTAGACTTTATGAGTCTGGTGTGTCAGTAATTACCTGCATAATTTATGGTTTATATCATACATTAGCTGCTGTTCTATCCATAATATGGAAGATATTGGGTGTCCATATACAGAAATCTTGTTAGAATATTCAGCTCTATACTTCATTCTGTAGTTTCCGTTTCCCTCTGTTTTTGTACACCTGCATTAGTGATTCCTTAACTGAGTATGTGCAGATGTACTCTGGCTTCATTAATTCCCATCAAGCATGTGTCCCTTTGTCATCAGCATTTTATGAGGAATATCATATTCTAGTATCTTAAACACACACAAACACAGAGAATAATAAAAATGTACTTTGGACCTAGGAAAAAGAGAAATCCTCTTGAAAAACAAAGAAAAAAACATTTTCCTTCATTTTGCTTAAGCACAGAAACTGGAAAATAACATGCTCAAATGTAATTCACACCCTGAAGTAACCCAGAACTGTAATGAAGCAGCATTTCTACAGAGAAGCTCATCTTGTTGAAAAATGATGTCATTTTTGATGCTGGTAGGCTAAGGAACATAATACCATATGCAAACTAGCTTCCAAATGGCTTCATTAAAGTTTTTACAATCTGTTTAAACATTAAACATTTTCTTTAAATATTAATAAAGATCTTAGATTGTTAAGGTTGTAGTTTACTCTTTACAGCACAGAATCAGATGCCAGCAGTTAGCTAACATATACCAACTGGAATGACAACCGATAGCCCAAAAGCTCATTGGCATATGGAGAAATGTGTAAGGAACTTCCGAAATGAGGCTTGTGCCATTGTTTCTCTGAAACCGCCCTGAATCACAAATGAGGCTCTCCTATGTCCTGCTCTGTGCAGTGGAGTCAAACTGCTTGGGGCTGTGTGAGCTGCTGCAGAAGCCAAACAGCTTTACAGAACTCTGCAGATTGTTACTGGGCCACTGTCCATCTTCTCACAGAGGTTTGAAGAGTGACCTCTGAAATATTTCTCCCTACTTTGGGTAACTAGAACTTATCTCTAGCTTTTAAGTCTGCAGCCATGCAAATATCCAGCCTTGTGCCCCACTTGTGTAAATCTAGTTTTGTGAAGAGAATTCCCTCTAAGTATGTAGCCTGTGAAATCAAACCCATCCTAATTATTGCCACTGTCCTCATCACAGCAACCGTGGAATGCATGAAGAGAAAAGGCAAACCAGAATCAATCTAGTCCTGGGCTAGGAACATGTTCTCATATCATCAACATGTAGTGCTGAAACAGAGCAGGGTGCACTTTAACATCCCATACTTAGAGTAAATATGGTTAACTTTAGTTTGAAGTATGATTTATACAATCTCATGTTTTGTAAAAGTTGACAATTATAATAATTGCCTCAAACATGTAGTCAGTCACAACTCCGTCACCTGAGAATTTGTGACAAGGATAAGATATAAAGGTAGGATTCTTCTTTTAAGTCTTGCTTAATTTGTCATACAGGTAAACTAATTTTGTAGAGTTTTATATAATGAACCAAATCCCTTTGACTTTAATGATATTTGGCTTATTCTATAAATGAACAAGTTGTAAATATATATAATGATAACAGAGGTAAAAACACTCAGTCTCTTATTTAAAATATAGTCATGTTCCATGGGAATGATTTCCTCTAACTTGGAAACACTGACACTTCAGATTATTGTGTTAGATGATTTTAGTACAGGATTTATCAATAAATTCTTCAGTTATGGAATAAATCTCTAGAAAAAAATGTCTGTTTTGTATTCCTGTACATAGTACATTATACTGCTAAATTGGAATGCAGTAAAATTATTCAGTACATATGTTAAAAAATTTTTTAATGTTGAGGGTATTAGTAATAGGTTCCTTAATTAGCACCCTGTGTTGCCTTACACTTGCATGAGTATGTGTCACTCTGTTCATAATTGCTGTTCCTGTGAGGCCTGTGTTTGGAAACACAATTAAGATGCTATTTCTGGCGTGGCTGGAGAGGCTACACTGGGATCTTTACAGAGCATCGAGCGTTCTGCTGCAAATGTGGGCTGACCTCACCCGAAGCAGTCTGCGTGGCTTGGGAGCTTTGCTACTTTTTTACTTTATATTGTTTTAATCAGCAATACTTTGCTCACCCAGAGAGCCTTAGCACAGTGGGAGGCCTTCAGGAATCTGAGCTGTTTGTGATTCCTGACAACACCAAACTGCTGCTGACAAACATCCGTTCTTGCAGCCTGAAATATGTTTTAGATGTTTCTCCTTTTTAACTTACATGATTTTTGCACGACTGCTGATTCCTCACAGTTCTCTTTCAAGGGTTTTTTTTCTGCAAAATTCCCTATCAGCTATGAGAACTGCACAAAAGCTTTGGTTAAAACTTGCAGAAGTATGTAGGTAACACTAGAATTCTCACACAATAAGCTGCTAGAAGAAAATAAATACATGTAAATAAGGCATTATAACAGTCTAAAGCACTTGCCAGCATCCTGTCTTTTTAGTGACTGCACAGCTGTGTTTCCATTACACAGTTAATGGATTTCCTACCTTCCAAAGAGACATTTGTACCAAATGGCAGCACAGTGCAAGACATACTAAACAGCTGACTACAGCTCATCTCTTTCTCATGGTACCGTCTGTGCACATAATTAAGGGCTAAAAAGACCTTTGTCAAAATTTTTCAGAATAAATGTCTAAATCATGACTAGGATTCAAATAAGTGCCCTGTCTTTGCACATATTTTGGTACCTATATACTTTGATTAACCTACAATAATCAAATAGGATGCAAGTTTGAGGATCTTTTTCAAGCTTTTGACTTTTAATTCTGCTTTATTCACACAAATTAAGGGAGGTATTGACCACTCTATGCCTCCAGTGAACCTGAGAAGAGTTAGGAGAAAATTCCAAGCAGACATTCAGCACCCTCAGAAGCACACACTCATGTAGTAATTAATACTTTTCTTGAAAAAGTATTTTTCTGAGGTGCCCAATCATATGTTCCTAGTTCACCCACCTTCTGCTTTCCCACAGAATCTTACAGAAGGTATTTTTAAGGTGCATTATTTTTAAGGTGCATCTTTTCCCTACAGATTCTTAATTTTATGTAAAATAGTCTCCTGAGCTCTCAGATTTAAGTACAGTTGAAGATGTATCTTAGTGTAGGATTTTTAATTTCTGCTTGTTTTGCTGTGTCTTGTTTTTTCCCTTTGGTGATAGCAGTAAAACATCACCAGTGTAGCCACAAGTAATTTAGTAGACCTGAAAACACTGGAAGTCATTGCAGTACTTTTTCCAGCAGTTCAGCAGCTTCTATCTTGTTTCAGCTGGAGTCAAATTATGCCTCATTTATCACATCTCCATAGAGCACTCTAGATTACAGCTTTAAGTGTAAAGGACTGTTAGATGAGAAAAGTCATGTACTCTAATGCTTAGGAAAAAAGTATGACACACAGAACATAGCTGCTATTCACATTTCTCAGTCTTTTTGTCCAAACAAATCATCAATTCTTGAATAGCAGCCTACATCAGGAGGCAGGGAAGCTGTTTAAAGATGACTGGAGAAATGAAACAAAAGAATTCCCCAAATTCCCACATATAAACCTACAAGAGCAGATCAATGAATGTACTAATTTAGTATCCTGTTTCAGATACTGGTACTAGAATTGCAGAGTAATTGCAAATAATTCTGCCCAGTGTAACTCCAGGGTGGCATTCTGCCAAGGTAATGTAGTTAAAAGTTGACTCATCAATAATAGGTCTTTAAGAATAATAAAAGGAACTTAATATCATAGGATCTCACCCTACTCAACACTGTTCACAGCAAGAGCAATTGTCAGAGTGAGGATGCTCTGCCTGGGCTAGACAGTGGTAAGGCCTGTGTCCATTCCCCTCCAGCCTCTATAAACAAAGCAGTGCATATATGGAAAACCCTGAACAAGTAATTGCAGCATAGAAACTAGACAAGTTATATAGTAAAAGCTCTTTTATCTTAGATTAGGCCCTGAATAAAAACAAAACAACATGGCATCAGAAAAATACATGTGAATACTGCTACTGTTGTCTGGTTTAAGGTAAAATAGAGTTATTCCTATTTTTAGCTCTACAACTTTATTTTTCCATAGAATTAGTTTTACGGACTTTGAAGGGAAACATCGATATTGGTAACTAGAAGCTGCAATATAATTTCTATAGAACAGATGCAAAGAAGGCAAGTATTTGTCCTGTAGTGTCAGATTTGCAGTGAAATTGAAATCTCATAGTCATGGAGAAAAGACATCACAGACTTCATGAGAACCTTTTGTTTCTATACCTGATAGGTCAAAGGCCCCCATATAAGTCACTAATTCCTAATATGTCAAAGACTAACTGAATTTCTTTCCAACATCCAAAACTTGGTAAGGAAGGAAACTGTTTTTAAGAACATACTTCAAGAATTAGTATTAGAGGATATTTCCTCTCAGCAAATTGAAATAGAATAAATTGCATTTGTCCTTCTTAGAAATCGAATTGCTTGCAAGAGGTAAGAACTGTGGTGGCAGGTCACAGAAAAAATAAAAACACACTTGAGTGGAATGAAAGGGAAAGATGAGATTGATTTTGTGTTTTAATTTTGAAAAATTAGCAGCAGTTTCTCTAATTCTAATATAAATGCAGAAATGCAAAGGATCTATTAGCTCATTGCCATTTTAAAGATAACTATATTACATTGATAACATTGCTGGTTTTCTTTGATCAGAAGAACAGTCATGTTTTATAGCAACTAAGTCTCCTTAGTTGCTTTATCTGTAATTTGCTTTGGCAAAGCTACAAATTGTTTCTTTCTTTTGCTTACTTTTTAACTATTGTTCTACATAGCCCTTAACTCTCAGTTTATGTCCCCACTTCCACATGATCAGTGATTTGCCACCCTAGAAAGAATCTTTCAAGAATGTATCATTCAAGTTTTTCAGAATATAGCTTCATTTTCAGTGATGTTATTATCTTGAATTTTTTTATTCTTTTTCTTCTACAGAGAGTCTATTCCCTGATTTCAGCTTCATAAGAATACTTGCTTAATCCTGGACAGCACAGGCTGTTAAAAGCCTCTTCATTTTCCATTACCATCATTGCCTCTATCAGAGAATGGAAGAGGCATCAATGTTCCCAAAAATTTCCAAATTCACCCCAAACACAGTTATTCCAGTACTACCACTATTCGCTGACCAGTCAAAAGTTCTTTATATCCCTTCAAACAATTTTCCAGCTGCACTCTATTAGATCTGGAGCAGAACCCTTTCTTAATCCTTGCAGAAAACAGTCCTGCTAAAATAAACTCAGCGGGTTTGAACTGCGGGAATCCTTGAGCACATAATCTTGATACAACAGAGCAATGGGGTACTCCTTCCTTTGTGCCTGCAACATCTCAGTTCAGGAATTTAAAATAAATAAGCACTTTGAGAATGGTTGTTTCTAGTTTGTGAACCAGAGAAGAATTTGGCTGACAAGCTGTAGGAGCAGCAGCACCATCCCCTCTGTTTGGGTGACACCTTCCATTCAGGGGTCATTCTGGGGTTATTTTTAGGTACCATTTAAGGTTCTGTATAATAGCAAAAGCTGGTTGTGCTGCAGGAAAAGAAGATACTGATCTAAAAAGGTTCCCTCTCGTACAAACAGAGCCATGCTTGAAAAAGTACAACTTTGCAGAAATCCCCTTTCCTAAGCAACTTAGCAAGACTAATGATCTAGAGCTAGATCCAAATTTGGTGGAAGACAACATTTAATTTAAATGCCAAATTCTTATTTGGCTGCCCAATTTTCAACATTTCTGGTTTAAACTTTTTTTAAGCAAAGACATTCAAGACCTGTGATAATTTTAATAGTAGGATTTGCCTTTATATCTGAGGCCAACAGTTTTGCTTTGCTGGTGGTGGTCAGAAGTGTATTCTGTGCCAGTAGTTTATCCAGCTTCTCCCAAGCTGAACTTTGTTGATGGGGAGTAGATTATGCCAGAAAGAGGAAGCCATACCATGGAAATGCAAAATATTGCTGGCCTTTCCTTCTCCTTAGTGCTACTCTTTTCTATCTTTTTCCTTTCCTAGTTCTTCCTCAGGCCTTATGAATCCTTTAAACCTCACAGATCTATAGGGAAATAGAAAGTTATTGTGTGCTTTCAATAAATCTGTTGGGGTGAAATTCATTTAATTCAGTAGCAAAGCCGACTGATAAAAAAGGCCAGAATTTTTCCCCAGGACATTAAAGATCTTGTAAGAATTTCTCTCTGCTAGAGTGTTTGCAAGTTTAGAGTCAGATATTCTTGCATATCAAAATTAGCACCATAAACAAGTTTATATTCTATCATGAATTTGAGTTACCTTTGCTGATCCTTTCACCTAAGTATGTTATTGAGAAATGAGCATTATAACTCTATGCTGTGAAGATTCATTATAGCTGTATAAGATTTCAAGCAAGAGGTTCAAATCCAAACCTTTTTCCAATTTTGAAACCTCTAATCAGAAGAGAAATTAAATAAAGCAATTAGGCTATAATAAAGGCTTCTATAATCTCAGGAAAATTATGATCGTTTGAATTCTCACTCCATTTTAATTCAAAAGAGTTTTCATCAAAAACAAAAAGCAATTTTCATCAATTATTAATTTATCAGTATCCTTGATTTCATTGAATATTTTTGATATCTGTGGTCCAATTAAATAGCATTATTCAAAGACAATAAATTTTATAACCATCACTTAACATTGACATCTTGGGTTTTTAATAGCTCTGCCAACTTTAGATCTCTCTTTAAAGT
This sequence comes from Aleadryas rufinucha, assembly GCA_013397815.1. Taxonomy (NCBI): domain Eukaryota; kingdom Metazoa; phylum Chordata; class Aves; order Passeriformes; genus Aleadryas; species Aleadryas rufinucha. The sequence goes on from VZTH01010337.1 coordinate 1,556,813, forward strand.
ATAATCAATTTTACATCCTAGCTTCCTAGCTCCTGTTGGACTATGGAAACTCTCCCTGTTTTGATGCAAGAATATATCACTGTAGGGTGTACTGCCCAGACAGGTGGCATTTTCCATGTTTTTAGCAAAATCAGTTCATCTACAGAAGGCCTGCAGGTACCTGCAAGAGGTGGATGACATTCCTTCAGCAGATATTAAATCAAGTGAATGAATGCAATATTGCCATCAATGATTAAAATGCACTAAATTTTGCTGGAAGGAAGTTGTGGATGTAATTCAGCTTCTACCCAATACCTCCATACTAATTTTATTCCCTCAAGAGGAAAGAATGCTGTTTGCCATTCTGCTTTTACCCAGTCCTGTCATACTAACTTTATTCCCTTGAGATGAGAAATGTTCCTTAAAATATCACTATTTGAAAAATCTTACATTTTCCATCTCCCCAGCCACAAGGGGACTGTGGCACAGATTATGTTCATTTTCTCCTTTTGATGCTCCTTTAAGGAATCCTATTTTTATTGCAGATGAGATTGATACTTAGTATATTCAGTCTTCCAGGTGCACTAATTGCTTACCTAGAAAATCTCTCCAACACTCAGTGAAAATATTAGTTCTAGAAAATAAATTGAGTTGCAAGAGCCATTCTGGCATAACTTATTGCTCTAATTGGCTGGAACTTAACTGTGGGGGTGGAGGAAAGGAAGTAGAGGAAAAAGACCGTGCTTTCCTTATCTCACTGAAAAGATAAAACTAATACAGTTTTTATATCATATAAATTTTTTCACTTGAGTTAAAATAAAACACTGGTGTAAGATAAACTCAGTGGTTACAGCAAGGCTTAAGGTGCAGATAGCCTGGATTGATTCCTTCCTCTGCCAGTGAGAACTGAACTGCAAGTGACATTTTCCAGAAGAATGTCCCAGCTTAAAATGGAATTTTTGCCCATCCCTCTTAGTTCTTCCAGCAGCTGAGAGTAATAGAAAAGCGAAGTATATTTAGTGAATGATGTGGTTTTAAACACGTAAATATTATGTCAATTTTAATATAAATCTTTTGTAACAACCACTACTTACAGAGGAAAGTACCAAAGCACAGCAAATAGCATTTTCAGTAACTCACCGAGCGAAACACCTAAACCAAGTGCCTGGATTAGTTCTGAACTGGTGTTTTTGTAATTAATACTCTACTCTGCAATGGGTTGACATTGGTGATTAATTACAGCTCTTACATTAAAAGTATAAGCAGATTTATAAACTTCATGGAGAGTTAGAAATGCCACATTACAAATGAGGGGGTTTCATTTTATAACAAAAAGATGTCTTATTACTTTGTATATATTAAAATGGTTTTCTGGTAGCCTTGGGAAAATTAATGGTGGCGTACAAGCACTTAATGCCAATCTCATTTAGAGTAGAAAGAGGTTGGTTGTCTGTGTGGGTGGCAAGGGAAGGGAATTGATGGTTATAAACAAAATGCTTCCAAACGCTCAGTATCCAGGACTTTAATCCTAACTTTTTCTTCCCATGAAAGTAATCCCACTTGCAAGTACAGGCATTCAAAAATATTAAAAATTTTTGAGTGGCAGTGAAGCAGACCATGGACCACAGCATGGACCTGGCTTATGGCCCCTCAGACAGGAGAGGATGTCACCCAGAGGCTGCTGTGTATGGTGCAACTCCTTGGGTGACCCAGGAATTTTTAAATTCCAGTTCAAAGCCTATTCCTCCTACTTTTCTACTTCTCATCAAAAGGTCTTGACATCTCCTCTTTAAAATAACGACAAAAACATTTGACTGAAAGGCATGACAATTTGGGCAAATGCTCCTATGGAAGCTGTTTCTTAACACGGTTTTCGGAAGATCTCTTTAGAACAAATTGTTTTGCTCTGAAGGGATTTGTGCTGCACAGCACTGACAGTTAAGTGCTAAATGGAATCTCTCCATGGGCTCTGTATTTCTGTTGAACAAAACACAGAAGCTGAACACTAAATAAAACACTGTGCTTAAATACACGAATAAAAGTAAAGTCAGGAGAACAGTGGGTAATCTTTATGTTACACCCGCAAGTGTCACGTTCCAGGAAAAGGCATGCAGATACCACTTCTTTTATGACAATAACTAGTTCTGAAGCAGTTGTTTTATTTAATTTTTTCTAACTCATGGTGAGAAATTTGAATAAGTTGCAGTCAGTGAATAAATGTGCCATATGAGTGAGTGATAGACTTTTAAAAGGAGAGAGCAAACTATGTGGGGAACACAGAAGATTTTGAATGAAGCTAACAAGCTACTTTTACCGTTTTAAGGAGCTGAATCTTTGATGTGAGAGTGTATCATGGTTGTGCCTGGAATAAGAAGGAGTGGAGCCTGCTCTAAATTAGCTATTGAAATAGCACCTGGATTTTTGCTACACAAAGGAAGAAAAGCAGTCTGGATTTAATCTTCTAGCGAGCAAGCAGTGCTCTGATAGAGAAAGATCAAAATACGGAGAAACTAGAGATAAGGGAGAAAAAAACCAGCACAGTTCAGCAAAGACACACACACACACATA
>VZTH01010337.1:1559409-1694146 GCA_013397815.1 Aleadryas rufinucha
AAAAAATAAAAAAGTCACAGAGAAAAAAAGAAAAGTATTTGGATTATATTTGCTCTTGTTAAAAAAAAAAATTATGTCCAGCAATACAATTCCAGCATTGGATTTGTCTGACATGGATGCTGTGGCTACAAAGTGTTACATCCACTGTGAATAGAGGCCAAGGAAACCACCAGGCCTGTGCTGTGGGACATGACACATTTACCCAGGGAGCAGAGGAGGAATGTATTGTTCATGTGGAGTGGAAATGCCCAGACAAGAATAAGGGATTTTTTTCTCCTTAGCAATCATTTACTCAAATGAGCCTGGAGGTTTGAAGTAAGATGAAGCAGGATGCATGTAGTGAGTAAAAGGAGGTAAAGTTATAGGGAAATGAAAAAAATGCGCTAAACCGGATTCACAAGAAATCCATAAAGATTGTATCTTGATCAGATTGCTGGGAGATAAGGGGTGAGAAGTTTAAAACCAGCTATGCCATGAAAGCACTTCAGGTAAGAGTAAAAGATTGAATTTAGTAAGATTGCTGAGAAAAAGTATAAAGCAAAAGCAATGATATAGCAAAAATCTGTTTTCTTCCAAAAAATGTATGTTAGGAGAAGTTTTGAAGATACAAGAAAGGAAATTTCATTCCAGAATCTCAGTTTCTAAAATGTGTCAATAGTACATCTACTCTAAATTTTTTTGAGTCTTGAATGAGATTTTCTAAATGAAAAATTGAATATCATTCAGCTTTAAAACCTGTGGAGCACTTCGTCTCATCCCAACAATTAAAGTATGGAGTTGTGCCTCCTCATAGCAGTATCCTTCCCTCAAAAGCTTTTCATATACATATATATATATATATATATATATATATATATATATATTTTATAAAGATGTCGATCCTGTCATGGCACTCCTGATACATTTTTCTATTGTTTCAACAACGCATCAGATTACATTCCCACAAAGACATGGGATCATGTTTGCTCCCAAGTGGAAATGCAAGGATTTATCATAATTTCCATGGGTTGCAAGGTCCCATATTTTAAAGTTTTTGGCAACTGGTTTCTCTCATCTAAATTTAATTCAAATAATTTAAGACTGCTAACCTGCTAGTATTTTTTGTGTTTGTTTTCATGTTGTTCAGTATTGCAGCACAAAATGAGGGCTATGGAATATGTGCTTGGGATAATTGATGGTGCTGCCATGAGGTCCAAAATATCCTCCCATATACTGATGGGTTTTATGCCACTTTGCTTCTCACATTTGTTTTAATGATTGTGACAGCTCTCATTTTTCCTTTGTTAAATCTTAGTGACTGTTGCTGGATATCTATTTTTAGAAGCACAAACATATTACAAAAAATACATGAGCCCACTGAGGAAGAATAAGACATTTGCATAGTAACATTCTGGATAGTGATGTATGGCTGGTTGCAGACAGACTGACAAACTTTGGTCCTAACTCTGCATCAGGATTTGTTGGCATGGAATCCTGAGCTCAACAGTGACTTCAGAAGTGAAATACCCCCTTTTTCTCTCTGTGGTTATTTGGCAGCAATGATTGATTCTTTCCAGATGTGGTTAAATAGGAAAATTTATTTTATTAGTTTTAATATAATCAGTTGCAAATACAGTCAAGAATATCCCCTCAAGGCAAATGAATATTTTGGCTTTGCTTGCTTATTCACGGAAAAAAATCTACCCTAATCATGTATTTTAAGCTTATTTTATAATACCTTTAAATTATATTTTAAATAGTTTGGGTTGAAATGAGTATTGATATTGATGTCCATACAGTGCAATAAGAGTTTCCATCTGCAGGATAATATTCATGGTGGTAAGAAAGACTGTGCTATATTTTAAAGGGACACATTCTTAAAAGTCCATTAAGGAAATTTTTTTTCTCTCTAGGCATTAGTATACCCAGACCCAGGACTGCATTATGTACAGCCACTTGTGTAACCAGGAGCCATTTCCCAGGCTCACCCCTGTAAACATGAGTGACGCTAAATTCCCACAGCTTCCTTGCAGTTTGCATTGAAGCTCATATAACTTACTTGCTGTTTGTCTTTTACCAGTTGTCTATGTCAAGCTTTCATATACAAATCAGAGAAAAACATGCAAGCAACTGTGTTTTTTAAGGCTAAAAGACACCTTGTTATATAGTATAGCAAATTAGGTGGGTTTAAAATCTGCCCTTGAAGTAGCACCAATTTCTGTTCCTTTCATCTAAACAGTTCTGTATTCCAAGGGAACCTGGGATAATCAGTAGTTTGTTACAGACATGAGTCATAATTATGTTCTTTCTCTCTCATTTAAGTTGTTCGAGTTCATGAATTTTTTGGCTGAGAATGTCATCTTCTGTTACATGGGACTCGCACTATTTACATTTCAAAATCACATCTTCAATCCTCTTTTTATATTTGGTGCACTTGTATCCTTTGCTTTAAAGAAGTATATATCTCTGTACATGCGTATATATATATAAAGAATGCATGTTCCATGTGAAAAAAGTCAACAAGCAAACCAATCAGTTCCTTGAATACTAGAAATCAGTATTTTGTCAATTCCAAGTGCAATCACCTATTACCTATATCTTAATAATTGCTCCAATGCAGGTAAGCACATGTTGTTCTCACAGTTGCTGTTTTGGTCCTCTGCTACAGGCAAATAGCTTTAAACCAGCTGGGGAACTTTTGCCAATGGTTTACAAGTGGGGTCAGAAATTGGGATAAGTATTGGGACACACCTGTGGGGACAGGTGCAACACAAAACCTTTTTTCCTGTCTGGAGCCAGTGGAGATGCACAAACTGGAGAGCTGCCTCCAGACAGATGTGTGCCATAAGCAGGACTTCCCCAAAACTACCTAAATGAGATGAAGTCATTAAAAATCACACAGTTCTGCTTCGCTCAAATCTTTCCTTCTTTATACTTGATATCTCTAGCATATATGGCATTATTTACACCATTGTGTGCCTAAGAGACTGGTAAGAAAAGCTCTGTGTCTTTAATTCTGCCATGGTTTCTCAACAAATCTTACTTGTACAGCGATGTAGATTCTTTTCACGCTGACAATTTATCCAATCAATTTTTTTGGCTCAGAGCAGCAGCCCTCTGCTTATCACTTTTAAATGAACTGTAATAGCTTTGAAAGTTGGGCTCATACTGTTTATGTGCAGTAATTTTTATATGTAATTTCTAAATGAAAAATCAGGACTGCACCAGAGCTCCCTTGGCTACAGGCTGGGCTGGATGGCAGCAAGGACCCAAGAGCTCGCTGTGTCCCCACCAGGGCAGTACAATACCCTGTCCTGCACTCGTGGCACGGGGATGCAGCAGGAGCAGCACCCTGGATGGAGCTGTGCTGCAGAGCAGTGCAGGGACCTGGCTCTATCCTTCCTCTCCCTGAGAGCCAGCAGCCTGCAGAGGGGCTGCCCTCTGGGGGCATGGGGCAGGAGAACTGGATGCTCCTAGCACCGGTTCTCCCAAGCCATGGAGCTTCAGGGAGCTCTTCAGGGAGTCTGTGCTGGGCCACAGACATCGCCTCTCAAACACTTCATCTGTCCTCCAGTCCACAGCGTGTCTCAGACTGGGAGAGTCATAATTGAGCCCTGAGAGCCACAAGACAAGGGGAGGGCAAAAATGTGCAAAATGTGCAAAAAGCATATACAAGGAGCTCTGACTGCCTTTCTTTAAATCTGATAATGGCTTCATGCTTCTAATTAAGGCAACTTTTGTGATAGCTCCACAGAGGTGTAATAAAGGACTTCATCAGAAGAATCTCCACAGAGAAGGGGGAGAAAAAGCAAAAAGTGCTGGATATAAACAGTATGAATCGCCAGGAAATAAGGAAGTAATAATCAGGTCCAAAAGCACATTTATTCTCTGCAAATTGCTGCTCAAGGAGATAATGCTATCTCTGCAGTTGATGGAGGGCATTTTCCTGAAGGGCTAGAGATGAAGTCACATGTGACACAAATGCGATGAGTAGAAGTAGAGTGATTGAAGTGAGATGTATTATGATGAATATAAAACCAGGATGTCTGGGGAAGGCAAATCTCTGCCACTGCACAGTTTTATTGGAAGCAGAAGGACATGGCATGTAGAACATGCCAAGATAATATCATATTTGTTTAATTACACTTTAAAAATAATTTTAGATAAATATTTGGGTTAAGTAAATTCTGGTTTTGTCAGTAGTTTGTCCACTATTTTCCTCAACATCTTACATTTTAGGTGGCAGTTTTTGTAGCAAGAGCTTCCAACATATACCCACTTTCTTTCCTTTTGAATTTGGGTAGAAAACAAAAGATTCCCAGGAACTTTCAGCACATGATGATGTTTTCAGGTAAGAGCCATTTTGGTATTTTTGGTATTTTTCCTGTCCACATTTAATGACTGACAAAAATAGTAATCTATCAGTAGAAAAAGCCACATCTATCACAAAGAGTTCATTATCTTAAAACTCAAGATCATCTCTTCACAATATTGAAGCAATTGGATGCATTCTGATCAATCTCACTGTGCTCTTGACCTATTTTAATTAATATTTTGGAAACCCACTGCCCATGAAGCCATTGTCCCCCCATCTGTCTACACTTCCATGACAATTTGGGAATACCATGTTTTTATGTTGTGTTGTTTTAGAGGCACCTGTAGTGTACCTGAGAGTATTTTACATAGCAGCAAATGAATAACCAGCTGGGACAATGTCAGTACTGATACTCAGATCAGACATGGTCTTTGGCAATTCCTTAAACTTCAAGAACAGCTTTATTGTGAAACATGAGACTAGAACACTTTAATTCCACAAACTTTTTCATATGTATTCCAGCTTGATATTTAATTTTATCGATTTTGTTAACATTGTAGCATAGTAAAAAAAAAAAAAATTAAAAATCCAGAAGAGGGAGCCATGTTCTAGTCTGATTTGCACATCATCCCCTGAACTGTTAAAGCTCATTCGGATTCCATATTTTTTAGCTTGTATAAGCTAGAAATAATTCCACTTGACTTTCTGATGCTAGTTAGGAAAAACTCACTTATAAGCTAAGAATATCTGTTCAGTAAAACACAGAAATGCAGATCCCCCAATGCTAGTGATGATATAATTTTCTGAAATTAGAAACTCAGCACCTTTTTTGCCTAATTTTCCTGCTTTTTATGCAAAAATTTACTCCACATTTTTATGGATAAAAGTTCTTGATTGACAGCCTTGATGTACAGCGATCCATTTAGCCAGATGACAAGTGAAATACAATGTGCTGCATTTCAAGCTTCCTCATCAGGGGTACTCTGCATCAGGGGGCCTCATTTATGCCTATGTAATTCCAGCTCTCTAGAGAGCAACACAGCAGTTCATTTCTATACCCATTCAATCCTTCTGCTAAAAGCTGCCACTGAAAATGTCAGCTAATTCCAGCGAGACTGGAGTGAGGGATGATGACACATCCAGCAGGAGCTGCCTTTCAGCCCGACTGCTCCCCTGCGATTGTTCCATGGGTAACTTGTATCTGTAGGTCCCTCTAGTAAGCCTAGCAGGTGGCCAACTAGACAACAGCATGAAAAACAGCTTCATATCATTTGGCATCTAGTTTCTGGGCTCCATTTTGGCTTTTGGTTTTCATCAGCTAAAGTATAGAATGGAAAACCTTCTGAAATGTCTCTTATTCTTTAACTTTCCTGTCCTCGTTTTCGGCAGTCAAATTCTCTGTGGAACAGGAGCAGAAAGCAGCCTGCAGCCAGCAACTGAACGTGAGAACTCACACACATTAGCTTTCCAGGACAATCTGGCAGCTGAGAACTGAAACAGTGGTACTGCAGGCTTCTAAAATGTAAATGTTAAAATTCTCAGAAAAGTAATATTTAACTATTTTCAAAGAAAAAACCCTCTATTTTGTAGAGAAAAACATCTTTATATTATAATAAAGTAATGGCATAATCTGCAACTGTAATAATAAAGACTGTCTCTCACACTGCCAGCAGCTGCGCACTTCACAGAACACAGGATACACAGATTTTCTGTGTAATTCTATTTTTTAGGATGCACCAAGATTTGTGCTTAGTTACCAATAACATTCTTAGTGCTATAAACTGATCATACTGCATATAGTCATAAACAGAGAGGACAATGACTGCCAGGAGAGAGACACATTTCTGATGAGTAAACAAGGCATGGAATCTGAGTTTGAATGAAAACATTATCTGCAAAAGATCAGTAGAAATAGTCATAGAACAGTTTGGGTTGTAGGGAACATTTAAAAGTTATCTAGTCCAACCCCCTTCAATGAGCAGGGGTATCTTCAACTATATCAGGTTGCTCAGAGCCCCATCCAACTGACCTCGAGTGTTTCCAGGGATGGGGCATCCACCACCTTGGTGTGTGTTTTACCACCTTCATTGTTCTGGTATAGCATCAGGTTCTAGCTGATCACAGGGAAAAATGGGCATCATTCACCACAGCATCACACATTCAGATGTAGAAAACAATGCATTTGGGGTTAGTTTTGTTTTCTATGCTATCATTACCAAATCCACCAAACATTTACTGCTTGTTTTACTGCCACAATCACCAAAATGATTGCTGAGAAAAATTGCTGAGAAAAGCAATTAAGGTCAGGCAAGTACACTGTTGATTAGCATTCGATTATACCTTACTCTGCAAAGAACTCTCCTGAAGTCATTAGGTTCTGCTTTTTGATGAGTATTAATACGGTTGAGAAAAGGTGGACGAGTTAGGCTTGGAGGTGGATTCTGTAGCATTTTGATTTATCACATTCTTTATCTGCTTCTGCCACTCCTCTAGCAATACATTACAGAGGGTGGATTCACTTCTACAACTGTTTTTAATCATGATTCCTGATAATATTCCATTGTAAATGAAAACTTGATTAGTCCTTTATACAAGGACTAATTAAGCCTGAGCTTCTCAGATTAAGTTGATCATCAGCTAAAGTGAACAGTCTAGCAGTCTCTGCTCATGTGAAAAAGAAACATTTTAAAGTCTTAGACTTTATAGCGCCTTCCACTCTTCTTCCAACATCTTTATTTACTTTTTACTCTGCTTTCCTCTTCTCTACAACACATGAATAGGCAACAGAGAGTCTTGTAGGACATAGTGCTACAGGGGTGGTTGCTGTTAATATAAGGCATTACAGCAGCAGTGGAGTCTGAAAAGGATGAACACAAATGCAGAATTAAACCAAAAAATGCCAGTGTACAGGCAGCTGTTGTGCAGGCATTTACATCTGCACACTCATACAGACACAGAGGTGGGAAGTGTCAATGTGAACCTTTCCAAAAAACGTAGAGATGTAAAGAAATCAGCTAAATAGAAAGAAAGCAAGGAAGAAAAGAATAGAGAACTACAGTTGAAACCAAAACACCAGATCTACCCAAAGAAAGTCTTCTTTACAGGCTGATTCTTTTCACACCGACAACAAGCACTGCAGCCCTCACAGGCTCTTCAGAGGGCTGTGTGTCTGTGTGAGGTGTGGACAGCTAACAGGCCTACAGGGCACACGGGTTCGGTTCTGTGGGAGCTTAACCTGGGCTGGTTTGCTTTGAAGGCTCTGGCACATTAAAGAATAGTGCTTAAAGATGAATCCCTAATGGCTGGCACCAAAAAAAAAATCTGTTAGGAATTCTGTGATACAGCCCAAGGATGAATGGATTAACAGAGATGAGGAGCTGCTGTCAGTGCAGCATCTCTGAAAGATGAGGGGAGAGAATATCTGCTAATGGTTCATCAGAGTTTGTCCTTCTACCACACCACTGTCTCCAGGTGTAGCTGAGGTACCAACGTCCACTGCATCCAATCATTCCACTGGGCTTTGTTGAAATTTTTCCCAGAAGTTTTAAAGAAAATCTAATCTAAACTTCAGTCTATTTCAGTATCTCAACATTTTCTGAGGTTGTTAAAATTCTCTTCCTTCTTTTGTATTATTACTGAGAAAGTATTTTAAGATATATATATAGAGAGAGACGGAGAGAGATATAGAGATATATATATAGTAGTATTCCTTGCTTCTCACTGAGTCTTTACATTTTAGGTGTATTCATCTGCTTCGCACTGCTTTACTTGGAAGCAAATGCTTAGTTTGATTATTTATTTTACTTTAGACATGTCTTTAGTTGCAACCGAATTATCTCTTATGGACCGTGTTGAGTCTTTTATAAATGAAAAATGCAGTGAAGTCAATCACTATCTTTGTAAACTGAAGAAAGAGCCATTCTACTGCTCAAGAAGTAGAGACATATTAATTAACTTATATAGCTATAGATGATATAGATAGTTATAGATAGTTATAGATATACATGATATAGATATAGATATATCCCCTCTTACAAAAAGAGATGTTCCAGATTTAAAATTGAAGGTGTGATACAACTGTGGAAAGCAGCACTGTTTTCCACTGAATATATAGCTGGTTTTATCATCCAGATTACCACTATAACCACTGAAAAAAAGACCATTTCAATAGTGGTTCATTCCCTCCTCAGATACATGTTTAAAATGAGCTGATATTTTTTTCCTGTAAGAAAATAGTAAAGCATCTGCATCCTCAGAGACGTCTTTTACACAAAAGCAAAGGCAAGGACAAGCCCAATGTCTGCCTGCGGTGTTTTGAACCTGCTGCCACTGAGTATTTTCACAGAGTGCAACTCCAGTCTCCTTCTTCCTTGCAGAAATGGCTTTGTGCTGTTCCCTGGGTAAACTGCCCAGTTTCTCTACCAAATAATTCACATTCTAGCTGTGCAATCTTGAAGAGCTTTGGAGTTCTAGGCCAAAAATAGCTGCATTTAGCAGTTAATTAAATGATTCTGCATATGTCATCAGTGCCTTACAAGAGGTTTGATTACTAGATTTAATCTCTCAATACTTGCAAAGTACTTTTTGGATTCAGTGTGTATTGTGTACACGTAATGACTTTCCTCTCTACACTTATTTAGTGAAATTTTTTTAGAAAACAATAAAGTACATTTAAATAGATAAATGAAAGGCACTGGAAAATATAGATTATTATCTGTATTATGCATCCTGAGGGCTGCAGGAACCAGCAGGCTTTTTCCCCCTCAATTTTTAAACATGGCATTCTATGAAGACCTATTTAGTCACCTTATTACTACCTATGGGGCTTTTTTTTAACTCATTTAGCTGTTTTCAGCACCTCTCTAGTTTCTTGTTTATTCAGTCTCTGTAGGTGTATAATTCTAAAACTATTATAATGTTTCAAGTACATTAATTTATTCTGCATCCTTTTTTTAGATATTTAAAGTAATCTTTGAAAAACTATTCATTGTTTTTAAGTCATGTTTTTGCTGACTAGTCTTAGAACACTAAATTATTTTAAAGGAGTTTTGAAGAAATATTCTATGTTTTCAAGGAAGAAATGAGTAGCATATTTGGGTACAGATTTTAATGCTCATCCTCTTTTTCACTTGCTCCTGACTTCATGAGTAGTCCCCCTTAACACAACATATAGATTTCTTTTTCAATCTGCACTAAGTTCAGATTCTTACTTAATTTGCAATTATTCAAGACAAAGAATTCAGTGGATGTAAAGCAAATGTGATTATTATGTGCACATGAGAGTACTTTTATTGTTCACTGTTGCAAAGTTGCTGCATTAAATCCCACCCTTTGACTTAGCACGATTTAGTATTTTATAAGCAGGATTATGATTTGAAAATTTCCTCTGTCCTTGGAACTGGGTTTGGACTGAAAAGACTAAAATTCTGTTTTCTCCATGCCATTAAGTTCATCATCTTTGTCTTTTTTCAGGTTTACGTGGTGCAATTGCATTTGCATTGGCCATTCGAGACACAGACTCCCAGCCCAAACAGATGATGTTCACCACAGCCCTGCTGATTGTGTTCTTCACAGTCTGGGTGTTTGGGGGGGGCACAACACCGATGCTCACCTGGCTGCAGATCAGGTTAGTACTGTCTGCACAGCATTAGCCTGCAAAATGGAACAGGATCCCTCCGGATCAATCACTACATTCTTACAACTTTCTAATGCTTCCATATGTGCTTTCTGTGAGCTTTAACACACACAAAGGAAGTATTTATCTACCTGTCAGAGGCTCCAGACCACAAGGAACAGGTTCTTGCCAAGTTTGTTATGGGTTTAGGCCTAGGTCAGACACATCCTTCTTTCCTAAGAGTTTGTTTCAATACTGCTCCTTTTGAACACTGTGAATAAATGGTAGTAGTGTCCTCCTCACTGCTGAAGAAAGAGCTATAAAGGCAGATTTTGCCCTCATCTTAAAATCTGTAGTTAGTACACAAACATGTAATAAATCATGTATTTCTGTTTCTAATGTGAATATGCTGGAAAAATCTACCTCCACTGGTGCCTTATTCAGGCATTAATTTATTAGACATTATTTTATATATTCTTCTTCACTATATTATTTTTAAATTACTCCATAGTCACTGGTATTCAGAGAGCAATGAATGACAAGGAAGGTTAAATGACAAGAGAGAGGGAAATAGAAAACTGGAGTAAAAAGGATCTCATTTAAATGCAGTGTCCTTCCAAGTGTGCTTTTTTGAAACCCGACTTTTAATAATGAGTGTACTCATGCTGGTTACTGATTCTGGTTACTTCACAATCCATTCAGAACTCCCTGCTGCGATTTGCGAGATCAGCACAGAAAACCTCAGTATTGAGATAGGCCTGCAATTCACAATTCCTTATCATTTATTCTATATATAGCATATGTTTTCCTTGTTTACAAAATGATGTCTGATTACAAGCCTTCATGTCAGACTCTTGCTATAAAATAGCAGCTGAAGATAACCAAATTGGGGCTTTTACAAAGAGCATAGATAAAACTTGCAGACAAAATAAGGACTAGCTAGGACTACAAGTGCACTAGATAAACACAAAATGCAGACATCCATATACAGTGTGGAGGCTTTCTATTTCCGGGACAGTTTGATTCTTCTTCATGACATGTCTCATGTCCCATAATGTCAATCAAGACCATTACAGTTTGGATACACTCTGGCACTATCAGTCATCTTTCTGAGATTTGCCACTTTTTCACTGTCAGTCAGCAAGAGTTTTTCTGTGTGGCAATGGAAACGTGGGTGAGGAAGAGCATTCTCTTTAGATCTTGGGGACCAAATCAGTCTGGGTTTCTATAACAGGAGATAAGGAATAATTCTGAGAATACAGTAAGGGAAAAGGCTGTGAGCAGTAGTCACCTATGCAGTCTAAGAACTTGGGTTACTAGATGCCCCTCTTGGTTTAGCTTTCTAATTTTTAAATGAAGATTGTCAAGTGCTTTCACTAACAAGCAATTGAATTGGATGCAATGGCATTTCTTCTCCTACTTAGTGCTACCCAGAGGTGCAAAGCCCCCCAAGAACACAAGTGAGGGGCTGACTCTCATATTAACTGTTTATACTGTTCAATGTATGTGCTTCTTTCTCTAGCCTCTTGTACAAGAGATTTCACCAAAGAACTGAAAGTAAACAATCATTATTGATTTGAAATGCTCATCTCTGAGGATTTCCTCTGAATCCCATCAGATCTGCCAGACATTTTTACCAATAAAATGAATTGGTTTTGTAATCAGGATATAGATTTTCTTACTATAAAGCTATTAGGTTCATAATTTCCACTTAATTTCTTGACACTGGACCATACGTCTTCATAAATTATGAGGAGGTCAAACTGAGATAAAATTTTAAATAGACATTTTTAATTACAAATGTATCTTGAGGCTCTGATTTCTCCTTCTAGTGAAGATATTTAATTGTCTTTGTAATTTATTAGACCTCAGTATGGAATTTTGTCCTTGGCTACCAGCATTTGTCTTTTTAGTCTTAAGTAATTTTGCTAAGTAATTGTATATAAAAGTGGTGGTAATTCATGACAATTGACACTTGTATGGATTCTAGCAGATGATTTTGCTGAGAAAAGTTATGGAGCTGTGGCTAATGACACCAGCTTGCTTGGTGTAGTCCCCCAGGATGCTGGCAGCTGTGCCTGAACAGCAATTCTGAGCAGCATCTATCCCCATGATTCTTTTGAAGAAAAATATGGTATTTTTCAAGCTAGTTCAGAGGGTTCAGCTAACAAAGCCAAGGAAAACTGCATTACAAGTACAAAAATTATATGATTGTCTCTGAAGAGATTTGTTGGAATAGGTTGGTGTGTCATCAATTACAGAAAAAAAGGGGTGAAGCCAGGGAAATGCTGCAGCCACAGCTATAAGCACAGAAGAGGGAGACTGGTCTCGCAGCAGCCCTTCGTGTCCAGCTCATACAAACATACCTCAGGCTCCATCCCAGGGCAGTTTGAAACTCTTCTGTGTGATTCCCCAGTGCTCCAGGGAACCAGATCTATCACTATCAGTCAAATCCAAAGCATAGTGCTAGCTCAGTTAACCTAAACAACTAAAGTTATTCACATTATCAAAATAAAATGCTTACAGGAAATTAAAAATACGTGAATGGTCACAGTGACTATACTGGCTTTTCCAACATAAGCTACAAGCTGCTGTATAGATAAACCTTCTCAGGAGAGAATAGTCAAAAACAGCATGATCAAGCAAGTAACAGTCCCAAGCTGAGTGTGCTTTTTTTGCCAATTTTCCATCATAAAATGATTATCCAGCAGATAATGTATTTAATTGAACTGGAGGCATTCAGAGACTAATAGAGAAGAGCATGTGATTTCTGAATCTATTTGGATGGATTGAATCTTATTCACACAGACTGTTTTGTGTCCCCTCTCCATCTGTGAAATAGGCTGCAGTTCCTAGCATTAGTTCAGGAGATGCAACTCTAAACTCAAGGTCGATCAACTCAGTCTTATCCTAGAGATAAATGCTTGAGTTCATAAGTTCAACTTACCCACAGTTTTAAAACAGTTTGGTTTTAAAACATGAATAAATCTATCATCCATTCAGTTCAAGATGTGTAAAAATAATATAAATCAGAAAGAACTTTCACCAATATATTTACCATTTGCTCTACCACAATGCATTACAGTGTTAGGGCAGAAGACAGTACTCAAGATCTGTACAGCCTTCTTGCTGTATATTATTGCTGACATATTATACCATGTGTCAATTATTTATTGCACTCTCTATAATTTACATTGTGAAGTTCTCATAACAGTGACCAGGACTCTTGGTGTATAAGGGAATAGAACAATGGCAATTTTAAAATAAGAGTAGGAATGAAACTTCTGAAAAAATCAATCTGTCTCCATAATAACTGGAATTTCCATAATTTCCCCCCTCTCCTCACAGCAATAGCATCAGATCTGCGCTTTTCTTTTTCAGTTAAAATTTAACATAATGTAAATATAATCTGTCACCCTATTTTTAGAGAAAAGATTAGAATGTGCCTTGAGAGATAACTACCAGTTGATTTATTCCAGGAATATGTAGGGCTTATACAACACTTGCAAATTGTTGCTAAAACATATAGTAATATACACGATCAAAACTAACCATGTGCTACCGAAAAAGGCTCAACTTCCACCTCTCATTTAGTGCAGCTATATCAGTCAGCTATGTCACAAGAAACAAACACTGCTAAGAGCTTTTGTAAAAAAAAAGCTTAAATGGATCCCAGGAATTCACTAATTTAAGTTAAGAATTCTAGTTCCCTTTAACAGATGAATTATATTAAAACATATATTCCTACTTAAACTCTATCCTGAATCTAAGAAAAGTCTTGGAAACTCTTAAAGACTTGGAAATGTGACCTGCTAATGATAGAATTTATGTCTACGTGTGTCTATATGTCAAAACACAGTTTTGAAAGAAAACCATACCAATAATTCTCATTTTAATACTGCATTTACTCACACACAGCAGCCTTCAAAATTAGTCTTAAAATTCTTCGCAAAGACTGAAAATTTCTTACTTTTGTTCTAAAATAATGAAACATACACTTTTTGGAAATGTCTTATTTATTTTAGCTGTCTCCTTTCTAAACACCTGAAACACTGAGATTCAGGGAGTGCTGAGTGTTCCCTTTCTGAAAATAAGGTCCTATTTAAAAGTTCCCACTTGTCTGGTGCAGTAGCTGGTGCATTTCCTAGCACAGAGGCACGTGCACGGTGTTTACAGCATTATCAGCTGCCGTGCTGAGAGCAGAACTGGCTGTACCACGTTCCTAAATAAAACATTGTCTTTTGATTTATTTGAGAGTTGTAACAGGAAAAAAAATTGCCTTTACTCCCCATGTGAAAGGAGTACAATATTCAGTTCTTGGCAGACAATGAATAAGCCTGGATCAGCATGTGAGAATAATTTTGTGATACATCAACACCAAAACAGAGATAGCCATTTAAGTTCACAGTCAAACTGAAGTATTCAATAAATGTGCCTTCAGAGATGTTGAGTATTACTTGCTAATGCTTTTGGATATATGATTCCCTTCATTTCCCCATACTCTGATTAAAAATAGAGAGCTACATTTTACAGTAAATCTGCAATGAGAGGTTTGAAGATAAAGGATTCTCCTGACAGGCAGAGCAAAAATTCAAAGCTGTTAATAAGACATGTGCTATAAAAGCATTGTGCTAGGTTTCAGGTCTTGTTTGTTTATCATCACCTCCTGCGTAAATGTTTCTCAAGGGATTTCCAGACTCTTTGTGCGTCTCTTTGCAGCAATTCTTCAGTTAATAGGAAGAATTTAATTCCGTATTGTAAATAAATACCAAGCAGCATTGAATAGTAACTTGTACTACTGTGCCTAGCTGGCCATTGCTTTTGGTAAATGTATTTTAGAAAAGAGCTGTGTGCCTGGCTGCCCTTAAAATCACACCATTTCCAGTTCACCTAAAATTTCAGTTCCAAACATCCAACTTTCTCTAAATACTGAGGTCTGGCATACCACATTTTTTGGGGGGATGACCAAGGCTGACCGAACTCACATTCTCAGCAAAAGCATCTCACCTAGCAGAAGTAGTCAAGATTTTGGTTCCTTCAGTATCCAATACTTTGTTTCAATATCAAAGGCTAAGGCAGTGTGTATGTTTACCAGAATGTCTCATTAGGGATGTAGATGGGCAGTGGGATGAAATGCTGTGCCTTGACTGTGTGTGGCTATGGCTGTCTACCACAAAAAAACCAAAAACCTGGTTGGCAGAGTATGATTCTGTGTTTGTCTCAGCCCTTTAACAACTAGTTATAGACTGCTGAAAGACAGAACTTTATGACAGAGCAACCACAGTAACAACATGATCTTGGGCAGGATTACAGCACTACTGTTTCAGTAACAAAAATATTCTTTTCATTATTCCCAAACCCTGTAGTAGCGTTCCCTGTGTTTTAATGGGTGCTGCAGAAAGGCACTGGAAGGAATGGTCTCCTGACAGGTGATCTGGGCAACGAGGCTGCAGTCAGCTGAGGCAAGGAGGAATGATCCTGTTGCGTGCTTAAGAGAATATTGTGCTGCATTGCTGAGTTCTGCTCTGCTCACGGAGAAGAGCATGAGATAGTACACCTCCTTACAGCCATATCTTATGAACTAGATTCAAACCAGAGCTTGATCTGTAGTGCTTCTCATTTATTCCTAAATTAGGGAAACACATCTTGGCTTTCCTTTCACCTTCACATAGGCACACAAGGATTATCCTTCCTGAAACATGACTAGTCCATGAGACACTCTAAATGTACCAGCCAAGAATGTGTGTACATATCTTCAGATGATCCATAATTCAATACTTAGGAATTTTTATGAACCTTGTTAATTGTTTTGCTTGCATTCCTTTGAACACATTTTCCTGTCACCATATGTCAAGAAGAAGGAAAGTCAGTTTAGAAAAGAAGGTTTAGCTAAAAGTTTTTTCCTGGCCTTGGCAGGTTCTCTCTTCCATAACTGTATTCTTCTGGGTCATATTTCCCCTAGAGTCCTGGAAAACAGTTTAGTCGAAGTGAAGCATCTGTTATTTACTGTTGAAAATAGAATCTTCAACTGTAATTTGTGAGCAACCACAACATACAGATGAACACTGCAATTAAAGGCAGGGTATTTTCAAGCACAATTGTATTTCTGTGCACTTCGTACTGGTTATTATTTTGGTTTGTGTTTAGAATAGTCATAATCAGCCTAACCGGTGTTCCCTCTCAGTAACAAAAATAGCTCCAATAAACAAAGTTTGATCTGGTTTGCAGGGTCATATTGCTCTTTAGGCATGGCACAGTAAGTGCTTAAAATCACACAGCAATAAACACTCCTGTTGAGAGGCAAATTTCAGCCAAGTTTCTTCAGCCCACTGGGGGTTTTTTCACCCCAACACACTTTCAAGAGAGATCACACTGTCTTTGGCTGGAAAAGCATTTAATCCTAAAAAACCCCCGCTGAAATCCAGAAACAGCTGTAATTTAATGTAACAAGTCTAACCATAAATGCTGCAACTATTTTAATATACTGCCCTTAGCTGGCCAACTATCTGCTCCTGTGAACATCTGCAGGACAGCTTTCTGCCTGGCATCTTTTATACTGATGATAGCTTGAATATTCCTGCATTACCACTAATGGCACATACATAAGAAAACATGTTTCTGACCCCCAGGCTCTCCTCAGTGTTAGGATATTACTGATCTATGTGCAGACTCTCAGGTCACAAAATCTACATTGGTGTTTAAAAGGTGATTTTCACAATTGTGAAGAGCACCTTGAAAATTATTCAAGTAAAACTAAACTAAAAAGGAACCTTTGGTGTGCTCATGGACAGCCCAAAATAAAGGCTCAGAGGAGACACTGTCCCAGAGTTATTGAAAGAGCACTGTCTTCAAGATATATCATTTTGCTGATGAGCTCCATCATTGTTTGCACACAATATTCTGGGTACAACAGAAAAATAGTAATTTGGGATTCACTTAGGAAACTGCATGGCTGCCAGTCACTCTATGTCCACCCAGTAACCCACCTACCCAGTAGGGTGGGGAACAACTGGTCCAGGAAGACAGTGGAAAAGCCAGTTTTAGCTTCAGCTTCAGGACACAGAGCCACTATGAATAACTATCTGCCATTTCAAGTTCAGCCAAGCACGTTAGAGATCATTGTGATTAAGCATTTGAATAATTTGTATTGTAATGTATTGATTATTTGTGACATGGGTCACAGAGAGCAGAAGATCAGATTCTGGTTTATCACTTTTTTCCCCTTGATCCCCGGTAGTAGCACAGAATAAAATACTGGGTTAGAACTGAGTCAAAGATCTCTTTTTAATACAAAAATATTGCTAGATGTGATACTTTTTCTTTGGTTGGTGGTCTGAAACCAGTTCTGGATTTGAGGGTATGTGAGTACATCCCATGTAGTAACTACAAGAAATAGCAAATGGTCAGGAGTTCCTGACTGAAGTCAAATTAGAAAGACATTCTGCTTCAAACCCAGAGGTGTTCAACATCACACATGAAATTATTTTTGAGCAAAGGAACCATTTCTTGGGGCACACCCACACTGAAAGGGTTAACATGATAGCTGCTTTTGTAATGGTAGCTAGAGCACGATTAGCCTGGGAAATGCTACAAATCAAGAAGCACTATAAAACTGGACATTAAGTGTACTGGATGTTATTATAAAAAAAATAAATTGGATAATTTCCTTTCATTTCTATCTGAAAATGAGAAATCATCCAGGTAATGAATCTCAGTGATCTCCTGAAATGCCTGTCATTTATTTGCAAGGTATTTCTCTGCAAAGATAAGGTGTGCATTTGATCTCTCACAGTTATTCACCACAGCATTTTGCCTGAAAGGCACTAAGCAAGATTTATAAACATTTGTGCTTGATAACAAAATAAAAGACTGAAATACAGAGGACTTGAGCTTTCTGACTGCAGTGTGAAGACAGTCCAGGGCAGATGTTGAATAGGAGACTTTGGATTGCAATTGTGACTGTTCATGACTTGCACATGGCTCCAGCTATCAGCTGTGTTGGTCTTTATTGGACAGAGGAGTCTAATTTTGAGCACAGTCCCCTAACAGGGCAGAGAGTTAAATCCCACCTCACACAGCTTGTATTTCTAGTGCCACACAGCTATTGAAGACAGAAAAAGAAAGATATGAAAGATACACTTTTATTGCTAGAATATTTGGTACAGGAGAGAAGAAAAATTACACAACAATAAAAGATTCATGCCTTGCAGTTTACTAGGAATAAATGGAAAGATGAACTTTCCACAGGCCAAAAACCCTGAATAGTTTATAGATATTTCCAGAAAACCATAAATAAATCTATAGTTTGGAAGAGAATCCATCCTGCTGGATTTGTGTCAATTAAACTATTTAATTTATCCTGTTTCAAAATACTGTTGTTTTGATATGTCTGAGTATGCTAAGAAAAAAGTTTACTTCCATCTAATGCAATAATTTTTTTCTCCCATTAAAACTTTTCTCCTTGTCATACAAAAGGTAGCTGCTATGCAGCCATCAACATGATGAAGTTCTTCAAATACAAATAAAGAATCAAACAAACCTGTCTGGAAATAGTGCTAGGGAACATCTTAATTATTAAGAACTTTGGAATGAAATTGATGATTTATTGCTTTCTACCAAAATATCCCAAACTGATCTGGAGCTCTAACTAGTCTGTCAGAATTAAATTGGTATAAGCATAAACCCAGCTTACTTCAAGCATATGTCAAAACTCTGTCATTTGAAGGTAAGCAAAAGGTACAGAAAAATAGTCTGAGCCTTTAGAAGTTTGAGATAAATATGTGGTATCAAACTGGACTCTAGAGGAAATAAGGGTCACATTTACTAAGATGACTCTTATGTTCCTGGTCTGCAAGCATTGAACAAGATACTGCTTCATTCTTTCTGTAATTGGTCAGAGACTGCTGCTTTCTGCAAAATAAGTGCTCTCAAAACTCACTGAACTTTCATATTTCAAGAACTGTATGACACTGTCAGCTGGACCAAAAAATAGAAGGGCATGGACTTAAAGGTTTTCACATTTGTTAGTATGCATAATTTCCAAAGTGTGTATGTTCATCCTTCTCCTATTTTACTTGACTAAGAATACTAGAATTTCTTCAACAAGAAAATATTAAATGAGTGGTTCATTTAGAAGGGGTGAAAGTTTTCAGCACGCTTAAGAGAATATTGTGCTGCATTGCTGCAAGTTTTTCAGTTTAAAATATCATTTCAGTATGAAAAAATCCCAATTTTTTTCAAACTTTCTCTGGTTTTTTAAGCTTTACTGTGGTTTTCCTTCCTGCTATGAAATATTCCATAAAGTGCAAAAATATTTCATTCTGTTTTTAAACTCTACATGAAAAAAAAAAAAAAACAAAACCAAAGCATATCTTGTGTCTTCCATCAAGAATAAAGGTGCTAACTGGGAAGACTTAGGGTCTTATGCAACATATGGACTGTGACATAAATATTCTAACAATAGTGAACCTAAACAATAAAAACATTACTGGGCACATCTGAGTTTGCAGAGGAACTTTTGTGACAGAGAAGAACTGTGACTTCAACTTTCATGAAACTTGCAGTTCTTGTGGAACATTCCTCTGGAAATTCTGAACTTTGTGTTCTTTTATAAAATGTAGAGTAGAAGGACAGGTCTGGCACACTTGATAACAAGCCTATCAAATTGTTCCAGAATTAGTTGAATGTAAAAAGTTAATTAAAACAGATATTAAGTAATCAAGGCTCTGTATGGCAGTCTGGGCTTTTAGCTTTTAATAAACAGATAATTACAGTGTAATATAGACTCCTGTATAGTGAGTTATCAGAAACAGCCCCACAGTGACTGGCTGGTCAGTACATCGGTGAGCTTTAAATGAGAAAATTACCTCTTATCTCAGCAAGAAGTACTTGATTTCAATGCCCTTAAAAGTATATTCTGCTTCTGCATTTTTTACTTCTTCAAATAGATACACCATTTTGTTATAATGATAAATAAAATATAAAGGAATCTTGAAAGCATACATAAAATTCTGAGTTTATAAATCCAAAATATTTTCTTTGCAAATAAATATACAGAAAAGCTGTTTATACGAAAGTTTACGTAAGTGCTGTTTATGTAAAATACCCAAACAGGAATCCTAAGAAACCACACTTTGCTGATTTAATCTTACAAGTAGACAAGGTGTTGTATAGGGTGACCTTGGAACTACCCACTTGCCTTTGCTACTCACTTATTCATGAGCACTAAAGCCTGGTCAGGAATCACAGCGTAGGTTCAGGGAGTCTGCCTGCATCTTGATCTGAGTCTTAATCAGTCCCTGAGCTTTTCTAATCTCCACCCCAAAGGATTCCTACAAATGCCATGGCAGCCTCTTTTCCATCTAGACCCAGCAGGAGCAGCTGTGCTCTCCCTCTTGCCTCCTGCATCCACAAGTGGCATGGGTTTGATGGTTTGCTTCCTCTGTTTCTCTCAATTTCTGCCACCTTTCTGGAAGAATTCTAGCCCAAACTTCGCCAGTTCTGCATGTGTGTATGTGTGTATGCATATGCATTATGAGGTGAGGAAAACAGAGAAGTTAGAAAATAATTTTAACTCACCAGAAAATGAGATAAAATTATTCTGTAGACTGGTGGCTAAGGCGTTCACTAAGGAGGTGTCAGCTTCTGTCCAAATAAGTGTTTCTGTTCCATTTAAAATGAGTTGTCAACTAAAATACAGTCATCTTCTGCAGAGTAAAGTTCAGCATCCAGGTCTTCCAGTACCATATTCAGTAGTCTACAGAAGAATGATTGCTCACATGCTTTCTGATCTAGTAACCGTTACATACACATATATTTGAACTTGAATTCTATTTGCTCAACTTAATTCCAAAAGACAACCTGCAGCCAGTGTACTTTCTTATATATGCTTAATGCAATACTGGGAAAAGAAACATTGAATTCTCTGTCAGAGCATTTCTTTGTATTGCCTTATCACTTTGAAATCTAAGTCATCATGGATGTGTGCCACTTTGCTATCACTTACATTGAAAATCAGAATTATAAACAAGTGACAAGCTCCCCAAGTTAGATTAAGCAAATGTCGACACAATTACAATTATGTTGATACATATATCTCAACTTGCATGTCCCAGAAAGGAGTAATGATATACTTTAAGAAGTAAAATTATTTCATCTGTTCTGTGTTTCACAAAAGAAGGGAAGAAGGCTCTTGCCTTTCCAGATGTAGATGTGGCACATGCTTTAGTTGTGGACTTGGCACTGCTGGGCTAATGGTTGGCCTCAATAGTCTTAAAGGTCTTTTCCAACCTGAATGACTCTGTGATTCTGTGGGGAGTTTTAGGCATTAGACTTGTTTTAGGACTTAGACTTGCCTTTCAGCTCTGAAGTTTACTGGCTCTGCTCAGTAAGGTAGGAACCTGAAGCCAAAGCCAAAGTATCACATATTTATGAATACACCAACAGAAATATCACATTGCCTGAAGTCACTGGTCGGTCACAGAGAAGTACTAAGAGCCCCAGGGAAGATGCATGGCAGTGGAGAAATGGGGACAGATCCTTAGCTGGTGCAGGCTGTCATAATGACATTCATTTATTTTCTTGGCCTGTAGGCAGAAGTATACTATGCTTACAGAATCCCTGATCGAGGCAATTTCTCACTCTGCTTTCTCACTTTGTCTCTTCTTAATCTCATGCAAGCTATTGCTTTCCTTGTCATCACTGCTAGAATTCAGATGTTGGCTCCTATTGCTACACACAGCAGTTTACTCTTACTTTTGCAGGAAGGCAATGGGAATGGAGTCCCTTTCTTAACATGATGCAGCAAACACCTCCCAATGCACCGCAAAGCAACAGAAGAAGCTTAAATAAAACTATGAAACTTCATAGCACAGTCCCTGTCTCATCTTCCCAGCACTCATCCTAAACTTCAACTGGGTGCTTCAGGCTTTTTGCTCAAACTGTATATGGCTATAAGGAGAAGACAAAACAAAATTTAAATAAAAATCCCCAAACACTGGAAACTTTGAAGAGTGTTTTTAAATGCACTTGTAAAAAGATAGACTTTATTTCATTAAAATGAAAGTGGTTTAGCAGTGCTTCTCAGTTAATAAGTAGTATTCTACAAAGGGTGGATTAACCCTCCTCCTGGGTGCTCATGAAAAGTGTGCAGAGACTGGCACAGACAGTATAAAAAAAAAATTTCAAAACAGCACATGTTTATGAGAGAGCCCCCAGCAAACAAGGCAAAAATGCCAATTTGATTCATTACCAAAAGAAAATTGGGAAATTTTTGACTTGAGATCAACAGAATTAGCAGAATCGAGAGGTTTGCAGCCACAGCTGAGTTGCTGACGCAAAAGGAAAAAGCCAGTGTTGACATGTGAAACCTTTACTTTGCCAGAATAAGAATGCTCAAATGCAAAACAAGTGCCCGGCATTTCCTCAATTCTCCTGAATACCATATAACACAATGCAAATACATGTATACAAGTTGAATTTCACCTATTTTAGGGTATCAGACCTGAGCTTCTGGATCATTTACATTCCATTTAAGCTCTTATTCTCTTCAAATAAGTGAATTTATTCCCAAGTCATAAAAACAACATGAAACAGCATAAACACTAGATAAAGGGAAGCATACTTTTCCAGCACTTCTACAGTCACTCTGTCAAAAAGACTATTGTGTTTTAATTGACATTTGCTATATCAGGTGGATAGAATCTATGCAGGTTTGGGGGTTTAAATGGTATAGTAAAAAATTAAATAAAATGGGTATCTTTGAGTCATTACTTTATTCCGTGTTGCTGAGAAGCAAAGTGGTGTAAAAGAAATGAAAGGTTGAATTTTCCATTAAGCAGTGTTTTAGAACATTGCCTTCAGAAAAGACACTTCTGCTTATTCTCCTGTATTTAAAGTGGTTTAAAGTGTGTTTTGACACAAATGTGCACAGGTGTTTTTCTGCCATTTAAATGAAAGGGTAACAATTATTGGCACTGTACGCATCAGACAATGAAAATTTAGGCAAAAATTCTTCAGTTTTAGTACCTAACATTTTCCTGAGTCTGAGCCCTTTTTCCTAGATAAGGAAACATGGAAAGATCCTATCAGTGCTTGCTCAGATTATGCACTGCAGTCTCTCTGCCTATAAGCAGAATGACCTCAGTTCTACAAACCCTTGTGCTTCATGGTGTTGAGAATTCAGAAATGCCATTTTGATTTAATCTTTGATTTAAAAAAATAGTACAGCATATATTATATGGTATATAGGAGAATATACCTTCAACCTGCTTTGTACAGCCTTGGGTCAATCAATCCATACAAGTCCTTACTATAATTCCCTGCTGTTCTGAGCATTTCAGACAGAACTTAGGTGAACATATTTCAAAGCAGGAATTAAATATGATCTTAAGCAATGCAGCTGATTTACAAACTGCTTATGAAAAGAGTAGCCTAAATGGGCAGATGTGTGACAGCTTTTGTGGCACCAGTTCTCAGCAGCAAAGCCAGAAGCATTTACTCTGCATGTTTTGGTTGTAACCTACATGACCAGCATTACTCTTCCCTTACAACAGCTCTGTGCACAACTGCTCCCACTACAAGCTTCGTATGATAAAGTTCAATTGTCAATGCAAGAGATGAAGTGCATGATATATTTTTCCCTGTGCTGTGAGCCCAGGGAACTTTGAATTGGTTATCTCATTATTTAGACTAATGCCTCAGGAGGATTTAATGTTTTACTTTGGGTTAATCACATTAGCAATAATATAATGCATCTACCATGGCCTGGGCTTCTTTCCAACACTGTCCTGTGTTGCAAATAAAGGAACAACAAAATAAAGGAACAGACACCTAAAGTGATTCAGAGAACAAACATTTTACTGCTCTAAAAATCACTGACATAATTCACTGGAGGGAATTGTTATTTCTGAGCCAGAAATCGACTAATCTCATCTATAGGATTTTGTCAAAATACGTCTGTGCACAGTTTCTTTTCCTCATACAGATCTTCTGTAAAATCAGTTCTCATTTTTCCTAGCTGACAAAGTTTATTAGTAGCCTAAGTAAGACACCGACAAAATGGCCTAATTCCTTAATTTTTTTTTTTTTTAAAGCTCTTTTCATCTCCATGGAGTTCATAAAAGTAGCAGTTAGGATATTTACTATGTGCAAAAAATGATATTTTTTGTATAGCAGTGGTTTTTCTGTCTTTTTGCATTAACTGAAAATGCATTTTTAATAATGTTCCAGGGATTTTTTTATTAATTCATTTTCAATATTGTATACAGAGCATTTGATCTGTAGACTTCCTCACAGCATGGGGAGAGGCATGGTAATAATAATGAAATTCTTAAAGCACACGGAGGCTGATCAATATTGTGGTTTGTGGACTGCCTCTTATTGAAAAGATGATACACATATGCATCTGTTTGTCTAAACCTCTCCATTTGCAACATCTTAAGTAAAAGCAAAAAAAGCACCTGCCATCACCAGTAGCTCCTTAAGACATGTAGGTTGGGATCAGTCCCACTAGGTGTTATTGAAAATACAAGATCACTGACTTAAATAAAGTAAGGGAAATCAAAACATACAACCCCCTGCTTTTTTTTATTCCCCCAAAACAGATAAAGATTTTGGATGGGAAGCATCACAGTCACCTCATGACAGCCTTACCATGCTATGATGTGATTCAGTATCTCAAAAGCTCACCTTTGCTGGGTTTAACTGGGTTGGTCCTCAAAAGAAATAACATCATTACTACCAAAAAAAGGACCCAACCCCATCCTTTCTTTGAAGTCAATGCTGCATCAATACTATAATATGACATCAAGGGATTCTCTCATTCTCTGAGTCCCAGTTCTCATCTGAGATACAAAACTCAGGTGAAATCTAAATTGCAAAGTGACACCTTGCTGAGAAAGTGATAATTCCCCTGTATATCTCAGCTGCTACCATGCACACTCCTCATATCTGAACTTCTCCTGCAGTCTTATAAAATTATTCAAGTCACATTATTTTTCATGTGTTATTATTTTTCAGTTTCTCTAATTTGAACACAGTATTCCTGAGTGATGTGACCCTTGTAAACACATTTTTCTCCAGAGGTGTCTCCATCTCAACTAAGCCTGAACAGATTTTTTCCAATTCAAACAAAGCAGATTTTTAATAATTTTATAACATTTTGATATCAAATGATCNTGAAAGCTCTGTTCATCTCCATGGAGTTCATAAAAGTAGCAGTTAGGATATTTACTATGTGCAAAAAATGATATTTTTTGTATAGCAGTGGTTTTTCTGTCTTTTTGCATTAACTGAAAATGCATTTTTAATAATGTTCCAGGGATTTTTTTATTAATTCATTTTCAATATTGTATACAGAGCATTTGATCTGTAGACTTCCTCACAGCATGGGGAGAGGCATGGTAATAATAATGAAATTCTTAAAGCACACGGAGGCTGATCAATATTGTGGTTTGTGGACTGCCTCTTATTGAAAAGATGATACACATATGCATCTGTTTGTCTAAACCTCTCCATTTGCAACATCTTAAGTAAAAGCAAAAAAAGCACCTGCCATCACCAGTAGCTCCTTAAGACATGTAGGTTGGGATCAGTCCCACTAGGTGTTATTGAAAATACAAGATCACTGACTTAAATAAAGTAAGGGAAATCAAAACATACAACCCCCTGCTTTTTTTTATTCCCCCAAAACAGATAAAGATTTTGGATGGGAAGCATCACAGTCACCTCATGACAGCCTTACCATGCTATGATGTGATTCAGTATCTCAAAAGCTCACCTTTGCTGGGTTTAACTGGGTTGGTCCTCAAAAGAAATAACATCATTACTACCAAAAAAAGGACCCAACCCCATCCTTTCTTTGAAGTCAATGCTGCATCAATACTATAATATGACATCAAGGGATTCTCTCATTCTCTGAGTCCCAGTTCTCATCTGAGATACAAAACTCAGGTGAAATCTAAATTGCAAAGTGACACCTTGCTGAGAAAGTGATAATTCCCCTGTATATCTCAGCTGCTACCATGCACACTCCTCATATCTGAACTTCTCCTGCAGTCTTATAAAATTATTCAAGTCACATTATTTTTCATGTGTTATTATTTTTCAGTTTCTCTAATTTGAACACAGTATTCCTGAGTGATGTGACCCTTGTAAACACATTTTTCTCCAGAGGTGTCTCCATCTCAACTAAGCCTGAACAGATTTTTTCCAATTCAAACAAAGCAGATTTTTAATAATTTTATAACATTTTGATATCAAATGATCTACTGCTAGCATAAAAGTTTCACTGTAGAAGTCTTCTAGTAGCAGTTATCCTGAATTTTAGATTTACTGAGGGTTTGGGGTTTGTTTTTTCTCTGTAGCTAAGATTAAAAAAAAAAAAAAATCAGGAGGATTACAGTTCTTTCAAGCTTTCCCATCCTTTGCCCATAAATCTATGTCTGATTGCCTACAAGTAATCACCTCCCTGCTCAGCAAGTGCAGTGTTACTGTGAGGGGCAGTGCCTATTAACTGACTGTGGCCGTGCCTCCTTATAACCCTGTTCTGGACTTCCTGCTCTTCTTGCCCTTCAAAACAAGAGGGAGATTATAGACAGAATCTGAATGCTTGAAAAGCCAGCAGTAAAGTACAGATCTCAGGTTTTACATAAATGAGCTGCATAAAACCATCTCTTTCTCTCACTGAGTAAATGACAGCAATGCCGGTGAGTTGATGTTAATGAAACCCAGGCTGATGAGTGATGCCAGTACAATCATAAGTGGAAGGCTAAAATGACCACCACATCCCAGTATAACTCAGAAATTCTGAGAGCTGGCAAAAATATCCAGGAATTTGTCTTTGGAAAGACGCAGTGCTAGTGTAACTCTGCTCCCTTTGAAGCCAGCGACATCAGTGACACTGCTTGACTGGGAGAAGTCAGACCCGTGCCGAGAGCCCTGGGGAAACTTCTCCTCACACACTGCAACTCAGAGCCTGCTCAAAAACCAGAGGGGCACTTTAGGATAGGAATGGATGAAAAAAACCTTCTCTTTTGGTGCAGGGAGAGTGGAATGGCTCACATACAAGCACATGACTCACAGACCAGTCCTTACTGAGGAGGGGGAAACAGAACAAAGATTTGCCAAACTCAGAGGGATCTGAACATTGCCACGTTCCTAGAAAAACAATTCCATCTGAGATACATGTTTTCCAAATAAGGATATAAAAAAAAGAGGGAAAAGTGGTGGAGTTTTCCCCATACTTTAGAACAGAAATTTATTAATCTAAATGTGGACTACTAAAAAAACTATTTTATGAGTGATTTTTCTTCTCCCTAAGGCAGAAGTAGAAAAATAAAACATGCAAGTGAGTTGTTACTCAGCAAAGCAGAGCTATAAACACCAAAGCAGAAGGTGATAGCTGGATCACCTACCACAGTGCAATGAAAGGTACAGGAACAACATATGATATAAGCATACATAAATAGGAAAACCAAAATTGAAAAGGAAAAAAAAAAAGGCGGGGGAAGTAAAAGAAGCAAAATAGTGTTGATCAGCTGACATCCCAAGAGGATGCTTAACATTGCTGCCAAGGGTCGATGGGTTTCACTAGCTGTCTGTGGACCACATACTGAATATATTTAGTTGTATCATTCTTGTGAAATCTAAGAAAACAGTTCTAGAGAAAGCACAGCAATCAAATTTCTCACACATTCACTTTGTATCAGAGGCAGGAAGCAACTGTGCATTTGGATCCCTCAAGACACATGTACATATACACACAAGAATGTAAAACTTTCGTAAAGCCCTGCATTTTTCAGCATCACACTTTAAAACAGGAACCCCCTGCAGCCACTGCCTGAAGATGAAAAAGTGCTGAGCTGACCTGCAGCCATGTGCTGTGAGTTAAACCTCCTCAGCTCACGGTGAGTGGCATGGTACTGGGGCAGAGTGCATTTGGCACAGTCAGTAGCTGCTATTTTTCCAGTTTGACATGGAATTCGGCATAGTCCATGCAATTACTGTCTGTGGACATAAATATACAACTTGCACTTCCTATCCAGCTAGATTTGGTAACCTTTGACATAACAAGCCTGAGGATCAGAATAAACAATAACACCTTTTATTGTCATAGAATCTACTACAATAATCTTTCCTTAAACCTGAAAACTCATCCCAGTTCTGACACTGTCACCAGAAGTTTGTTATTTTGTTTGCTGCCAACTTTCATGCTGATTTTTTTCCAATTCTTTTCGCGTGCAGTGATATTACTACAAATGATGATTTCTAAAAATTCTACAGAAGTTAAGTTGTGTTAATTTTAGTCGATTTAGGTTCATATTTTTAAGCAAGAGGCCTGATTTCTCACTATAGCTATATTCATATAGCACAATGACATTGATAATCTACTGTGTGTGCCAGAAGCATTGAAGGGATGTAAACCACTGCTGCTCAGGACGCTGCACTGGAGTGCCTCGCTCCCACAACTGCAAGACTTCTGACATTGCATTCTGCCATGCAGATGTACCTTGTGACTTCAAAGTGGCCATACTATTTTAGTGCCCCTGCTCCAATATTAGGATAAAATAGGATTATCAGAATGGAGAATCAGATACCAGCTATCTACAGATTCAGTTCATCAATCTGGCTGCTCTGCAAATAAGTTCATAATGTAAATGCAAGCCATCATCTGCTTTTAAACTTTAGCATTTTCTTTACACAGCTGCACAGCTATAGGAAAGTGGTAAAATTTTATGCAGTGACATTACCCACAATTTCACAATATTTTTGATACTTGAGGTCACATCTAGAAGCTATAACTTGTGGATCTCTTATACAGCACTACAGTTCTTTCTTCAGCCTTATCTTCTATTTGCATTTACCCATTATCTTCATGCATTGCACCCCACCTTTATTTGGACACCATTTATATAGGTGTAATTAATTTAATGTCAATTCTGCAATCAAGTAGTTCTCCATATTTCCACCAAAAATGGTGCAAAGACTTTGACCACAGAACAAGTGTTTAGCATTTTAAAAAAATTATCTTACCAGTTTTATGAAATTCCAAGTTCAAAAGTCAAACTATGTCACAGTTACCTCTCATGTGATTGGACAGGTTTAAAATTATACTTTTTGTTCCATTTCAGCATGCTGAAATGTGTATAGAAAGCATTAGCTACGTGACAGACAGCTGTCATAACCATTTAGCAAGCATCATTTACCTGATTTTTTTTTTAACCCTCCTCAGCATGAAATTAAACTGATTTGTTTTTTCTGCTGTGATATGCAAGTGGTTACTCATGCCTAAACTTAAACTGAAGTGTTTTCCTTTATTAATAAAATCAGCTAGAGCTGAACTTTGAAGATCTATACTCATGCCATAATTCTTCATTGGTTTGTGTCAATGAAATATTGTGCTATAAAAAAGCAGATGTTTTTGACAATATCAGTCCACACAAAAAGCAGCGTGTAGCAGCAATAGAGCAATCTAGAAGCAAAAGCAGATTTCAGGTATCAGTTTGTTAGGAATACACATCACACTTACTGCCACATGGACAAGAATAATGTCCTGAGAAATCATTATTTATCCTGAAGGTTTTTTAATTTCAATTACAATGATTTATTAGAGATCATGAAACAATCTATTTTTGGATTTTGCTCATGTTTCTAGTCTTTACAGTTAATAATTCTGTACTGGATGCAATATGCTGATGATGGATAGCTACAAGCTTAAGATTTATTCATGCAAAAATATTTAAGACTCCTGTTGCAAATGCTGTTTAATGGCTATCTTTGAAATTTGGGTTATAAATCACTTACTCAACCCTTCCTGGGATGTGTAGCTTTCGAGATGTAAGCTGAGGCTTAAAGACTGGTTTAGTTACAGTGAGACAGCCAGTGGAAGGCTGAGATGATTGCACTGACAAGGTGAGTTCTTCCAGTGACACTTCTGGCAAGCAAAGAAGCTGATATTGTTATTAATTAACTTACAGCAGCACTCTTAAAGCTCTAAACAAAATCACAGCTCTGCTGTGCTAGATTTTGTACAAACATAATAAAGGATGTGTACTTACAAGCTAAACACACTAAACAGATGAGCAATAGGGTGAAGGAAGTATTGTTATACCCATTTCATAGTATGAGGCCAGAAATGGGTAGAGATTCCAGACTTTTCACCTCTTGAACTGCCTTTGTTTCCCCACTGATGTAGAAAAGGATGTGGAGGAGGTTTGGTTAATCCTGACCCTTATGTGGCAGCTGCGTGAGGTTCTGCTCCATCAGGTACACATTTACCATCATACACTTAGATCAGGGGAAGATTGCTACTTGCATTAGGAGATATTTCTCTTTCTCAAGCCGGATATTTTGTTTGTTAAATCATTAGCTGCATTAAATAATACAGATATAAACAACTGTTTCTAGAGGCTTCAATTAGATGGAATCAATTGCATGCTCTCAGAACAAGTTTTCAAATTAAAGCAGTTCTAGCTGCCTCAGCTGGAGCACAACTAACCCATGTGAGTCCATGGTAGTTGCAAACCAGACCAGGTAGGACTGCAAGCAAGATTCAACTTGCACGAACCAGGCTCTGCTCTGTGAGTACAGAAAGGCTCAGAAGGATAATTTCAGTGATTAGAATTCAGATTTCAGAGAAATGTCTCTATTTACAGATTTTTCAGCACTTAAAGTGAGGGAGGGCTGAGAATCACACTTGTAAGTATAGACACCAAAAGTTCTGCTCTGTGTGCCTAGGTCCTCATGAAGATGTGAGTCTATATGGTTTTTTGTGACTTCACTGTAGAAAGCAGAGATTTGATCTCACACTGTTGATTTTTGTGGTGATTTGAAGCAAGGGAATAAAAAGTTTGCAATGCCTGAATAGTGATTTACTACTCAGTATTCCTGTGGATTGGGTGTGTATTTCTTACTACTGGTTCCGCTGACAATTTGGGATTTATCTTTTGATCCATTTTCATTTCAAACCACACAAGAAAAGATGTTTTCAACTGCTTTGTATTCAGTGACAAATTCCTTCTCTTATTACCAAACACATTCTGACTCTTGCTAAAAAAATGATGCACATGGGGATTTAAATCCCATCCACTGCAAGGGGTACTGGTGCAGATTAATGCACAGTTCCCAGCAATTCTTAGGCCTAATTGCTAGAGGCTGGCTGAAGTCAAAAGCTTCCCTTCCAAATTTTGAGCATAGCAACTTGAAGCATTCTCTGAATCTAGGTTTTGATCCAGTCCTTATTTAAAAACAAAAAACCACCAAGGCACACTACCCTACCACACCCCAATCCCCCACCCAAAAAAATCCAAAAAGGACAATACAAAGAAGCTGTCAGGGTTTTGATTCCATTGCTATCTAGAACATTTGGACCTGAGATGCTACTAAAGCCTATCTAAATACATAAAGTAAACTTCACTGCAGTATAGAACTGATTAAAAAGTCTTTGCATTTGTCTTCATGGAAGAGTAATCATCCTAATGTTAAACGTACAGAATAAAAAGATGCAAAAATAGAAAGGTGGAAATAAAAGCATACAATATTTAGAAGACAAACAAGGAACAGAGAGCAACCGGGGAAAGTGGGACAGAAAGACAGAAGAGAGGCTGCAAGAAGTTAAAGAAGACAACAGGAGAAAAGAGACAAAAGTTGATAGCAAGAAAGGAGAAAAAATACTAAGAAAATATTTTTCTGAGCATCCATTAGGTCTTCTCCCAGGAATGGAAACCCGAGAATTTTAAAAGGGGGAAGATATTTGTACAAATATTATCAGGATATTTCTTATAAGCAGTTAGAGTAATTTATACATATTTTAAGCTTGAAAGTTCTACTAGCAGTAGCATTAGATCTAGCAGGTCTTTTGAAGAAATCAAGGATGTAAACTTGAAGTGCATATCTGTGATTAATTTCAGCCATCTTGACTGCCTCCTATAATTTGTTATACTTTGTTTTTTCAATATTTAAAATATAAAAATAGCATTCTAGTTCATGTCAGGTGTATCACAGTTAATTATGGAAGACCATGATTTTCAATGCTAGGTGCCTGATATTAGGCTCCCTAGCCTATGTTTGGATATGAAATAATTAGCCTCATTTTCAGAACTGATTGGACTGAGTTTGCTTAGTTCATACTTAATAAAATTACAGAAATGTATTGCTATTTTAATGCATTAAAGAAATCTCCTATAGAATGCAAAGAATAATTTGATTCTTTTCCCATGGGACTTTAAATCACTTGGTAATATTTGCTATCCACACTAATTCCCAATAGTGAGATACTATTCCATTAGAAAAACAGCAATTACATCTGACCATGTATTTTAAATGAGGTCAAAGAACAGACCAAAGAAAAGCATCAGCTCAGGCCCTGTGAATTCATGTTGCATAGTAGTCTTCTTTTGTTTTTCATATGTGAAAAAACTAAGTTTAATTTCCTTAGATATTTATTGTTGCTTTTTTCTGTCTTTAATTGTAGTACTCCTGTTAGGATGTCATGTGAGAACCTTCATTTGTGCTATATTATGATAATCTGTTGTCTGCAAAATGAAGCAAAATGTCTAGCTGTCTCTGTAGCTATAAGGATGAGAAATTACAGATGCAGAGAAGCTTCAGCATACCACAAAATCTGTGGAACTCAGGAAAAAAAATTTGGATTTACAGTACCAGTTAATTTATGTTGTCAGTGGGATTAGCCATTAGTTATATCCCTGCTACTGAATCAATATCACAGCCAGAAACTCTGCTTCCTATTTGCCTTGTGGCCTCCCCTTTTTCCCATTTGCTATTACAGCCCTTTGAGTCCTGGGTGAAACGTTTTCTGTTGTCTTAGCTCAGTCTCTAATAACACATCACAATCCCAACACACACAGTCAGCCACAAGTGGCGGCTTCTCAGCTCCAGTAAGGTGAGAACTGCACGAAGGCTGAATTACTTCTGTCCCAGAACTGACCTTCTTTGAGGTCAAGTTAAGCTCATTAAGAAGAGAATGTTGGGAAGTCAGTGCTGTAGCCCTGCCTTTCAGCTGCACCTATCGCTGTAAACACGTTGAATTTTATTAGTTGCAGACCTCTGCAGCCCTCTAACTAATGGCTGCTGCTGGGTTTACCTTGGCCCGGTGGCGATGCTGGTGAGCACATCTAACAAATCAGCACAGTCTGATAAACAGTGCCTGTGATGGTGTTCAGGAGACTGAGATTCTCTTTCTGGTTCTGACCTGGGCTATGGGTTTAGGACCACAGCACTCGCATTTGTGCCACTGCTTCAGCCTTCACTCCAGCCACTGCCCTTGCCCTGTGCACTGCAGGGCAGGGCTGCCTCACACTGCTGTTTTACAGGGCCAAGCACAGATAAGGCCCTGGACACTTCTGTTCTGCACATGGCAATAATAAACCCACCGTCAGATAGATGGTTAAACCTCTGGGTAATGATTCTTTTCCTTTTCATATGTAAATGTTTCCATTTTAATGAAATGGAAATACCTTACTTGCTTTACTCTAAACTAATGAATAGGATTAATGTCATCAGAAGCTTTCCCTTGCAATTTAAGGGCCAAGAGGACAAAAACAGAGAAGAAAAGAGAGAGAGTCTGCTATTCATTCTGTCTCTTCGTTGAGTCAGTGCCAGGATGGTTATTTTTAATAAAAAATAGAAATATTTATGTCTGAAGGACTCAGGTTTGTTGAAGCTCAAGAGCTATGGTAGAAAGAAATGTCTTTATTTTTTTCCTCCATTGAGTATTTACATATAAAAAGCATCTACTTTGCATATAGTTTCTGTCATTGTCTACAATTCAAAAAGAATGTATGCATAACATTTACAGGAAAGAATGTTGAGGTATGTAATTATTAATATTAAATATCATTTTAGAATATAATGTGATGTACCAAGAACAACACCATACTCAAGAATGAGGACTGTCAGAAAAGCAGTAAAGCGGCCTTAAATTAATATCTAGTGAAAGACTACACTTTTTTTTGCATCAGTAAATTCTGTTTTAGCTCCGTGGACCTGCTACTATGTGGGAGGCATATGGGGGCTGTTGGTCACCTTAGCTGTGGGCTTCAGATTTGGATGATAATAAGGTGCATTATTCATCATCTCTCACTGCTTTCCATACTTTCTTGCGTCTTTCATCAGCACAAGCCTCTGTTGTTCACCTTAAAACATTTTTCAATTGCATTTCTCCTCAGCTCTGTGTATCAGCCATACTCAAAAGATGTCAATTCTTCCACCACACCCCTTTAAACAGCCAATTTTATTTTTTTCCCATCCATATGGGATGGGAAAATGCCACCCAGGTTATTGTCATCTTGCACACACTCACTGCAGTCTCCTCTCCCTTCTGGGTTGCTTCCCTGTACCTGGTGTGCCAAGTAAAGCTTTTTCCAAGTGCTTCAAGAGATCCATAATGCAGCACAGTCAAGAAGCACTGGAGTTCTGTAATTCCATCCTCCACATACCAACTGCAGTACCTCAGCAGTGCTCTTCTGTCAGCAATTAAGGATTTCCCAGCACAGGTTAACAGCTTGATTGCCTCTCCCCAGAGATGAATCAGAGCCAGGATAAAGATCTAATCTGAGGTTTTAGGAGTGGCAGTTACAAGGAATCTTAAGTTTCCTAAAAACTTCAGAACTTCCTTAATTTAAAAAGTGATCCCAATGTTTTCCCAGGTCTTATCCTCATTTCTCACCTAGTAGGAAATGAGTGACACAAGAAACAATTTTACACTCAAAGCTCTCTAATATACATCAGATCATTACCATATGTCCTCAGGTTTGGTTTTTTGGGTTTTTTTTTTGCAGAGTTGGCGTAGATCCAGATGAAGATCTGAAAGCTAAAGCTGCGAGCCAGGTATGTCAGGCTTTTGGACATACATGCTGAATTATAAAGTGTTCAATTTTTGGCAGATCATGGCTGCATCTGTGGAAATGAGACATCTCAGAACAATATTTAACCCTCAGATTAAAAAAGGAGAATGTGTAATGTTGAATTCTAGTAGGTGAAGTTTACAAAAATATTTTTCAGTTATTTCTCACATGGAAGCCTAAGTACATTGTGAACTTGAAACCTTTAAAGGGGGCTCCTGAACAAGCTGCAGCTGTTCATCTGTGCCCTTCCCTTTCTTGTTATGCATGCATGGTGCAGTTTCAAATGCAGCACTGCCTGCAGCAGCAGGAGAAATCTGTAGAGTCAATGCACAGAGGCATAACCTGTGGCTCAGCATGGGAAGTGGGACAGCAGCAGGACTGCAGAGAAGCCACAGTACAGGTGACAAGGTGCCAAACCAAAAAGCCAACAAGTGCCTAATGCTGGTAACACCATCCCAAGCACCCTTTCAGACTACACAACTGGAACTGAAATTTGAATCATCCAACAATACTATAAATGTAAGAAATAAGTTGAGGAAGACATA
This sequence comes from Aleadryas rufinucha, assembly GCA_013397815.1. Classification (NCBI taxonomy): domain Eukaryota; kingdom Metazoa; phylum Chordata; class Aves; order Passeriformes; genus Aleadryas; species Aleadryas rufinucha. Next base: position 1,594,726 of record VZTH01010337.1, read on the forward strand.
AGATACTTTATTCATTTGAAAATACATTAGAGATATCATTAGGAAGAATTTTAATATATCTTATGTACTGAGTATTCCTAACATTTACACATTTGCTCATATCTGAAGGCATATAAGGTGAGTCTCAATTTTCTTTGAAATGAGTACAATTCAGGTGCCTAACTATCCGAATGTTTCTTTTAAAAGAAGGAAAACTGACATTATTCACACTGACCACATCCTCCTTTTTACAACCCAGTCACTATTAATAAAGGTTTAGCATAACTCTTAATTGCACCATGGCAAAGTACTGTTTTGTTCTGAGTCTGAGGGGACTCATGGCTAAATTCACTTTCCTAAGCATCTTGGTAGGAATTGCTGCGATGCCTCTGTCCGAATTCTGAACAAGGGCAGGACACAGAACCATAGTCTATTCTTGGTTGCAGTACAGAGATACAGAATTGCAGAAATTTTCTACTTTTCAGCACTCATGAATTATCAAAGTTCAGGGAATGCAGAATGCAGCATAAAATTGACTGAATGCATGTTTTGCAAAAACCTGATTTCTTCAGAGGCCACTAGGCATCTAATTTTCTCATTCTTTTATTAAAGACGAAAATAAAAATGTTTATTTACAACAGTAACACATCCAGTGTCCCAACTGTGCTCAATGAATTAACACCTATGTCTCCTGACAAAACTCAGCAATACAACACAGAAGGTGTAAATAAATATAACACTTGTCATGCCCTATCATGTCCAGTTCAGCATTCCTTATAGTAGTATATTATACCTTGAAAAACAGTTTTGCTGTTCTGATTATTCTTCCCCCTCCCCACTCTCATGGTATTTTATTTTCATTTGTCTGACTTTTGTTGTATTTGACATCTCAATCTTTTAGTAATTCAGACCTTTGCTGCATTCTCTGTAGCGTTCACTGTTTTAACTCAGCACCTATCATAGTTATTCAATTTAAGTCAGGTTGTTTCTTCTAATTTTCTCTTTCATCTCATATCTTTCTCATTCCTCTTCTTCACCTGTGTTTCTTTTTCTTTCCCTTTATTTCTAAAATTATGTTTTTATTTAGTTTACCTTTCATTACTTTTTATTTTCTTCCTATGTTACTGTGTCTTCACAGTGAAAGCAGTTGATTTTCGTACACATCTATCCCTGCACAAATAACACGTCAGGTGCCAGTACCTCCCACTGCCAGTTAAAGCTCTTGCCCAGATGAACTTTAAACCACATGCCAACTCTCAGCGCTGTTAATTGAAGCTTCAGGGGAGATTGTACCAGAAATAAGAACTAAATATCTTCAAGAATAAGATGTTTAAAAGAGAGCAAAAATTAATGGAAAAGAAGCTTCTAGGTTTCTCCCTGCTCACTCAAAGTACTCAGCCAGGGTGGGAAAGCTGCAAGGTCTGCTACCAAGATTTGAATTAACTCCTCTGTGAGCACTCTAACTACCAGCACACAGGTACCTTGCTGTGGGAACCTCTCAGTCCATGTCTGTAACCAGACCTAGTTTTTTTTAGGGGCAGAATAAGCCTTCAAGACCTTCTACCCCATGGGTACTATGTCAGATGCAATACCAGCTATACGACTGCAAAACCCTTTTCCTTCCTTACCTCTTCATCACCCTTCTTTCCTTCCTTTGCCTCCCACAAATTCAATTTTCTGTGAAGAGATTTGATTTATTCAAGAATTCTATGTACACAGTTATTTCTAAACTTATTATGTTCTATTTTGGGCTACCTGAACCAATAATTTTGGCAGTCAGCTGGCAGCAAATTCCAGTTCAAATTGTAAGACCTGGCACCCAGAGCTCCTTCCCTAGAAGAGGTGTAAAGCCTTTTCATGTATAATTAACATCTATGCTTCATCATACCATGATCCATCAAAAGCATTTCTCAGTTTCAGTTCTGTCTTGCCACCATTTATCATTAAATCATTATCACAGCATAAGCATAAACAAAAGAAAGCAGCCTCATATTCATACCCATTTACTTATTGATGGACTGTCATAACTTTTCTGAAAGAAATTATATAATAGATACTAAAATAATATATATTATTGTATAGAAAATGGTATGTAAAAACAAACCACTTTGCTGCATATCATGTACATTCAGTGTATAAACACCAAAAGCTAACTCTGAGAAGTACAATGCAGGATACATAATCACTAAGCAGACTGACAAAGTTGGTCTATTTTAAAAAGGCCAAAGCTTTACGGCAGGGAGCTATTTAACTAAATTCCCATAAAGAAAGACAGTCAATAGCGTATTTCATTCAGATGGCTTATGTATCTCAAATTCTGCTATGTTAATCTCAGTTGGGACACGGTAAGAATATATTTTCTACAAGCACTTCACAAAAAATGTTGTAGATATGCTATTGATCTCAGGAAAATCTAAATAGCCTGCAAAATGCTTATCAATATCATCTCTGTCAAACTCATCTGCATAGTTTATTTAACCATCCCTACATCTTTGTAAGTATAATAAGGAATTTAGTTACACTGTTCTCATCAGTTTCATCTGCCAGCTGGTTGGTGAATTTATTGCAAGGACTAATGGGTAATCTCCATATGGGCAATTCCCATATGGAAGAAGAGATATGAAAAACTTTGGCATTTTCACTTCCCAGAGAGGAAATTGTGTGGAAGAGGGTAGAGCACTGTCTCCCTTACTTTTACGTCTCTGAACTGTAGGGAAAGTGAAAAGTTACTTTTTAACGTCATAGGATCCAAAATAGGATCCAAGGATCTTCAAGAGCCCTAAAACATTCATACCAACATCTCCTGTCATCCCTTGTACTGTTTATGCAGGAGCTGCGCTCCAGATAACCACCCAGATTCCCACCACTGCAAAAGCTGATAACACAACACAGATTTCATGGACAAAAGGAGGAAGGTGCAACACATGTCAAACTAGAAATAAAAGAAGGTCCGGGTCAGGACCAGAAAACCCTCAGGGGATTATACTCTTGTGTCGACTTCTTTGTCTGCTGCTTTCATAGAGGAACAATTCACGTCCCCGAATGAGGAAACCTGTACCCTTAAGAGGAAGCTAGAGGTACAATGAGATTGGAAAGAGGAACAAGCCAACACTATGGCTTCTGAAAACATTACTATTCAGACAAAGGACACAGGCCATTTACAGAGCTCCCTGTGCTTTTAACTAGCCTTCCTCTGCATCCCACATGAGTAGCCCACTCCACAATGTGTTTATTTCCATGCCTGTCCTTCTCTTCCTCATCTCTACCCCTGTGCGCTCAAGGCCTTCACTCTCCTTTATTCAGTGTCCTTGTTCTGACCTAACACAGACCTGACCTACAATCACACTTCCTGCTTAAATGTTTCAACCCTTTTCCCAATCTTTATCTTGCCAAAATGCACCATCAGATGTTTAGAGCTTAGAAGAGTGTTCTACAGCTCAGTTAGGGATTAGAACCATCTTCTTTCCCCCTCCAGCTTCCCCAGTTACTGAGAAGAGTTGCTAAAATACTCAATTCAGTTCACAGAGAAACAGACCCCAAGAATAATATTTGTTCTACTTGGTGCATTTGCATATTCAGTGTGACCACATTAGCAAAATCATAACAGCTACAGCATGGATTCTGTCTAACCTTATTCAAAACTCAATTATGTCAATGTTCCCATTGTTCCAAAGTTCCTTGGAACTTTGGTTGCCTTGGAACTAGACCTTACACTTTTGAGGGTCAGACCACTGACATCATTATCATCAGCCAATTTATATATATCATGTGTGTATATTAGTCTATAATACAAAATTTTATTTTAATATATTATTAGATTAAGACATGAAAATTAACAGATTAATTGGTTTAAAACTGCATAAGGAAAAATATTCTCATTAAAACCAACCTAACTTGCCACAAAACACAAACAAGACAACAGTTGAGTATCCTTAGAGAACTGGCCATCCCATTCCTAATTTCATCCTGCTAGCAATCCTTCCACCAGTACTGATGTGGTGCCTAGAGTATGACCAAACTGGCTGGCTTTGTACAGATAATTGTTCCTAATGTGTTACTCCAAATTATGACCCAGAGGAAAAAGACACTACACCACTACCTGTGCAGCTTGTCACAGACTGATCTTGCAGAATGGAAAAGGTATTTTGAGCCTTGTCAATTCAACTCATGTTCCTCTCCCCATGGAAAGAAATACAGAAAGGACTTTCCTAGTTATTAGAATATCTCAATCCCTTTGGGAATGACATTTTGTTAGACATACACAAACAGCCTCTGATCTTGTAGGAGTAAACTGAAGTAATCCCACAACGGCAATTAAATCAAAATATCATTTTATTGATCTCAGAGTATAGCGCTTCTCAACTGCTTAAAAAATTTGGAATTAATGAAAGTAAATGCTACATGCTTCCAATGAGTGCAGCAATGAGAAATGTGCTGTATGAGCCAATTTTCTCCTGAACTGATTCACAGGGATGACATTTGTGCAACAACAAAGCTTTTTAAATTTAAAAAAAAAAAGTGTGGTTTAATTTGGTCTGACATGTATTTTTAATATTGGAACTCCATGTTTTATTTATCTTATAAAAATACTTCTCACTTCATTCATTTATTTTTCAGAGTGCATCTAACTTGGATAAAAACACAACCAAAGCTGAGAGTGCGTGGCTGTTCAGAATATGGTATGGCTTTGACCACAAGTGTCCTTTTCTGTTATAAGCTGTGAATGAGAGCTGCATTAAAATTCACCTTCAAAATATTTAAGAATCAAAAATTATTATACTTTTAAAAACAAAAATTGTAATCTATTTTAATGTGTTTAGTAAGGAGAAGAAATTTTGCAAGTCCAAGGCAGCGGAAGGTCCAGCCATGACTGAGGCTACAGGGAGAGGGAACAAGTTAAGGAGCTCTGAGCTACAGTAGTACATAGACAATACATTTAAATTAATGAACCTTCTTAAATTCCTGCCTAAAACTAATATAATCATTGTTTAGATAGGGTGTAGAGTCTGTGTTTGGGGACCCAGGAGGTTAGAGCCAGAAGTAGCCAAATGCCTGCTGCCTGCTCCTATACTCAGAAAGAAGTAGCTACCTAAGAAAAAATAACACAACAGTGGTTTACCCACACCTCTAAAAAAGAGATAAAGAGGTATCCATTATGGAAGTCTTTCCAGGACTTTCCTGAAGCTCATGCTTCCTGTTCCCTGGATTCCTGAGACTTTGTGCTTTTATTCACATTCCTACTGAGGCATGTGCAGTAGCGATCTTGAACACAGCTGTCTGATGCTTTATTCCAGGAAGTATGGTTTCCATGTCTTTTGCATTTCAAGAACATATTTTAAGTGATAAAAGAACATCCTCCCTGAGCCAAGGCAGAACATACAGTCTGACACTAATGCCTGTGCAGAAATTGTAAAAGCTACCATCCTAATTTATTGTCATCTTAAACTGACTCTGCACAGGCTTTGCACAGCTGCCAGTGGGATCCCACAGTAACAATGACACCCCAAGCCTTTAACAGAGACATGCAGTGGCTATGAGAGGAGCCCACCTGCTGATTTCTGTGCACCCTGGCTCAGGAGCTGAACAAGCAAAGCCCTGCCAATACTGTCTCCATTACCCAATAGCACATCTATTGGTCCATCACCCCGCACTATTGAGCAGAAATTAAGGTTCAGGCTGCATATATGTTTTTCCTGATACCAGCTACAGCAAGCTAGAATGAAATATTTCAGCTGATAAAATGTAATTCTTTGGGAATACAGCTTCCTTGGAGAGTTCAACTGAAGTTATTCTTCAAAGAGACTTTTGATGGAAAAAATATCTTTTTTGGTTAAAAATGAATGTTTTGCCTTAATTCATCTACTCTATCAGTTTTAAAGGCCAAAAAGCATTTAGCATTAAAATGTTTCCCTTAGATCATTCTTCGAGAATACATAGAAATAGTAGGTAAATGTTATATGAAGTGAGAAAATATGTTTAAATGTTAATGCTGAGCACCAACACAACTGGCTTCAACCACTTGTTTTTCAGAAGAAGCAGTCTGTGGTTGTGGTATATCCTAGAAACTATAAGTCAGAAGGAACAGATGAATGGGGTGAGGTGAAGGGGGAATTTTTCCTCTGAAGAAAAAAAAAAGAGCAAGCAAAAAAGGTGGAAGGCAGGAGCAAGACAGAACATGGGTCAAAGACATGAAAGAGAAGAAGGATAGAGATAGAAAACAAGGGACAGAGGCAGAAGAGGGAAAGAGAAATCAATATGAAAAAGTTAGACAGCAGTACATGCAAAATGAAAAGTCTGTAAAAGGCACCAGAAGCACCACTTCTCAGAGATTATCTGTATGGTAGAGATCTTGAGTATGGGTGCCCGATGCTTTATTCTAGAAATTCTGGTTTCTATGTCCTTTGCATTTCAAGGAAATCTTTTAAGTGATTTTAAAAAATAGTATTTTCTAAAGAACACATTTATTCGTGTCAGTCTCATTACCAGTCAAGTCATAATCTTTCTTTACAATTCAGATGTTCAGAGATTATAGCCGTGCCATTACCCTAAAACATATATTTATTACAAATAATATATCTACATTTCACTAATCCTGAAAGTGTATGCCCATATTCCTGCATGGAATGATGGTTCAACCCACTAATGCTGTGACTCACAGCTCTAAGCTTTTCTTTGGTATGACTATTTCTGAAAGACATTCTTTTCAAGGGGAGAAAAATTATCCACCCAAACTTTCTTTTGCCTTTCCCTGCCTAATGTTATAAAGCTGTGTTGCTAAATTTAGAAGAAGAAATTGTCATGTAGCATAGTACTTGTCCCCAATACAAGATTGCAGAGAGAATTTTGATAAAGTTTTCAAAGAAAAATACAGCAAACTAATAATCTATCTGTTCATATACTTTGAAAGCATACAAGACTCTGACATTTCTATAGTTTGACATTTGCTCTTAGGCATTAACACAAATCTACCCACTCTTCTGGCAATAATATCTCTTGTGCCTATTAATTTCACAGGAGGAAAGCAAGAGGGAGGAAATATCACTACGGAAATCAAAAAGTTGTGCTGTTCCTTGTGGTCATTATGAATGATTTCCAATTAGTTCCTTGATCTTAGGCAAAGGCAACTTGCCATGCTAGGGTAGAACTGTGCAAAAAATCCCTGCGGTTCTCTTAGAAAATCAAATTTTATTTTTATTCTGAAAGAAACATCAGGAGCCTGCTCCAGAGCCAAAGGGTTTCAATGAGGATTGTTTTCTTTCCGCAAAAGTCTCTTTGAATCAGGTATCAACACCTAGGAAGAACATACAGTTCTCTAAAATCTAGGCTAAGAAATGTTAATACTGTAATAATAAAAATGAAGAACAGATCATTTTCATACTTAGAGTTATCCTCTTGGATTTCCATCTCGACAATTTAAACAAGAAAAATGCAAAATAAAATACTTGCATCTGACAGGGGGCGATTTCCAGTGAGTCTATGTCAACTTGTGTTTTTACAGCCTACACTGCATTACACCATGTGAAGCCATAATATCCTACTGAAGGCTTGTGGGAAAACAAGGGAATAAACAAAGGTTTTTCACGAATTTATCAGGAAAAAGAGACACCACAGATTTATAATCCAGCACTGTACACATATCTTCAAACTGTTGCGTTTTTTCAAAGCAGATGTAGGCAAGTTTAGCTAACAAATGACTGAGTAGGTGGAAATTTCATCCTGCAAGGTCAAGAGCGTGTGTGTGTATGGGCAGAGCTCAGGCAAATGGCAAGCAAAATTGTCCCATTCCACAGCATCCCAAAAAAAGTTCTAACTTTGCCCCCAGCTAAGAGTAATTTGCTTTTAACTCTGCTCGGTCCCAGCCTCTCTACTTGCTCACTCTAGCAAATATCACTTGGTTTTGCCTGCATACTCCTAAGATGCTGTGTGCTTGACTACAGCTGGAATTCCTCCTCTGCACAGGCCTGGAATCCCAGTTACAATTTTAAAAAATGAAGGAAAATTAGTGTAATAAAAGTGTCTTGTGAGCAACCTTCACCTGGTTTTCCCGCTACTCTAGGCTAAACTCTGCAATCATTTCTGGCTTAATATGATTTTATACAAGGCTCTTCGTCCACTAAGGATTTGTTCTCTCCCAGAATTCATCTGATTCTTGCTTTCTCATGTGGGGGCATTCTTGCTCTTGCTAGCTGTTCTGTAGCATCCATCAGGAAGATAACTACACTTTTCTCCCAGCTTCTCATGCTCTATAGTGAGACAAGAAAGAAGGACTTGGGATTGCTACACGAAAACACAAAAGTGCAAAAATGATGAAAATTGAAGATGAGAAAAGGAGAGTGCAATGCAAGCACTAAGATATTTCTGGATAGAAATGTTCACCATCATAAGGAGAAGCCTACATTGTGTTGTGGGACACGTACTTCAATAGTACACACTGAAACCTGCATTGAGAAAAAAATAGTTACTGCGTAACAGGAAAACATATGCAAGATTAAAATAGAAGAAAGCAAGAAGGGAAGGAAGAGGGACAAGGACATCAAATGCATGGTAAGTTTCTTTAAATACTTTGTAAGTGTTAAATTGCAAGACAGGTTTTGGACCCACCTGCAGCAAAGCCTAATTTTTTTTTTGTGGCAAAGGGGTGAGGATGGCATTGCACATGATCTGGCCTTCCAAGACTAACATGACCAGAGTACTCAATCTTCCTATCTCCAGCATATGTGAGGGGCCAGAGGGAGGCAGGAGAGGTACTGTGATTGTTGTCAGCTGGCTGGGATGGCTTCTAGGAGTAATGCAATGACAGGCCTAGGGCACTCTTGATACTGCTCCAAGCTACCAAAGAACAATGTACCTATCTAACTTTGCACAAAACTCTGCTTTTTGAGTGGTTCACACACATTGACACCAGGAGAGTAGGGGGAGGAGAGATTTCTCCATCTTTACAGATTTCTTTTCCATCTGAGGAACTAAGTTACACTGAATAGAAGCAGGTGTCTGGGACAGAGTGAGACAATTCTCCATAGAGCAACTCCTAAAAGTGTTTCTGCTTAAACTGCAGTTATCCATCATTCAGATTCATGCCTTTCAGTTTGTTGTTTTATTTTTTTTTTAAAAAAAAAAAAGCTGTTTATGTCCTTTGCACTTACCTGAAATCAATCAGCCAAAAGGAATTGCATTATTTGTAGACTTCAAAAGTTTATCCTCCTTATCAGGGCACCTATCATTTTATTTCTCCTGTGCTTTGTACATGGATAAAACAGACATAATGGCTGCCTATTGAGCAAGATAAGTACTCTTCTGTGCCTGGGAGAAAATGGAAAAGCTACTAAAAGCAAAAGTGCATTCTAGGGTGAACTGACAATCAAAGACAAACTCAGCATTTTGTGGTCTTTTCAGCTGAACTTTCCTCCTGGGCTGACTTGTCACTCTCATATCAGAGACAGACATCTTTGGAAGGAAAAGGCAAGGAAGAGCCTGTAAGCATACATGTGCACATTATTTTTTTTCACCTGCTGGAGAGCTAAAAGTTTCTTAATTACCAATATTCTGATTTATTCTTCTTTTAGTACTTCAGTGAAAACAGCAAAACAGCACATAGGGTCCTAGTTTTGGACCAGAAGCTCATTTTGCTACACAGTTTTCAAACAGAGAAAATAATCTTGTCTGAGAGACAATTCAGTCCAATCATGAACCAAAGCAGCAGTAGATAACAGCTCAAGCCAAGTCAGGTACCATGGAAGCACAACTGCAGGATGGGCTGGCAGGAGAGTAGCCAGGTTAGCATAGACATGCCAGGAGAGCCCAAGAATCAGTTTTGCAGGTGTTAGAAGCAGATCATCATAAAAGCTGAGAGGAAAGTACAAAGCATAGTAAATGAATTAGAATGGATCTCATAAGGTGAGCATGACAAAAGCAGCTGACTATCATAAGCTCCTTCAAACAGTGCAAACTTAAGCAGTACTGGGAGGGTCCCCAGAAGGTATTTTATCATTAGAAACAATTGCCTGAACTCGGTTCAAAGCTCATTCCCAAAACACATTTTCAAGTACATGATCTAGAAAAACTCATTGTTCTTTCTACAGCACGGATAATCAGTGTAGCTGGTTTGGTGCTATTTCCTGACCCTTTCAAGGACACAGGCTTGCTGAAACTCTGCAAATTAACCTAATAAATAAACATGGCTAATAATTAACCAGAACAATAAGTGACCCCAATCTGTCCTCCATTCACAGAAGGAAACCTAGATAAATAATTCTGAAGCAATTCCACACCAAACAAGCAAGTAAAATCATTCTCACTTGTAAAGTTTCACTCATGTCAATTCTTTGAAAGTCTCATTCATGTCCAGATTTTTTTTTTTCAATAATAAATTACTAAGCATGACTTAAAAACAAGTATGAATGCAAAATTAAATACAAAGTGTTAAATGAAAAATCTCTGGTTCTTTTACAATATTTGACATATGATCCTTTTCACACTTACATTGCATGGAGACACACAAAGATTATTCGTGACCATTTCCTGATATTTTATCACAAAAAATAAATGCTTAAGCCCACCCTTTCCTCACCACAATTCTGGAATAAAGGAGTTTCAGGTGTTTTGTTTCCACAAAATATAATCCAAAGGAAATAAAGCTTGATTTCTTACTATTTAGATCTTTCATCCTAACACTAAGATTCAGGATATTGCAGAAATGTCTGTTTACATGTTTAAAACAAAAACAAACAAAAAAATTAAATTAGGGAGAAATGAAACAGACAAGGGAAAACTATAGAAAAATCAGATTCTTTTCTATAATCTAGTTTTAGCTCTTAAAGTTACATAAAATAATACAAACACAAAGTCATTCTGGTATTAGACTCCTTTTTGCCAAAGGGGTTACTTCAGTGGTAACCAAGCCATTATATCAAATTTCTTGATTTCTTTAAACCCTTCAAAGCAGTATGCAGTGCATTTGCCTTTAAAGGAAGAAATAGTCACACAGGAGAAACTTTATGGGATTTATAAAAACAACAAAAAAATCAGTGTTCAAATTAATTGTTAAGCAATGCAGGGATGGGACAAGTGGAGAAGGAGATCAGGTCATTATTGTTGCAGTCCGTGGAGCAGGAAAGTGCTTTTCTGGAAGCTGTTACTGAATCCCTGTTGTCATCTATCAGAGATGCTGGGCCTGGTTTTCTCTTCTTTGCATCAAATGCTCATTGATTTTTGTAAGAGTTTTGCACAGCATCTAAGGCAGAACTCAACCTAGAGCTTATTGTGGACAATTGCATACAATTACCAACTTCGCTGTTTAACATCCTGGCTCACATGACATATTGTACCTTTTGTGTGTGCTGTTCTCTGAATTTCTGATAACAAGGACCTCAGCTGAATTCAGAGACTTCTCACAGATTATTCCAATATAAGAACATAGCTCTTTACACACCTATATCGCTTTCTTTCGTGTAATATATTAAAATGATTAAAACCTGAAATAGATAGAAATCACAAACATCATCCCATACGGGGTTTCATAATTTAAAAATAAAATTGTTCATAGAGGAAATACATCTTAGTCTTTCCAGTACAAAACCACTCAAAAAAAAAAAGAAACAAACAAAAAACAAAAAAACAAAAAAAAAAAAAAAAAAAAAAAAAAAAAAAAAAAAAACACCTTCCAGTTCCACAGCTTACTTGTACCTGCATAGCTGCCTGTTACAGTACCTGTCAAACGAAAATACACAACTTGAAGGAGTTGACCTGAGGCTTAGTGAAGTAAATGGACTCAGTTTATTGACCTGAACAAATTATAGCTTAAACCATCATAGCATCTGATTTTATTGATAAGTATTATCATTCTGTGTGACAATTCTTTACTTCCCTCCCCTTCTCACTTTATTATTACCGCAAACTGAAGGCTGACTGTACAAAGAAGCAGAAGCCTAGGCTTGTGTTAGTCCACTCAAGCATGAAATTATAGTTTGTTGCCTGACAATACTTAATAGCACCCAAGAGACCTAACTATGATATAAGAGTACCAGAAGCTTACAGCACAGATTTAATTTTAAAACCTTCAAGTCTCTTATTATTTCATTTACACCTCTGTATGTGCAAGAACTTACTTCATAGTACATCTAAAGTGTTTTAAAGTGTTCTTCTGCATGTGTATCTTCCACTGTTGTGTTTCCAGACATTTAATGTATATTGGAATGCTGGGATGTGCACACAGCACAGGCAGCATCTGTAATACCATCTATAAATGGCACTTGTTTCACAGCAGCAATTGTCACAGCAAGATATTGCTAATTATAACATCACCTAGACAAGAAATTGGTAATACTTCCTAGTAAGGGGCTGCTATTAATGTTGAATTACAGTGGTATTCCGGTAAAAGCTGCGAGACTGAAGGAATCAGTATGATTCATGTTATCAACCAGGAATGGCAAAGAGCACATTAATGATTTTCCATCAGAAAATGTTGTGGAACTGAACTCTTTTACAGAATGTTAATATCTGGATGCAAACTCCTTAAAGTCACTGATATGTTCCAGTGTCTTCAAGTAGGTGTGAACATGACCCTCCATTCAAGTATTATTTGGAAGCTTGGTCTCTATTACTGGCATCCTTCACATTTTAGGTGTTTGCTCTGGAAAAAGCACCATTGGTACCCTTAGTTTGTGTTGGCTATGATAGTTTCAAGTTTAGTTAAACTACTTTAGCACCCTAACACAGCACCACCAATAAGGCTGAGGCAAATGTGCAAATGTGAGAGGAAAAAAAAATTTTTTGTCTCTAATTTTAAGAACACTCTGGCAATCAGCAATTCAAAATGAAGCAATTTTTGGCAGCAGAGAAACTCAAGAGCCATTTTCTATTTTCTGATATTGAAATAGGCACATGATTCACTAGAACATGAACATCATCCTGCATTCAGCTAGACTGTGAATCAACCAACCTTAGTACCAGTTCTTAATTCAGCTCTTCTTCTCAAGGGGGTGCCAAGGAAAGGTGGAGAGGAGAGATCAGAGGAATGAATACACTGATGCAGGGCTGACTACAAGTTTGCATGAGGTCTTGCAGCAGATCTTCACATCTTACTAGCTCACTTTAACTATTGTCAGAGGGTGCAAAAGTCCCAAGACAAAGGCTGTCTTTCATCTTACACTATAATACGAGCCTCTTGAAATGCATACTTAAACACATGAAGGAATGGATATAAATATTACATTATATTATTATATTATTATAAATAAGTATTTTGATCTGATTATTTTCTTCAAAATTTTTAACATGTGCTATTATACCCAAAGAAAAAAGTTTTCATCCCTTAAATACTTATTTAAAAGGATTGCAAAGGATGTCTTATTTATGCAGACAATTCTACAGATTTTTTATTTTGTTCTTCCATGTAATTATGTACTGAACACAGTTGTGCTATGAATGGTAAAATCTCAAATTCTAAAAAGTTCCTAGTGCTAATGGACTTGGAGTGCTTTGCTATTTGTTCATTAGGAGTTTAGAGTGCATGTTTTATTCAGTTTGCCAAAAGCAACAGTGATTTTCTGAACCGGTTCAGTAAATCGTTATTTATTATATCCTTAGTAGGTAAACTTGCTCAGTGCTATCTATTTTAAAAAGTAGAAAGCCTCAGCTTTGCAATATCTCTTAAGCAGTTCAAGAGGAGGTTTCTCCCTCGTTTAGTTTTGCTGTTTGTTCCACTAAGGACCTGTGCTCTCAGCTCAGCGCCTGTCACACCAGCAGGACACCCCTAAGCACAGCCCTGCACTCTGGGTTCGCACCAGCACAGCAGAGCTGGCACTGCACACCTGCAGAGGCCTTTCACTGCACTCGTCTTTGGCTTCAGTGTCTTCACTCTCAGACACCCCAGGAAGAACAAAGCATCCCTACTCACATCCACCATTTCCCCACACTGGTGGGAAAGGAAATTCCCTTCATTACACATTGGTTCAAGTTGGATTCCTTGAGACGAAGTATGAGGAAGTGGATTTTTCCTCAGCTCTTGCGCTATCCTACATAGCCTTGGCCATGAAACTGCTGATGCCGGCTCATTCTCTGGTGATCAGCTGTCAGGTGGGAAGGAGGGTACAGCCTTCGAGTGCAGAAACCTGATTTACACTTCTACTGTTGATAGAACATCTAAAACCAGTTTGAGAAACTTCAAGCAGTAACAACAAGCCCTAATATTTCCAATATCATTAAGATAAGAAGTGATAGACTGTTCTTTAATGGGGAAGCACAGAAATGGTTTTTACTCATAAAAAGACCAGTATAATTTATTCAAAGGTTGAGTCCTCATTAAAGATACAGAATAGTGGATGTCACAAATAGTTAAGGCTTTGAAATTCTTTGTGGATTATTCACCGAAATTTGCATTGCTACACAGCATGAACTATTTTTGGATTCTGCATAAATAGAATATCTAATACAGAATTACATTATAATGAAATATGCAATAATGCAAGTACCCATAGAGTGCTTTTCATGTACTGCAGGCATCCAAAAGTTTCAAATGCATAAAAGCTGGTTACACTTGCTGCACAAATGACTGCATTTCGGGTTCATTCCTAGTTAATTAAAACTCAGAAGTAAAACACAGATACAAACAGGCTGCTACGTCATAGCTAAATTGCTATTGATATTTTGTATCATGGCAAGTATCAGTGGTGTAATAAATACCTACGCCCAATTTAGAAATAAAATATGAAATTTATTAAATGTCCGAAAGATTCGAACACGCAACGCCACGATCGAATAAAAGGACAGCACCAAGCCTGGGGTTGGTACTGGGTGAGCAGTGGTCCGACCTCTATCGCATCAGACCTCCCTGTGTTCACAAATCTCTGTTCTTCGGAGTCCATTTTTATACACTTTTCATGCATAAAGTCCGGAGGTGGGCATCCTTCTTCTGTTTCCCATATTCATGAAGTGTAGCATTCAGGTGGACAAAAGCGCATAATTTTCTATTGCCAGTGGAGATTGCCTGATGAATCGTTGCAGTTCATATCGTTACACGTAATCTGGGTCGTTTACACCTGGGCTGGGTGGAGGTTCTCGGATATGGACCATCAGCTCTGTTGAGATAGACGATCAGCTCTGCCGGGAACTCCTTTGTGCAGTGGGTGATACAATCAGAATGTCCTCCTGGCTTTGTGTGGGGTTTCGGTTTTTGTCAAAAGGCTTGTTCAGGCTTGTCCTTATTTTTAACTTATAACATAAAACATAACTTTATACACTTTAGCACGAATTCACATATCACAAGTGGGAAGTGGAGTGAATAAAGATTGTGATTGGTCTTTAAGGCTTGGTCCTCCCAGGTAAACTGGAGACTTACACTTTGTGTGATGCAGAAAAACTATTTGTTAATGATCCATGAAAATGCAGATAAAGGCAGCTCAGGATTGGATTGTTCCATAAGTTGCCATGCAAATTTAAAGAAGCAATATAAAAACGCCATTATGTTTAGTTATCTTTGATAGTCAACTCAATAATATCTTGGATTTTAAAAGATAAGGAAAGAATAAAAATAATACTAAAATAGACATACACATACATCCATATGCAGTCCACAGTGAATATAATATTTTTCTACTGTCATTTCCCCGACTTTCATTCTCACTTACACAACAGTGCAACCTCAGCAGCAAGATTGACGAGAGAAAGCATAGCCTCAACACAGGCTGATCTGTATCTTGCCTGCTAGAATATTTTTAGGAAATAGAAACAGTGGTTTCAAGCCCTCTTGGGCTAAGATGAAGCAACAATCCTGATCTTTCACTTCCCAGATCAGTGCTTTAACACCTAGGCTATGATGTAAAAAAAAGGGCCAGTAACTCACCTGGCAGCAGGAGGAGGTTTTTTGGTTGAATTCACTGCTGTCTCAATGAGTTAGGGATGGTACAAGGACAACTAACTTACCATGTCATTTCAGGAAATAAGGCAGAAATGAAAGATCTTCACAACCCTCTCCAAATTACAGGGATACTAAGACATCTACCACTTTGATACATCTCTTCCCAGCCCAGGCTGCATCTTAGCATGCACAGGGATATGATTAGGAACCTAAGGAGATTAGTGGCTAATAATGCAGGTGACTTGTGGTTTATTCTTAAGAGGGTAAAATGCCAACTGTGCTCCCTTTATGCACCTTCACCTGTTTTTCCAAGCACACAAAGTGTAGCTAAAAATTACATTTTTACTTTAACTTCTTACATAGGAATAAATACACCTACTTCTCTATGTTTTTGCTTTAGGCTCTTTTGCTACAGATTGAACAAAACAGCCATTTATTTATGGTGATAGTTTTACTTTTGCACCTAGAAGAACTAGATCCTATTTTTTAATAAGTACGTGGATGCTTCCATTATGGTGTAACTGCAAAATGAATATTATGTCTTGGATTGCTTTCTTAGTCTTCCTCTATTAACATATCCATCATCTGTACAGCACAGAACAATAATCTGCTATCTATTTCAATAATGACACACTTAAAATATTTTCATAATATTAGACAGGTCTGATCAAAATAGACATCTCCTGGAGCAAACCTCACCGCAGTCAGCCTGGGCACACAGCAGTTCCGAGTGCACAACACCCCTGCACTCAGTGGGGAGCACAGGAACATCCCTACAGAATCGGTCAGATCAAACCTGACACAAGGCATAAAATAAGTTTGGGGTAAGATTAAGTTTGAGGTATGATTTCATGCCCACAGTGGCAGGTCCAATCAACACAAATGAGCCCAAATGGCTCCCGTGCCTGCTCTGCCTCCATGTGCAAGAGAACTGCCACCTGAAACCGCACGGGAGAGCCGTGCCAAGCCGGAGCTGTTCCCTCCTGAGTGCACATTCAGGAACAAATCAAGGAGTTCTGCTATGAAATACAGCTGTAAGCAAGAAGCTGTGGGTCTGATCAGGCTGGAAGCTCAAGGCAAATGCATCACAAGTGCTTTCTCATGAGCTCCTCATGAGATACAGTGGGGACCCACTCCCATCCCCCTTCCCTATAAGGTGTGCTGTTCTCTGGGGTGGGGAGGGAGTTCCTGCAGCAGAAGCTTCAGCAAACCTTGCCTCCCTCTCCACGGCTTGTCACTACAGATAGATATTTTCTACTCAAACTTTCTGTAGAGCAGTTGATCAGCTGCAAAGCAAATAGCTATGACTCAGTTTATCACAACAACAGAATGGAATTAACATTAACAAGCTAATACTTCATCTGATTGTGAGGAGGTTTTTTAATTTTGTTTCTAATTAATTTTGACAGATTGAATTAAAATGCTTATTTGCTTTGCATTTGGTGTGCATGGGGACCTTCCTGACTTCCTCTTGTAAGACATGCTGTCAGTACCAACCTTTTTTTTCTAGGCACTGGACAAGAGGACTAAGTCCTTATTTCCACTTGTTAGAGGCTTCTGTTTTTTAGCAAGGTTTTCCTTCTTTTTATGTTGTTTTGCTTTTAGTTTTTCAGACGTAGAAGTTTTATTTTAACTTGGATAATAATGCATAAACTCCCATTTTGACTATGGAGCCCCCTTCACTATATTCTTTTTTAAAAGCCTTCCTGTGTTAGTTCCAGATGAAGTATCAGAGGAATAGATCTCTTATCCTTCTCTGTACTTTCTGTCAAAACACTTGGAAGAAACCTTTTTGAGCCATTTCAGCTGGAATTAACAAGAGAAGACTGATTTCCTAAGGTATGCATTCCTTCTCCTGACAGTCAAGGAGACAGGCTGCTTCAGGAGAGAAACGACTTTTCTTGCATTCTTTTCTCCTTCTGATGCATGAGCAATTCTCATTACCATTCATTTGAATTCTACTTGCTTGCAGGGGTGGGTGTAAGTTCCTCAGCACTGAGCATTTTTTAGAGCTACTGTGTGCACAACTGTAACTATCAAACAGTGCTCAAGACTAATTCTCAAGAGCTATGATCTACCACAGTCAGGTGATTATTGGATTCCTGTGATTCTGTACCCTGTGCCTTAATACCTGCAGTTTTGATGACTGCTGCTAGAGTGCACAAATTTAAGGGAAGGGGGAACAAAAGAGGTGAGTAAAGTCTTCTAGCACAACATTTCACAGTAAATGATACAGAGCTTGGAAGGTCAGGAGGTATAACGATTGTGCAAAGAATTTCTGCTAGTCCCCTTAGACTATACATCAACTACATTTGTAAAAGGCATGGCATTGGAGCACACAGGTGACTTTTTTGTTCTGTGTTTTAAAAAAAACTACAGTTAAATTGTTGTAAAAAAGGCATACAGGAAAAGTATATAGATGAATTACATGCAAAAATAGTACACATTCACTGCCACCTTGTATTAGCATCAATAAAATAACAAACGGCCCAACAGAAAAGTAAACCCAAAATAAGCCCTTTGGAATGAATGGAATTGATCTGACTCCTGACATAACTCAGCTCTTCCTCCAAGTGCTAAACCCAGCACAGACTGAGTCAGATACTCTGCATTAGAACTGCTGTAACTGAGGGCAGAATTTTCCTTGGTGACTCCTTCCAATCGTTTCATTGGGGAGGTAAGAGTGGTGTAAAGTCTTCACAAAAAAAACCAAAACGAAAACAGTGAGATCCTGTCCTTTTCATCATTCTACAAGGTTTTATTGGACTGATCTAAACTATTACATGTCAACCATTATTTAATAACACCATCTGCATAGAAGGAACAGTATTTTGATGACCTCCAAACTCTAAGTTAAAAGATCTCCATAAGCCAACTAGTATTATTTTCATAGATTCATTACCTTCATTGGAATCATCCATTTTCTCAGTATTAGCATGGCATTTTCAGATTTTACAGTTACCTCATGACTGGTTTTAAGAGCTACATGCAGATTTTATCATACATATGCACATAGTACAAGTTTTTTAAGTTTCATATATATTAAATGACATGAAATAGAAACATGTGAAAACTAAGAACAACCCTTTTCATAAATATTAGTTAAGCCATATACAATATAATGCAATTCCAAACTGAGCCATTCAAAACCTCTCTATTTACTGTGGAGAGGCAACTTCCACAATTACACACAAAGCCTCCCACTAATGTAATTAGCTCCACTCTTCCTCACTAGGACAAATCACAGTACTTTAAACTGATCTGTAAGGGGAGAAATACAGGATCACATATTTAAATGCAGCTCTCCTCCTTCAGCCTGAAAATTACAAGCCAGCAAACTTGTGATTCAGAAAATCTTGCTAAGGTATTTTCTCTAGTACCTGGAGAAATCTCCAAGGCAGAGAATTCTCTGCAAAGGATGCAGCAAGAAAAGGTTCTGTCCACCACTCCACTAACAAAATTGTGTCCTGGTAATCTGTGAAACTCTGAAGTAGATGAAATTCTCCCCCACCCCAACCCCAAGAGCACTGAGTTGTCCTGAATTTGAAAATCAGCCCTTTGCTGCTGCAACACATTTTAGCTTATATTTCATTTAGAGATTTTTAAAAATGTTGTTCTTTACAGTTCAAGTGAAAATCTCTCGAGGTTTCTCATTCTTCAGTTAAATACCCCCCGGCATGGCCACTGCTTAGTGAATTGTAAGCTCTAACACCAGCAGGCTGTGACTAACAGCCAGTGGAGAAGGCAAATTGTTAACCTCATGTGAATGGAAGCTTATTTTATGACGTTCACAAGCATTCGATAATGCCCTGTTAATGAAACTTCAGTTCCTCTTTATTCCTGACAGATGAGAGCATGTTCTGTATCTTACTACATTTAACGACTATGACAAGTCTTGCCTGTCTGCTTCTAGCAGTGCAGTGCCTGTCCTGACAACTGAGCCGATTCCCTCACAATTGATCCCCACTAAGCCCTGCTGCTCCCGCTGCTGCACTGCCAGAGCCTGAGCGAGGAATGGAACAGCAGCAGGGGCAGCCTGTGGAAGCTGCAGTGGCACCTCTGACAGCAGCACCAAGTACATCATTGGATCTAGAGGATAAGTGACAAATCAGAAGAATGAACTTTGGCATAACATAAACCAAACAATGTCCTTGCTCACAGAGCTGACAGCTCCTCAGACTTTGAGGTAAGGTTTGTCTCCAGTCTTGGGAGGCAGGGATTAATCACGTAAAAGACTGTGTGATTTTATTTTTTAAGATGCACAGCAATATCTTTCAGTGCTGAGGACACAGAGGAACATTTGGGGAAGAGTAGTGCTCTGGCTCACCCAATCCCTTTTCCACCCTCCCTCAGCACAGCGTGGACAGACACTGACCCCCAGCAGCCGTGCCCTGGGGCTCTGTGTCCCCAGAGGCAGCTCCACCCTGCTCCGCAGGCAGGGCTTTAGGGAACCCCAACTACACCAGCTGTCATCAAACAACTGGACACTTAAGACCACTCAGACCACATCACTCCCATGGTGACTGCCTATGTTGATTCTTCAGCACCACTGTGTGAGCCTAGAGTGGGTGAGTGGCATAATTTTTTCCTTTTTAACAAAATTAAAAATATTGATACATAGATTATTTTTTTCTTTCAGCAATTTCTTGCTCTTCTTTACTCCTGTGTTCCCCTAAAAACTAACTCTCCCCTTTCTGTGCTTTTTGTTTCTATGGAAGTCCTATTTTGAATGCTGAAATCTCTCCCAAATACTTCAAATATTGGTCATGACTGGTTCCCACAGCATTGATTCTATGCCATGTGGCACCAGTAGATATCATCCACTCCTGAGCATGAATCACTCTCTGCAATGATTGGCATTTTCACCAATTAGCAATCCTTCCATGAGATGCACATGTCAAAACAGTATGCAAGTTTGTTTTCATGCTGCTGCTATATGTCTTAATTTGTTAATACTGCTTGGACATAAGAACCAAGAATATCGCCCAACTTACTGTCATTTTTCTCCCCCTTTAAATATGGCTCTAATTTTAGGAGTCAAATTTCACAAAATACACTAAATATTCAAGAACTGCTGAATTAGAAATACCCTGAACTTTTAAGAAGAATCTGAAGGAAACTTCATCTTAACCACAAATTTAGCATATGACAGAGGATTGCAAGGTAAAGGACCTTTGACTTCTGTGCCCAGATTCGCAACAGTTCGCTGTGTAACTTGCCAGAGCTGCACGGGCCATGAGCAGCACCAGTGAAGTCAAGGGAAGCTTTTTAATCTCTTAATATGCACAGATTTGGCCCTCTGAGCCCCATTTTCAAACCAAAGGCCTTTAATATAGGTATCAGAAAAGTCTGTCAGCACAGGTCTCAAATCACCTTACAATATTTATTCTTTCAAAAGAATATATGATATAAATATTCCTGTTCCCTTTTTGCAGCTCAATAAACCACAGTACAGAGCCTTTAAGTACCACATATCCATTTCTACAGATGCAGTAACAGTAAATTGCACCTGCAACTTTGCTTTCAATGATTCGCACTTTTTATAAGGATTTTTTCCTCTCCACAAGTTGTGGATATAAAAGTACTTGCCAATGGAAAGGAAAAGTGTTCATGGCATGGAAGCCAGTCTGGAGAAAAAAAAACTAGAATGTTTTAAAACATTGGAAAGAAAGGAAACATTAACTTCATAGATCCCTATTTTGCTGTTGTTCCAGCTCTTATCAAAACTTTCTCATCAGATTTGCTGTCATGAGAGAAGCAAGCCACAAAACTGGCCAGTGAGCATTTCTTATGCTATCAGTGTACTGTCTGCAGGCAGAGTCACCGTTTTTGCTACAAAAACCAGGTTGATATTTAGAAGAAATAACTGAATGAGAAGCTTGTTTGAGAATTCTGCTTTTGTGAAAATGTTAAACAATTGAAGAGAAGCAAAAGTAACGCCATTTCTTTGGTAAAGATGGGAGTGATGAAAAATGCCAGCTACACAATGTAATAAATGCAGAACTGAATGCTTCTATATATACAAACACATATGCTACTCCATTGAAAAAATGGGGGTTTTTGTACACCAGAGGAAAAAAAACAGAACAGAAAAAATGTAAGGAAAGCAATTGACATAATAAAGTAGGTGGAAGAAAATCTTAGTGCCATCAAAATAGGTGGAAATACTTCCACTGACATCACTGAAATCAGGATTCCACTGCACCTCTATACCGGATGGAAAGCTCTTCCCTTTGAATACTGACTCATCTTGACAGTGAAATATATTTTTAGTGACAACAAAAGGCAATTTTCTAGCAGGAGGGATTCCAAATAAAGGTCAAGTAAAACTGCACATAAGCTCGAGGTCAGGTTTAATATGGCCTTTTGGACATGAAAATGAGGAATATTTTCCTGTTTGCAGCTAAAAAGTAAAAATTTTGGAAGGAGTCTTTCTTGACCTACTTATATGTGGAAGCCTGATGACTTCAGAGTACTTCCTACTGGGAAAAAAAATTTAATAGCATCTGTCCTTTCCAAAGTGCACACACTTGACAACACTAAAAGATGCATATTCTTATTTTCCTGCTCACCACAAACACAAAATACGTTTTAATATTCTACAAACACCTTACAATAACTAAAAATATACCATTTCCCAAAAATTAATATGATTTCATTTGCTATTTGAAAATTCATGTTAGACTTTTCCCCATCTCCATGGATTATTGTATTGACAACTTTTTAAACAAAGAGAAGCTTATGCAAAATGCTGATCTTTGAGAATCAGATTTAACTCAGAGACCAAGATGCCACATAGAGTCTTCACAGATTAACTGAATAGATCCCAAGGTTCTTACCTAGCATCCCTAGACTTAGAAGAAATTCTAAAAAGTTTGCCACAACCTTATATTCTGCTCCTGTTAATCTGCATTTTATGACATTTTCTCTGTTTTGCTATCTTTAAATCTCATCTCAAAAGCTATATGTTTACAGTAGGCTGATATACTTATGTGACCTTCAGGTAACTTTATTGTATTCTAGATTTATTTCCCTACTCTTGAAGTTCATGCTGGAACTCTGAATTTTATCAGATATCATTATGAGAATCCCAGAGTAACGTCTTCCTCATCTGCCCTTTCATTTGTCATGTTTCTGTGAAGAAGCCAGTACTGTCTGCCAATATAAAACAAACCAGCCATATGTAGCCATGTGAGGAGCAGCTGAGGGCACTGGGTCTGTTCAGCTTGGAGGAGACCGAGGGAAGACTTCAGTGCAGTTACAGCTTCCTCATGAGGGAAAGAGGAGGGGCAGGTACTGATCTCTGCTCTGTGGTGACCAGAGACAGGACCTGAGGGAACGGCCTGAAGTTGTTGAGGAGAGGTTTAGGTTGGATGTTAGAAAAAGGCTCTTCACCCAGAGGGTGGTTGGGCACTGGAACAGGCTCCCCAGGGCATAGTCACAGCATCAGCCTGACAGAGATCAAGAAGTGGTTTCACAAGGTTCTCAGGCACAGGGTGTGACTCTTGGGGTGCCCTGTGCAGGGCCGGGAGTTGGACTCAGTGATCCTGATGGGTCCCTTCCAACACAGAACATTGTGTGATTTCTGTTATACTGCCATCATCAATGCTGATCTGGTAACATTTACCAACCAGATCGAGAAGACTTTCTTGAAGACAAACTTGTTTTTCTTTTAAGTTTCTTAAGGACACTGTGCCCTCACAGCACACCACACCGTGATGGTGTGTCTGTACCTGCAGTGATATCTGCCATATGCAGAAGAATTAGGTTCTGTTCCTTTGATAGGTGTGAAAGACGTCTCATGAACTTCAGAACAGAGGACAGATAAGTAGTATCATCACATATGAAGTATCAAGCAATCATTTTCCATTTTAAGCACTTTCTTTAAATTAAGATGTAAAAGTACTTTACTAATTTAATTTCTGTCCTGAGTAGAAGTATTTGAGTGCTCCTCATAGGAGAGACAGAATGTGTCCCAAATATCATTGAATTATATGATAAATGCATAATGCTAGATAAAAATTTTATACTGCCTAATGCACAAGCTGTTAAGTTCCTACTATTAAATCTGATGCCTGGTAGTAAAACCAAGCTAGAATGAAAAATAAAATAGATCTTTGTGTTTATTCATACTGCAGTAACTGTCAAACAACACTAAGGATTTTTTTCTCGATGTTTCTCGATGAAGAGTATGCTTTCAGCAAACCAGGAGATTAGTAAACATATTTCAGGTTACAACTAAAAAAATATGTTTTGATTCAAGAGTAGAAACTTGAATGTTTCCTGGTGTTCTTTGGACAGATATCAAGCAGCAACATCAGTTCTTGTGTTTCTAAAAGCTAGACTAAGTCATAACTAATCCACAAAGCCAACGTGTGTTCAAAACAACACAAGACATTTGAAATGACACACACAAACCTAATTCAGTCATCATAACATTCAGTTGACAGAGAAAAGCAAAATGCAAAAACATCAAAAACAAATTTCAGGTTTAGTAATCAAAAAGGTCAAACATTTTTTAAGTATTTGTGGGTTTAGTTACAAAGAAAAATGAAAAAACACCAGTAAAACACATTACTGATCCTCAGTCACAGTGTAGTATCTTACAAGCAGAAGTTTTGAATGAAAAAAAAAAAAAAGATGAGTTATTACCTGTGCATTGAAAAGTGAGTCACGGGGAAAGAGAAGAAAAGAGAAGAGCACCTGGAACAGAAGCCATGAAAAGGCAGAACACTAGCAGGGAAAAGCTACATACAGGATGTTTGTTTTATCTGTGACTGGCCAAAATGGTGACCTGACCAGAGGGACCAGGGAAGGAAATTATTCAGTCCTCCCCCTTCTCTGTGTGTTCCCATTGAAAGTCTCCAGTGCTACCAGCTGTCTCTCCTTGCCTGCTTTTCTCAACAGCTTGATCCAGTTAGGATTATTGCCTTTCCATAGTCCTGGCTACTGGGGAGCAGGGCTCTGAACAGAGTAGGCAGATCTTTAGCTGGTAAAGGAATGGCCCGAGAAGTCTTGTAAAGAAAGAATATGTTGGGAGGACAGGTCCATCTATTTTTGATTAACTACCAGAGCACTACTCCACTTGCCTAATGTTTTAAAGAGATACTAACACCAAAATATTTCTACAGCCCTCATGTGGGCAAAATTGAGTTGTTAGGCTACTTTTTTCCCCTCAAAATACTCACTTAGCTATGGGTTTTTTTCTGTATGTATTTGCTATGAACACCTTTCTTACTGACTCCCAACAGCCTCTTTTCTTAGTATCCAGTTTCAAACACACAAAGGATATGTCTATCTGGATACTAAAAAGAAAAAAGCAGTTAACACCTTGGAAAAGGGCCCACTTTATTACAAAATGCCATGCCCCACACACCTGGCTTTCTCAGTATGGAAATCCTTGGCGTGACTTGACAATAATCATCTGGATAAGCATCTAAGCCTGCAGAAATCAGTGCATCGCAGCACTGGACCATGCTGCATTTAAAAGCAGAGAGGACCAACCCAAAGTTAAAGAATAGCTGCATTTTTGTGCAGTAAATAGTATTCTTGGTTAACTATTGTAAATGAAATTCCATAAAATATTCTTCCATTTTGCAGGCAGATATCCTAGACAGATATCCTAATTCTAATAATACTTAGATTTATTATGCTATTTCTCACTTTTCTATTTCCTCTTTAGTCTGTCACCCAAGGCATAAATTGCTTCTTGTTTTTTAGTATATACTGACTTGATTTGCATAGACATCTTGCAGGACATATTTCTTATATTATTGTGTTTCTCTGTGTAAATAATTTTCTAAGATGGTTGCAGTGCTGAGCTAAAATAATACATACATACATTATGCTCCTGATATATTTAGGGCTCTAATCTTGTTTCATAAAGCTATAGCATGATTCATAGGATAAACCCAAAGGAACAAAACTGTTGGATTCAAGAACACACTTTCAGTGTACCCAACTAAAATTACAAAGGCATGAGAAGCAGTATACCAGAGTTCTATAACTTCCAGAAAAGGTGTCCAAAACAAGCTGGAATTTCCAAGGCTTTACACAGGCTAATGATTATCAATCTAAATGGCAGACATGATACTTTTTCTTTGTGAACTATTTCCAGAAGCATCTACATTCTGTGGTGATTAATTCCTGGCCCACATGTCTGTATTTCCAACATATTGGAAAGGCAGAGCCTTTCATATGAAGGCAGAGCCTTCAACCCAGCTGTAAGTGCTGCCATCCTGGAACATGCCAGAAGACTAACAACCCCTGCCTATGCTGCCACTGCTCCTATTCTGTAGACATGCTCAGAAGAAGATAAAACCCTTTGAGGGCAGCTTTTCCCCATCCCAGCAGAGCTCACCAGCTATTTAAGGTATAAAGAGCCACACGTTTGCATCACAGAATGAATCTCAATTTTTAGAAAATTCTGCAAATCCCTTCAGGTACAGAGTTCTCTTGGTTTCTTACATTAAAACAACTTTATCTTGTCTAAACTATTAAATAGTCCATGAGGCAGAGAGATGAATGGACTCTGAAGCCTTATGTGAGGAAAATGGAGGCTTACATCTAAATGGGTAAATACTACTACTACTACTACTACTACTACCACCACCACAAATGGGACCCACAGAGATCTATCACAGAATGCCATGTAGCCCTCACTGTGGTTCAACTTGCAACTCTGGATCAGGCAAAGTAAATGTGAAACAAGGCTTTGGAATGTGCTCTATTCCCCAGGGCCATTGGGTGTCTGGAGTTATGGGAGGCAGCACTACTTTCCACAGAGAATATCTAATATGAGATTCTAGTTCAAGATCCCAAGACAGATCCACTGATGCGAGTGCCTCCCAGAGCACAGAGCTAAACAGGGAGAGGTGTTTATACTTCCCACCCTCTCTCAGCATCTCATTTCGATGTAGCCTCAGTGGATTTTCACTCATCAGGACTCAAAAGTCTCTTTACGACTAAGCCTTATTATTGTAGAACTCAAAGCTCACGATTCCAGCAGGCACTTTGGGATCTAGCAGTTAGGTAATGCAGTGCTGAGTGCTGCAACACTCAAATATCCCAAAGAATCAGTTTCAGAAACATATTTCATAAGGACTTTATAGAACCTCAGCAGATGGAGTCCCATAACTGCTGTGCACCCTACGCCTTACCGACATAAATGAGAAGGTCAGGGGCTTGCTGAGAAAACGTTTTTCAGCAAGGACTATAGAACTGCACCCCCTGACCTATTATAACAAAACAATATCATAACTGGATGTAAGTGTTCATTAATATTTTATACATTATTATGTAACTACCACCACACTTGGTTCACTGCTGATCACAAAAATTAGTTACTTCCTTTTCTGTTTTTAAAAGACATGTCTGCAGCCCAGGCAGCGGCACAGGGTATTCCCAGTCACACTGGCTAGACAGGATAAGGGGAAAGGGAAGCAATCTGTCTTTGCAGGACTGTGTTGCCTGAGCTTGCTATTCTCATCTGGCAGTTTGGTTTATGTGACTGCTGGTCTGTAATGTTACTTGTGAAAAAGCTCTCTTCCCCTGTTCTCAGCATTACCCCATTAAGCAGGTGGAGAACTTACACCCAATCTTTATTCAAAGTCATGCTGGCTCCATAGAGATATTTTAAAACTGACTTAAAGTCAGGCAAAACCTTGAGTGGACACCTTTAGTGCACTAGACACTCAGTGTACCTAATTTATGATTGAATTACCTGATTTAAGTTTTGGTGGTACAGCCCTGAATGCAAATGTGCCCAAAGCTAACAAATTAAGTAGCAAAACGCAGCAAAAAGTCTGAGCAGTTCTTTGGAGAGATGCCAAAGTTTAATAGCACAAACAGAATAAATAAACTCTATGAACAAATCAATTTTTCAAAGGTAACATCTGTTCTGCACTGGCTCCTGGTGTGAATAGATTCATCTGTGCACACATACAAGTAGGCTAATGGGATTCAGTGTGCTCCAATACCCAGCACGCTTTGTCTTCATCAAAAACACTAATGTGGATGGGACTCCAAAAGTTTTTCTGAAATGAGCCAAACAACTTATACCTATTTTGCAAACTGTTTCATATGAATTGTTACATTAATTCCGTGGAATGAAAACCTGAGAACACTTACTCAGAAATGTAAACAGGGAAAGGAGTCTGAAAATCTGTCTGAGGGAAACTGTTTCCCCCAGTTCCAATTTTTGAATCTTGCCCTTTTGATAACTTCCCAAGACTTCCTAAACACCAAAACTGTGCTGTGCTAGAAGTCATGTGACTGCTTTATCTTATGCTATGCTTCATCAATTTAAACCAAATTTTCCACAAAGTATGACACAACCTAGTTGTATCAAATACGAAAGAGAAGGTATATGAAAGAAGTTGCAAAAAAGATCTTTTATCTTTGTTTTATGAGTTCTCTGAAGGAGCAGAAATCAATGCTTTAGTTGGGCAGAAATTAGACAATATTATGCTATGCATAAACACAGATTAAATCTTAAAATTACTAATTTTAAAATTATTAAATTCAATTGTGCCTTTACACAGCTCCATCATGCAGATTATAAGGAAAATGGTAGGTTTAGTGTGTTGAGTTCTTCCTCAATACTTCAAAATTGCATGTTGGTTTAGTTCCTTTTCTATAACTTTATTTCCTACTACAACTTTATAAAAACCCTTTAATGCTTTCTTTTGGTTTTTCCCCAGCATGATTTTCATCAAATTTTACTCATGATGTAAAGTTATACTGTCCTTGTAAACACAACCCTTGCTAGCAAACAAAATTATTAATTATTAATGTGAGTTGTTAGTTTGAGGACAGATATCTGAGGACAGATATTATGTTATTCTAACATCTCCTGGGAGCTGTGCAGGTAGAGGGGAAGCAAGCGGTATCCTGCAAAACCTGGGAAAAGAGGATGAGTAGACTGGGACAGAATCTTCCTTCATGTGCTATAGTGTAGCAATAGCTTCACCTTCCAGCAACTGCTGCACCAGCAGCTTTGCTGCAGTGCAAAAGAAAAGCTGAAGAACTTGGCTGATTCCTAATCTCAGCAAACACCACCTCCTGCCATTGCATCCCTCACATTTCACAGGTGAGATGCACACATTCAACCCAAGACTTGGCATGAGACTGTACCCACTGCAGCTGGTCACAGATATGATGCATGCAGAGGGGCAAGGAGGGAGGGAGGGAGCGTGATTTGGCCATTGTGAGAAAATACCTCAGCTCCAACACCACACTATTAAGGAATTCTCAATTTCAGTCCCAATAAGACTCAGATAAGCAGCTGTGATTGACAGGAACATTAATTCAGCTTTCAAGATCAGATAATATTCAGTAGCAGAAAGAAAACTGGCACATTAATGCCCAAAAGCCAAAGAGAAACTCATTTTGAGGAAATCACTCCTGAACTGGGTAAAAGGGTACTGAAAGACGACAGAGTGAAAACCAACCAAAACATTTTGTTTATTATTTCTTCGGGTTTGGGGTTTTACTTTTTCTATTTTTAATTTTGATCTTTAACTAAACAATGTAAAATCATGAGTAGGCACCATTTTAATTGTAAATCTCTTTTTATATTTAATATTGGGGGCTGAGGCATGATGGAGAACGTGTGTATAAACACCACAATAGAAAACTCCTGCACAATATTAATGAAAAATCATCTGCTATTTTTTTATTATTATTTCTATACAATTTTTTTCAGAACAATCAGTAACAAACTATATGCTCTGCTGTGCTTGACACTGCACAAAAACCAAAGTTTTCCCACACCCTACAGGACAGCAACCTGCAAGACATCACCGTACAGAGACACAGATAATTTCTTTCTATACCTCTATTAGACAGTATATTTTTTATATCATATTATAATATTTTAAGGAACTTAAATTAGTTAAAGCTTTTTTGAAGTATTTTTCTAAGAAAACTCAATGGAAGCATGAGGGACAACACAAAGAAAACGCTGTCTAGAAAATTTAATAGGTAGATAACTTGTTAAGCTGCTGACAAACAGAGGTAGAAGGACAATTCTTAATCCTGAGTGAGAGATGAATGATAGGGTAGGAGTTATCTTTGAAAATTATGTCAAGCAGAAAAGCCAGGGAAAAAGACAAGAAAGAGTCAAAAGGAATAAGAAACAAAAAGGAGGACATACTGTGTACATGAACCCCCTGGGATTTAGAATGATAAATCATCACCAAGTCTGAAACTAGGGGATAAGTCAACAACCCCTTAGCAGGATCTCACTCTTAATAACAGCAGCACACCAAAAGGTTTTGCTCTTCTTCTAAAGCTGCAGTGTTTCAGCTCCAAAAGTTAGAAAATATGTCTACTATTTTCATTCAGCATGCAGTGTACACTATGGTACAAACCAATGTTTATCCACAAAGGCCTTTTTTTTTCCTTCAAAACTATTTTGCTCATGTCTGAGTGATCAGTGCACTTGCTACTACTTTTTCTATCCACTTTCCCATTGCAGGCTTTGCTCACCTCCCAACTCTCCATCCAAACATCAGGAGTGAGTTTAATATGACAAGTAAGTTGATGAGCCTCCTCTCCCAATGCCTTCATCTAGCTCAATAGACACCCAAACACAAAACTCATCCAATTATGCTGTTCCTTGTCCCTTATTACTCCCTCCCAACTCCTCCAAGTTCACACTAATTTTCATGGTGTAAGCACAAACGCACACATACAATAGTTTATCTTGGCATCTGAAAGGCAAAGATCATTAGGGCAGGTCCAGAACTGGAGGAGGGAGGAAAGTGAATCACAAATCTATTCCAAAACAATCATCCCTCAGTTACCAAAAAAACACTCAAAATGGAAATGTTTACATGCGTTCAAATATCTTTTAGGCAGCATTACACTGCCAATAAGAAAATACAAAGAATATTAGTACTGGTATTGTGTATTTGAATTTCTGCCCTTTGCTAGGCCACCCCATAATGGTATTGCACACACACACACAGAGGGATCAACTATGCCTTAAGTGAAAGTCAAATCCTGAAGGTATGGACCGTGCAATATTGAGTAAGCCAGAATTTAATACAGCAGAGGCAGAGATACTACCTGGGAGCTGGGACCTGCCAGTCTCAATTCCTTGAGGAAATTGCAGAGTATTTTCTGTACACTGCTGATGCTAGGAACAGAACTGGAAGCGGATGTAGCTCAGCAGGTTACGCTCAAAGATCGAATGAGTTCTCTCAGTTTCCTCAGTGACAGAACTGAGATGCAGGCAAATAAAACTACCTGACACACGGAATCTCAATACGACGATAGGTCTGTTCCAAGTTCCATCTCATCTTTACAAAAACACAGAAGCCTGATTTAACCATCCAGACAATGTTACTGCAGCCAGAAAATATAACCTGCTGTCATCTTTTCTTTCAGGATAAAAAGTCTTCTGCTTGCCTCTCAATATGATGCTTAAGAGTTTCTTTGTCAAAACTGTGAGGTCAAAAGAGTGCTCTGCTATTAAACCTTTCTGTGTCTTAAATTCCTTTCACGTCATGTGTCACAGGCTCCTTTCAGTTTGCTCACCTGAGAAGGTTCACAGGACAATGCCTCAGTGCCCCAGAGTGACAGGAGAGGAAACATGCACGTTTCAGGCATCTCTCGTATGTCAGAGTGCTTTACTGTAAGTGACAATCAGCATAGTGCTGAGAGAAACAACTAGAAATAAGAAAATCAAGGAGGCAGTGATACAGAGAGAGCATAACATATTTTATAGTAACTGATATTCACAAACGCAGCAAAGGACAGCTATGCAACACCACCAGATTCAAAGCTCTCTGTTGCCAAGACTTGGGCCTGAGGCACACCCCATACAGCCTCTCTCCCTTCCTAAATGCCCTTTCTAAGATGACCCAAGCTGGCTAAACAGGAAATTAATTTCTTATCTGTCTTTGAATGCATACTATTCCCTTTTGTCTCTCTCAAATAATAATGTCCTGTGAGGCAAAGTACCTTATGTGCGTTACTTAAAACTACACGTATATATTTGATTTGCTACTTCAACCTTGTCTAGCCAGTTATCTTATCAAAGACAGATACTGGTCTAATCTGACACAACTGGCTTTTGTTAAAGACACGTTGCATTTTATCCAATTTTCCATGTAACTCCATGTCCTTGAATTACCCTTTTCCATCAAAAGTGGTTCAAAGACTTTGTTCAGTACCGAGGTCACACATACATGGCCATCCTCAATCCAAAATACTTACAAACTTCTGTCCTTGACTACCATCCTAAGTCAGATAAACCTGTATTTTTCTTAAATGTGATGGTCACATTTTTTTCAACTGAAAAATCAGCTTTCAACTGAATGAAAAAGCTCTTGGAAAAATTTTGACTTTTTATTGAAGTGTCAGGCATCTAAACCCAGAAATATTTTCAACTGAGAAATCAAAGATATTTCTATTATAAATGTTAATTTAATGTCTTG
This sequence comes from Aleadryas rufinucha, assembly GCA_013397815.1. NCBI lineage: Eukaryota > Metazoa > Chordata > Aves > Passeriformes > Aleadryas > Aleadryas rufinucha. The sequence continues at coordinate 1,627,003 of VZTH01010337.1, forward strand.
CAGAAATTTAGTTCAAATCTCTCACTGTTCAAACAGAGATTTCCTGGGGGTGGATCAAGAACTACTGTGAAAGAATCTGAAATAACACCCACCATCATGCACAGATATATAAAATAATTTGGAAGGACCAGACTTCCTAAATTATTTGGCACATACACCTCTAGACTGTGGATAAGAGAGCTCTTGTCTACTATCTAGACGTGTGTATGCCAAAAATAGCAGAGGGAGCTGCTCCAGTGGTGTTCTGGAAAACAATTAGCTACAGAGTAAAATATACATATTGTTAGTAAAGGTGTCAGTGACTTATCTAGATCATGGCAATGCCAGTGATCCAAAAGAATGAAAGGAAATTGACCCTTCAGGGTATTTCTGTGGGCTGAGGAAGTATAACTAAGGAGAGGAAACCTCATTTAGATCTTTCACGACACTGACACCCACAAATGATTGCTCACACACTAGATACCACCTACTGCCACACTATTAAGCCTTCTGGACAAAAAGCTGATCAGATTTCTGGAGACCATATCCAGTATCTCTGTGTTGGAGTTCACTTAACATGCCCCTGGGAGAGAAATGGTCACAGGCAGAGGCACTGGGAACACCCTGCCCCAGCCCAGCTCCCTCCTTCCCTGCTGCATTCCTAGCTCCAGACATCCACAGCCGATCACACTCAGGTTTGCTCTGGCTCCTGAGGGAGCAGAGGGAGTGGCACCACTGGCCAGGCAGAAAGTAGGGAAAAGCAGTCCTTGTCCAGGAGAAGCAGAGGCTGTATAAAACACTAGGATAGGAACTGGGAACTGGATAGCACAGGAGTGAAGACAGACATGGCATGGAAAGGGGATGGTCCCAGCTATCCAGGGCAATATATGGCCACACACAAAACTATTTACTGTAGATACTGCCACTACCTGGTAATTTTACTGCTGTTCACCAGTGAAACATTCATCATCATGATGTTTGTGGAGATTGAGTCTACTCAACTGAGCTTTACATCAGCCTCTGTGACAGTACTGAAGGTATCTATTGCCAGGGACACCTATTTTATGCAACACCTGCAATAAAATAAACATTTGAGCCTCTGAAAGCTGTTTATCACTAATCATGTTCTGGCTGGGATAGTGCTTTCCCTATGCACCTTGCTACAGCATCCTAACAACAGTTCTGCAGAAAGAGAGGAATCTTTGAACTGGTGTCAATTGCCACAAGATCTGCAATGCAATTCGGAGATTTTTTCCAGAATAAGAGAGAATAGTTCACTACTATAATTGTATTCTTATATGTTAGAGATAGGAGTTTAACAACAACAACAACAACAACAAAGTACTTCAAATCTAAATGCATGGGACAATTTTTCTCAATATACTAAATTAGTTAAGTGTTGCTTTGTTGACAAACTTCAAGCTAATAATTATAACTGAGTACAAAGCAAATACAGTATTGTAACACTCATTGAAGAACTACAGGTTCACACACAAAGACAATGAAGTACTTATTCCACTGCTGGAGAACAAAGAGGAGCTTAGATGATGTGCTCCTCCAGAATGCTAGCAAAATGAATGAAGCAGAGCTAAGTAACTAGATAAGGTTTATCAAGAGTAGTCCCACAGACATAACCCAGGACAACTAGGAACACCAAAAAAAAGTAATTTGAAGACTGAATATTTCCTCACATAGTAATTCAACTAACTTTGCAGAAGGAATTAACTTGAACAAGTACTTTTATGACTTTCCTAGTGACAAATAGCTTCTAAACCTGTTAACTAATTAAATTAGTAAAGCCTAAATTTTAGGCTACACGTGGTCTTTCACATTATCAAGCCTGAACTCCTGGCCATCAGAGACACTTAAGGTTCGTCTGTATTGACTTCAGAAATTTGTGCATACTAAAGAATACCAGGTGTCAGGAAGGTATCCATTCCTGATCAGAAAATACCAACAATGAAGATTTCATTACTTCCCTTAAGAGTATTTACCACTGATTAGTCACTATTAAAACATCTTGCATCTTTTGTCACAGATTTAGTTTATTGCCTGCATTAATTTAATTTCTTGAAAATTTAAATAATTTCTAGTGAGAGATAGTAGCAATTTCCATTTTGACAAAACCAAAACATTTATTTGAGCCTTTGCTCTTCCCCTTTTTGTTTTCTTTTAAGAATTTGACTTGAACTTTCCAGACAGCTCATTTCCTGGGACAGCACTGCAAGCTCTACATCTTCTAAGGATGTACCTTGATGCCAGCAATTTCTATACTGCAGTGTTACATAAAAATCATTAAGTACTCAAAAATATGACTGCTACTGCTAAGTTACCCAGTGAGTTTAGCAATGTGTTTTAAGTTTCCGTACTTTCTATGGGTTTTTTGGGAGGCTGAAGTTTCTATTTTGGAGTGGAGAGGGGTGGTATGTTTGGGGGTTTTAGTCTTTTTTTTTTTTTAAGGTGCCATCATGGGTTTTGATTTTAAAAATTATTAGGAGTTATCATTCTCCTAATACATAATAAGTGACCTTCAATTTGGATTATTAATTAACAAGAAAAATCCAGATGTAGTGGGCCATACCAGAGCAGTGGAAAGCCTTGCTAAGTCAGGTGTCTCTGGCACTGCTGCACTTCATTTTGGCAGGAGCTTGGAGGACTCCATGACCTCAGTCACTGGTGGATGTGCCAAGGAATGCCCTGCCTAGGAGTCTTAATGGTGGAGCTCTGGACAAGCACTTATTACAGCTCCCCATGAACAATTCAGCCCTTAGACCACACAAAACTGACACAACCTCAGTCTGAAGCACAAATCAATGTATACTGTATTTGGATTTTCACTTCCAACCACCTCACAGGACTTTTGCAGCTCACACGCAGCAAGTCTTATCCACTGCTTTAGCTCATATAGAAAGCTGGAGGCATGTCAGAGCTGGAGCTGCTCAAAGCTCTTCCACTTGGTCCCAACAAAATTTCAGTTCTTCACTTGATCTTCTGTTCCCTGCCCTGGAGTGCTCAAGTGGTTACTGAGTTAGCTCTGGCCACGCCATTGCAGAAGATCAGTTATTTATAGGACCAGGCTGTCCATGCTCCTCTCACAGGCTTAGAAGTCATTTTGGTATCTGACAGGTCCTAGTCATAAGTATTTTGGGAAACCAAAGCAAACAAGGCAGCTAACATAAATCCTGAAAGCTGAAGCCCCAGAGAGGAAAGGACCATGCTTCACTTCCCTTCCACAGCAGACTGCAGAGCTATGTAAATGTGCTGCACTGCTCAAAACAGGCCCCTTCTACAAAAAACAAAATTCTGTAAGAACTCTGAGGTGTCAAGTGTCTTCAAGTGATCAAATTCCTTCTTATGCTCTCTCATGGGAAAAACAGATCAATGGGTTTATCTATCTAAATGTTGTCATCATCCAATCCAGCAGCAGCTACCAACCAATAATTTGACCATACCCCCCTCCCCAAAATAAAAGGTGACTAGAGTGAAATCTGAACAGCAAACACTTTTGGTATCAGATCTGGATTAGGAGTTTAGCACAGGAGTTGTCAGAGATGGGAAAGAAAAAGAACAGTGATCTCAATAAATGCATTTCTTAACAAAATCATGTTCATAGAATAGCTACACCTGCTGATGCACAATATTGCTGGCTTTTGTATTATGAGCAGCCCCTGACTGAAACCTCAATAAGTGACCTCTCCATCTCTAATAAAACACAGAATGAGAAAACCTCATGCTCATTCATGCTGCACTGTACTTTTCCGCACCCCTGTCATTGTCTGTATTTGTGTCAGGGGCAGCACTGGTGCATGTGGGCAGTGTACTGGCAATAAACTGAAGGGAAGAATGCCAACCACAGAAGTCACTTGTCACACTTGCAAAAAATCTGTCTTGTTCCCACCCACGTCCTGCCCCATGTCTCTCCAGCTTTGCCCATCACAGCTCACTGTCCCCCCTCACAGTTTGCCAGCATTCACAGGCTCCCAGGAAAGCCTCTCATGCCAGGACAGTTGTCCTGCTCCAGACTAGTGCAGTGACAGGAGCAGGGAGATGAGCCATCCTGGCTGGAGATCTAGTATTTGCTTTTCCTGTTTCTGATTTATGTTTGATAAGCTGCTCTGCTGATCTAAAGGCAGTTTGATCTCTTAATATGTATCCTCTGTTCTGTTATTTTAATCTCCCACGGTTCATAAACAAAGTATTCTGGTTTACCTATTCAGAATTTTAAACTGATATTAGGATAAGTACCTCATATTTCTTTCCTTGTTCAGTAATCTGGGGTTTTTTTAGATATGTGCCATAATTAATAATGTTCAATTGTTCTTTGCACTAGAATTTGCATACCTCTTAGGGAACATTATTTTGTGAGGGCTTTCTAGCTGGTCTCTCTCTGTATTAAAATATCCTCACAAGAGCAAAGATCTGGCTTGCCAGAAGGCTGCTGTCTTTGGATTACAGCAGAACCTATTCCTGGGCAATGTGTCTTCACATCCTCAACACAGCCCTCCACTTCTTAATGGGCTTTCTTCACAAACCTGTTAGAGACTTCCAACTTCATCCAGCTAGCTAATTGTGTCTATAACATGGGTTACACATTGGAAAAAGCTGCTGGAGAATCTGAACACAATCTTTGGATCAATCTGCTCATAGGGGTAGAGATTTTCAGAGGATATATTAAACTAAACAGGCTTTGTATTAGCAAGACTTTACAAAGGCTGTCCAGCTCAGCTCAGCACAGAGAGATGTAAAGACTGCTTATTTTAAGCCAGTCCCAGCACCTCTTACTCATTACCAATCTGGCCAGGAGTACAAGATGCTGATGAGTAAAATACGCTTCTTCAAAATGCTAAACCATGCCCTGATCTTGCCATACAGCTTTTGAATTTACTTCCATGTGTGGAATGGGCATGGTTTCTCACAATCACACAACAAAGCAATGGTGTATTTCCATGACTACACTGCATGTTATGCAGTTGCTGCCAACTTGCTCAAGGGTTTCACCCAGCACAGGTCATGTTGGTATCCTGCTTTTACATTCTACAGAGATACACACATCCCTGATTACAAGTTCTGTTTGTACACACCTACTGGGCCAAGAGAATAGCACTCCAGTCTATCCTCACTGCTGTACCAAACAGTCTTCAAAAAGCCTTTTCAGAATTTTCATTTTCCTTGGAGCTACTGTTCCCTTCTGACATGACACCAATCTCCTTTTTTATTCTTTATCCCACAGTCTTCTGATAAAGGAAGAGAGATTCTATTGTCTTTATACACATTTTCTTTTCTAAAAGATATAGTGAATTATCACTTTTGTTTCTGGTTTTTTTAGTGTCTTTACAAAAACAAGCAAGCCTCAGAATAAAAGAGACATTATTCCTCCAAGCCTTCTTCTGTATTTGTAGCTCATCCTTCTACTAAATTCTTCAAGAAAAGAAGTTCTTCACAGGATTTTTCTAGTAAGGGAGCGTATTTTCCTTTTAAGTTGTACCTTTTAAACTGTGAGAGCATCCTTTGACTCTTGGCAATGCAGAAGCTGGAGAGTTCTCAAAAACCATCTCACAGATCTGTGAACTATTTTAACTATTACTGTGCTGCTATATCTCATGTATCTGATTAAATATCTCATCTGATTTCCTAAAAAAAATGCCAAATAATTATTTTTCTATTTGAACATAATTTGGGTGCATTGGCTTTAGCTCTCCATCTGCATCACCAGAGGCCCATAGCAAGACTATTACTCCAGCTGTTGCTCACAAAGTTCTAGCAGCCATTTTCTTGCCTTGCTTTCACTGCAGTATTCTAGTTTAAGCAGAATGATGTCCATTTGTTTGGAAACTCTTGTTCACATTACTCTCTTGTCACCCTCTACTTCCACCACCTTCCTGGTGCCCAGGTTCTCCTGTTACAGGGTAGAGACACTACAATCATTGCTATCCTCAGGAGCTGCCTTGGTGCAGATCCATTGTACCTGATACAATTTTTTGATGAAAGGTTTCTGGAAGCTTTCACTTTATTTGAATCAGACCTTCTCTCTCCTCCTCTGTGATATTGAAGTAATTCACTTGATCAAAAACAGTTTGTACTTATACTTCACTGCATTTAATTTTTAAGGTTTATTCTCCCTGCATCCTGCAAATGATTAGAATTGTGGTGCCACTGGTATTAAATTGTCATTAGCAAGGGGTGTAACAGCTGCCAGTTCTCATTCTTCACACATCTGTTTTCTGGAATACTTCTCTGCCAGATGGCGATGCCAAGGACAATCTCCTGAAACAATCTTCCACACAGAGTGCAGAAACCCCTGCTAACTTTCCTGTGCTTCTAAATTATTTTCTTCTGCCAGCACCAGGGTTCAAGTGTTTTATACAAAAGCTGCACTTCAAGTGAAGAGCTTCAGAGTGATCTCACCTGAGGCAGCTGGCAACAAAGACTTTCTAAGGCTTTAAGGGTCTATGCACAGCCAGGTCACAAGAGTGTTCATCCTTTCTAATGCAATAATTTAGCTTACTCATACCAATGGTATCTCTGGTTCTGTAATCATGTTAAATGTACCATGTGCCAAAGTTCCTTTTCTGCAGGAAAAGAAACCCTATTGCCAAGCCATGGGTAGAGCAGTTTTGCAATGTCCTGAGAAATTTCTATGCCTTAAAACATGCCAGTAAATCTTTTTAAGTCTTTTGAGGTCAAATTTCTTTTTATGAATCTCATGTTCACTCAGGTTTTCACAAACTTAACAATTTTGAAGTTTTTGCTGGGTTTGGTGCCATATTTATTACAAAGAAATTTATATGCTTTTTATCTTTCTTTTTCTTCTAGAATTATTTAATGTAGTATTTTCTAATTATAAAAATGGATACCTTTCATACACTTCTATTTTCCTTGGTATGGAGGACATTTTGTTTGATTTCTTATATTGTGCCTTAGGAACACTATATTCTCATGTCCTGAAGTGAGATTCATTTCACCAAGTTTTAGATACTTAATTATTGGGCATCTAAGTCTAATTTAGTTGTTTAGACTCTTTTACAGTCAATAAAGGGAAAGAAACTCATCCTAATCTCAATTCATTCCAATTAGTCTTATCCTGCAGTGCTGAAGTTAATGGTCTTGGGGTTTGGCCATTTTCTCCTTGCTGATGATAAAGTAAGACTGGCAGGTTAGATGTCTGCCAGATGTAAGGTGTCTGAAGATAGGGGATACCAGTGATGTTAACTTAAAACCTCACACATTCTTCAGAAAAGTCACATGCATGGCATAAACTCTGATGGGATTAGCGCAACAGGCTTGCCTCTTCATTGTGTGTGAAGCTGGCTTATGCATCTCTGGTGGTGCTGTTTAGTCGGTTCTAAGTTTTTTGGTGTTTTTCATTTGTTTGGGGGTTTGATTTTGGTGGTAGTGGTTGTTTTGTTTGGGGAGGGTTGGGAAGCTATTTTGAGGGGCAGTTGGTGGTTTTTTGTCAGATCAAGTGTCATTTTCTTGTTACTATACAATTGATGGCAGGGAAAGTTTTTCTTCTGCTCTTTATCTGCCTCACATAGTCTGCATCTTCCAAACGTCTTTCTAATGTTAATTTGTCTCTTCATATATTCTTTTTGAATCTTACATGAGTATTCTTCCTTCCTTTGCATGCTCTATCCTTCTATTTTCAAGAGTAGCTGCATTACCACTCATCAATTATATAAGCAGGTTTCCATTTAGGTCTCTGATTTTTACTTACATGGAGGCGTTATAACCAGGATATAATAGACTTCAAATAACTTGAGTAAGATGTCTCGATTTTCTGCTCTGCCTCAGGGAGCTCTCAACTAAGATTCTGGTCTGCAAATACCCCAGACATTTTACTCAGCACATATAAGAGAACAAGCCACTTCTCAGTCTGCAGCTACTTATATATAAAAAGATGTGACTAAGATCAGTTCCACTAACTTCCTCCATTTTGCCCACATCTCTACAATGCTTCCAGTTTCAAAGCTGAAAGCAGCAAATTTTTAGCCATATTCTGCAAAAAAGCCAGAGCTAATTCTTAGGGTCTGACATTACATCGGGGTCTGGAATTTAAGTCAGACAGACTTTCCTGTGAAGACACATTGAACCAGATTTTATTAATACTGATTTTCATTACTCTCCCTTCCTTCAGACACAAAAAAGACAAAGACAGAGAGAATGAATCTTAAAACAAAGAGACCTGATGATTTGATTTTGCAGATCTACAGTATTAATCCTTTTATCCTCAATTGTTTAGTATTTTAAGTTTCAATAGTAGCAAGACTCTTTAAATTTTTTTAAACCACTCCTTGAAAAGGTTTTAAAAAGTCACAAAGAACTAGAGCAGAATTTGCTAGTAACAGCTATAAGTTAAAATTAAAATATAATTTATACCAGATTTAGTGATTCCTGCTCAGCTTTCTCCACAGTGCAGGTTAATTTATCTTTACATGTTAAATCACCGTAGATCTCACTGGCTTTTCAAACACACATCTGTTATTCTAACAATTAAATCTAACATAACCATTGCCCAATTCTTCAACCAGTCTATACTGATAACTCCCCATCCTCTAAAAATTCCATGGTACATGAGAGCATGTACAGCATCCTCTCTTGCAAGAGCCAGGAGAGCTCCCTCTAAAACATCTCTCCTCCTCTGGGTCACTTTAATCTGCTGTACATGCACTTCAGAGCTGGCGATGTCTCTGTGCCTCCCCAGCTCAGTCATGCACACAAGCTGTGCTCTATAGCACCCAGATAATCTCAGTCAGCTGTTAGGAGTCAGCCACGTGCACAACTCAGCCAGAGAAAAGTTCCATGGTTTGCCTGCTCCCACTCAAACACTACCAAAAATGGAAATAATTGCCCTTTAGGCTAACATGTAACTTATACCAAATCATCCTTTAAAAAAATAACACACAAACTAAACTCTAACAAAGAGCAAAATGTGAATTCTCCTTAATACAGAAAATAGATTGAAAAAATAGAAGTGACATCTTTGCTTTCATGCCTTTCTTAAGTTTATTTCTTCATAAACACAACGTAAAGTAATATTAAAACTCATAAGTAATCTACAAATTGAGACTCCAAAATATTCACAAAAAGGACTCTAAAACAAAAGGCTGCAAACCTCAAGAAATCTTAAAAACATTGCACAAAGGATGGATATTGGGAGTGGTGACATTAACTTCTAGATACTCATGCCTGCAGAAATACAGCAGCTAGCAGGAGAATATCAAATGATATATGTAACAAATGGGCATTTATAACATTTGATACAAGAAAACATGCCCTGGAAATTTGCTCTATGTAATTTTGACTAGTATCCCAAGAATTCTTGTACTTTGGGGCTTTTGAATAGTAAATATAGTGTGAGCACACGTGCCTTTGGGGGGGTTGGGATTGCCTTCAGTTACAGAGCCCCCTTTATGCGATGAGGCAAAAGGCAAACCATCTTTGAGGTCAAATGCAGGGCTTTACGGAGCTGCAACATGTATTTCCACCTGGGACCACATCTTCTGCTTTGTTGAGGGGGCAGGTGGGGTGCTTGGGTTTGGGTTTTTTTGTTGTTGCAGTTGGTTTCTGGGGGGGTTCCCCACCTCCCCCTCAAACAAGCTATTTCTCTCTTACAATGATATTTTTCATAGCAGAGTCACAACTGGACTAGGATTCTGCTCCTCCAGCAAAAGGAAAGTGAACCTCTTCAAGTCCAAGTCAAAACAGCCTCAGCATTTCGGCCAGAATATCTTTCCCTATCTGAACTTTCTAATGCTATTTTATCAAAAAGATAGTGATTTTTGCCAACATCCTCAAAATTTGACAGAACATATCAGTTTAACAAAGTGTGGTCACAGAAATTTTTAGGTTCTGATTTTTCATCCTAAAATAAAGCCAAAACTTTTTTTTACATCTCAGATTTTTCTGTATAATGGAAAACCTAAACATTCTGCAACACGGCTGCAACAGCAGTAGTGTTTCTCCTCAAATTTACCTGAGACTTCTCACTTGAAAATGCTCTTTCAGGTTACCTGTATCTTTGTGAAGCAGGCGATATAAAGGAGGAAGATTTCCATAGGAGATTGTTGTTTCAGACAATGTTAAAAAAAAAAAATCACAATTCCATGGTTTGATTCCAGATAAATCTTCATGAGATTATTTTTAAATACATTACACTTAGAGTAAAGAGGGCATCAGATCAGTCAAACTCAGAATAGACAGAAGCTGAACCAGGAACAGGAAAACACATTTAGATATTGAGCCTGGAGTCAGTGAGACAGAGAGGGAGAGGAACTGTGCCTGGCCAGACTGAAACCGCCTGGGCAAAGGGATGGTCAAACAGAAACCAAGTAAACCAGGATAAAAATCTCTGGGCATGTGAACTGAGAGTGGAAGCCTGGAGATCAATGGGAAAATGTGTGTTTGATTATAAAAGTAGGGCATGGTAACATTCCAGCACCGTATATGGATTAAAATTGTATACACATGCCTATACTGGCATCCTTAATCCAGTTTCACAACTGGAAGTTGCCACCTTTACAATATTAGTAACACCTTTACAATATTCTTTAACACAGGCTGTTGTATGGCAGAGACATGCAGGTGGGCTGTTCTGCCCAGGGAGGGCTGAAGTGCAAAGCAGCGTTTCCCTGTCTTCTCCCTATCCCTGAACTGGGCAGGCAGGAATTTGGTCCGACTGCAATTTCCAAGTTATGACAAGAGGTTTTCACTTAGTTTCTTCCAATTTTTAAAGCAGCCTTAGTGCAAAATCTACCTTTTTCTTTTACACTACTTAAATTACATTTCCCTGGAGATGCAACCAGAGCAGCTGGAGTGTGATAAGACTTCTTGCCAGCCTTAAAACACTGTAGACCCACGTCTGATATTCTTTTGAAATGCCAGCACCGTACATGGATTTTTCTTCCTCTTTTATGCTGCCCTAAACGATGTGATTATGTCTGTAATACTATAAAGCCACTGTGTCAACAATAAAGAGGAAACATTTATGGCATAGGTTATTAAAACAATGAAAAATAGGCCAGTGCAATTTAAGTTCCTTGAGTGGGCTGAATAATAACTAGTTAAATAAGGAACAAAGATAAATAATTTATTACAGAATCATCACAACAAGCACAAGAAAATTGCATTCACTTTAAACTGCCTCTCAAGAGGTTTCAGAGCAGAAGCACAGACAATACACAATGAACGTGTAAGAGCAAATGCAAAAGGAGGGGGATTTAGAGAACCTGTTGCACAATGAAGTAATCGCTCAACTTCAGAATATCCACAGACATAAAGACCATCCAGTTAAACACACCAGACAAAAGTTTATTCTAAAAGTAGTAGTGGCCTAGAGAACTGAAGATTACTGTGGTGGCTGGATTGTCTGCTTCAGCATGCAACCCCTGCTACTCTGTGTGGTCAAGGTTCTGTGCAAGCACGGGCAAAAACAGGACTCATTTCTACAGAGTGGGATAAAAGCTCATTAGGGAGTTATGAGGCTGCTTACAAGTAAGGCCTAGCTCAAACATCATCAGATTAAGAAAGGTAGAGTAATACTCATCTTCAGTTACTTACTCTGGAAGAGCATGAAAGAACAGAGCAGAACTCAGTATAATCAAATACAACTTCCATTACAAGCCTGTATTTTTCACGCTCAGTCTGACAACTCAGTTCAAACAATTCAAGTTGTTTGTAATAACAAAGCAAATATTTCCAAAGATTAAAAACCTAGAATTAGGCTTTTACTTCCATTTTTAGCCTTTTCATTAGGCTTTTCTGAAGTGCTGAAAACAGAGCAACTCTAATTAATGGCTTTCATAACTTGCTTTTTAATAATACCTCTTACCAGCCTGGCAGTTTGGAAGTTTCAGATAAAATTGAGAATGAATCAAAAAAGATTGTTTGGCTTGATTTTACTCTAACAGAAATGAGACAAATCTAAGCTTGCCCTACACAATTTGGTCTCATGAGATTCCCACCTTGATCATGGTTCTGATAAGAATTTATATTAGATGTCACCATCTTCTCTGCAGTAGATTCAATTTTTCACGCTAACTCAGTATATGACCTTGGGTGAAGAAATCACCCAATCTTCTGACAGATGCAGCTTAACTTTTAAAAATAAATACAAAAAGCACACACACAAACACCATTACAGAACAAATTTCCACATCTGTAGTGTACAGGACAGACCAACTTATTTAGCCTTTCAATTTTTAACTGAGATAGGAAGCATATTTTACATTTCTTCAGGATAAAGAATTTGTGTGTAAAGCAGTGATACCATAAACAGCCAACAATGAAAGAAAAGGAGGCACTGGTGCGGATAGGCCCAAGACCCAGTGTTCCTTTCTCGGTATTTCTAAAATATTGCTGCAGAACTTGAAACACTACTCAGTGTTACATTTGTTCCTTTCTTCCTCTAAGGAGGCAGGGAGAAAGATTGGGGAAGATGGCACAAGCAAGAAAGCAAGAGAAAGGAGCAGGGGAGAGAAAGTGGGACGACAAATCAATAAAGTAAATTTTCCCTAGCAGCAAAAATAGCTGACAGATCTGCTTCCTAAAGAGCACTGAAAATTACTTTGCGAGTAAAAGTAGCAGAGAAGATAAGTCAACTTGAAGGACTCATGGGAGAGCTGTTATTGACAGATGCGCAGATGATGTAATTGCTCAAGATGAGCAGGTTTTTCTTTTATCTCAATAAAGCACTTCTGGATGAAAAGATTAGAAAGACAGATATGAGACAACAGCATAAAACCTGTTCCTAACTTACATAATTTTGTATAAAGAACCGTTGATGTATGAAGTGTAAAAGAAATGCATTGAATGCTGAAGAAAAAGCATTACAGAGAACAACTTACGTACACTCCCAGCGATAAAGGAACTTAATATTTGATGAAATACACTTTGTCTGTTGAAGAAATGCATTGATTTTCCAAAAGGCTGAATATATGTGTTTAAGAAAACGTCCACTAATGTTCTTATATAAATTAGCTGATAGAATGGCATCTTAAATTGTCCTGTTTACTCTTCTACATCTTGGTCCGAGTGTGGTTTCTTATGCAATTTGAACAGGAGACAATCTAGTATACGCTTACTGTGTATATGCTCATGCTGCGTTATGTATCCCATGACATTCCCTTCAGCCATTCTGGTACTCTTTCAATACAGGTTTTGAGCATCAAATAGCTTAGGGGGTTTTTTGGAGGAGTTTTTAGGTGGTTTTTTTCCTGTTACTGAAAAACATTAGACAAGACTGATGACAGTGAATGTATGCAGTAATGGGGGGTAAAGAGATAGTATTTTCTGTATTTCCATTCAGTTAGATTATTTTCTTGTACTTTAAGATCAAATTTCTTAGTGTAATAGAGCAGCATGTTGGTACCAGTATCTCTGTGGCAAATATCCTTTAACAAACCCTACAGATATCTAAAGCCTCTCTTAACTCACACTGGGCCACCTCTCACATCAACATTACCTGAATGGTGCAACCCTGTTGCCAGGCTTCTGACCAGCCCCAGTGCATATGGGGTAAGTACCCAGCTTGGTTAATTGTGTTCAAGGTGCTAGCCAAAACCTGCCACTTTGGATTGAACACTTTGGTACAGTCCCTTTTCTAAAACTTTCTACTTTTAATGCTAAGAATTATACAGTTTCTTCACTTGTGAAGATGACAACAAGGTGCATTTTCATGAATGGCCACTAAATACTAGGAGCTTCAAATATGAGTGACATAGTCTAAATAATTCATCCAGATGCTGAAAGTATTGGTTACCCATCAGCAATATTTAAGCACTGAAACAATCTAAAACATATGAAGGGTAGGTTATGTTTCTCAACACTTCTTGAGAGCAGAACATGGTAAGCAACTATTGGTTTTAATCAAGATGGTAAATGAACACCTGAGAAAATAAGCAAGTAATGAAATAAAATGAAAGCAAAATTGCATCAGAGATGTTGTTCATTTAAGCTTTAACAAAAATCCCCCTCAAGAGCCTCTCTTCCACAGATCTTTCTCTTTGTTTGAATACAGGATCAACTGAAGGATGGCGACACAGATTATATAATCAATAATGATGAATTGACTGAAAACTATGAACCATCTGCTCACATACCAGCGCCAGCACAGGACAGCACAGGTTCCATCCAGGCTACAGGCAAGGAAGATATTCAGGAAGGAGACCTAGGATTAGGAGGGTACAAACTCCAGCTTCAACACACTGCACATCAACCCCAGAAGAATTCATTGGCATGAGCAATGTAATGTTAATCACAAGAAAGTATACTAAAACAAAGAAACAAAAGATCCTGTTATGTGAACAGGAGGTCAGAAAAAATGTACTAAGCACAAAAATCAAAGAAAATTTAGATTTCAGCAACTAAATGCCTGCTCCTCCCAAGAAAGGGGTTTGCTATCATATCCATATATCTACAACCATATGCAGGTTTTATGATTGTAGCATTTTTTAGTATAAAGACATAGGGCAGTACCAGCCCACTGTAAATCCATTACATGTTTTGTCTCAGCACTTGACTATACTGTGCCACTCACTTGTACACAGGCCTTGAATACTGCTTAGAGTCTTCAGTAAATTGGAATGGAGAGAAATAGCTTCCTAATATTCACGCTCACATGAGGACAGCTCTTTTCTACAGCTGGTCCTGACAAGATTCACACATAACTACTCAGTAGCTATTACATTTGTAAGGAAGAAACAGAAGATTCCTTGTCCAAGGAGTATGTGATCTGAAAATACTTAAAATATGCATTGCAGCACCTCAGTCTTGATAGATAAAGCTCCTTCATGCTCTCAGTATAGACTTTTCCTGACATCCAGCCAAACATTTGCTTTCTAAATGCACCTTATAGCCTGGTCTGCAGAGGGTTTCACTAGGCTGCCACGAACTGAACACTGATAGTGGGAGACATTGACGTGTATGAAATCAGCAACAAACATCCTTCATGGCCGCACTGAATGGGCACAACCACTATTTAAAACCAGCAGTTATTCCACAAGGCATTTGTCATTACAGCTTGGCAACACGCAAAGCTTAAATGGGGGGAAAGGTTTTCTTGTTTTGAAAGATCATTCTAAACATGTACTTTAAGAACTCAAATGTTTCTCTTTTTTTACTGTTTAAAAAGAGTTGTTTCTAATCAAATATCTGCAAAACAGTTATATCTTCAGACTGCCTGCTTCAAGGATAAATTCGTCTCTCTAATTATGCTGGGCACTCAATGTCACACTAGAAATGAGGACTGTGCTGGTTAGATATGAAAAAAAGAAAAAAAAACAAGAGAGAGGTATCAAAATGTTCATTGTTCTGC
Source organism: Aleadryas rufinucha (assembly GCA_013397815.1). Taxonomy (NCBI): domain Eukaryota; kingdom Metazoa; phylum Chordata; class Aves; order Passeriformes; genus Aleadryas; species Aleadryas rufinucha. The sequence continues at coordinate 1,642,292 of VZTH01010337.1, forward strand.
ATAAATACAGTAAATGGATAACCAAGTGCTCAGCCATACATACAGCTGGCAGCCATATACTATCAAGTGTTAGTAGAGATCAGCTTTGGCACACAGCAGCTAAGCAGTGCAAAACAAGGGATAGAGCCAAGCTTCTGTTGTTAGCACACGTGTCTTTTCTCACTGAGGAAGTTTCAACTAACTATGCATGATCATGTTTCTACTGAGAAAGTCAAAACATCAGGAGTTTTTAAGGAAAATCATCCTGAGTATACAAAGACAATGGGCAACAAGAAATTTGTGATCTAGAAGAATAAAAATCAAATTGTCCCTACTAATAGTCCTAAAGATGAGTAAGTGTTAATTTCACCACAAATAAAACCTCAAATAAAAATATAATCAAGTTTTAGTCATTCTTTTCCAGTGTAATTAATTTCTGGCTATATGTGACTCTAGAACAGCCATTTTAAGCATGAATTTGAACACAATGGAGTTGTATGTGCTGTTACAAAAGACCAGAAGCTTAAATTGGCATTTTATTTTCTCCTAAACTCTAATCAAGGAACTTCAAAAGACCTTAATCCCTATGTGGTTTAAAACAAATAATATTCAGGCATGATGATAAGTTCTTAGAATAACTATTGAATTTCCAACTCCATGCTTTGTTTTGTTTAGCTTCATGGGCTGGGAAAAGGTGTGCAGCAGGTTGCAAGAAGGGATGGAGAATGGTTAAGGAGGGAAGGTTTTGTGGCCAAATACTGGGAGACAGCAGGGAACAGAGGAAGGAGAAGCAGGCAGAGAGACACTGGAGTGAGGAATATGTGGCAACACAGCAAGAAGCTATTGGGGTAGGTGCTAACCCCATCCTGACTTCAGCAGCCAGTTTCTGGTTTCAGTCTTTGGAAGTATTGAGGGTATGTCATCAGGCTTACTAAGCTTCTTGGGAAGCATGAATTCCAGTCCTTAGATTATACTGGAAATCAATAAGGTGCTGTAGTTTTATGAAGATGCAAAGCTGTTTTTCACAACTGCTATATGAACTGGAAATGACAAGCTCTTTAACAGTTTTGCTCTCAGATTCTACTCTGAAATGCATCCCACAGCATACTGTACTGATTTATTACTGATTTATTTATTGTGCCTATGTCCAGGTTTCTCACATTTGTTCAATGTGATAAATTGAGAGCTCTGGGGTCTGAAAATCTCTTTTTATAAACAAAGTCTGCAGCAAATACTTTTCACACTGTTCTACCCCAATGCCTTAAAGGGCTACTTTACTTGGTAAAGAAAGTCATCCCTTATGACAGACAAGTCATACTTCACATCTTCACAGGTCAGATTTTTATGCTAAGACTACCAAAGAGGCTGAATCAGTGTTCCCAGCAGGAAGGGTATTTATCATCTGGGACTATGCTCAGCAACCAAAGTATCATTGGCTTTTAGGAAAATTAGCAATATGAGCTGCAAGCAAACCTGAAGCTTCTGCTAAATGACAATAAGAGTCTTAGTTGTCCATTACACTCACCATTTCCCTATTTTAAGATACTGTTTTCATGACACACAGCTCAAGACAGTTACAACAACATTAGAACAAATGACATATTTGTATTCAAGAAGAAATTACTGTCAACTAGTAATTCTGCATGACTGTTTAAACAGAGTAATGGATGTTAAGAGAGGCCTTTAATGTTAATTTACAGTTCATACACTGGAGATTTAAACTACTCAATATCACACAGCGTTTGACTGAATGCACAAGTCACTAGTGATACATGTGAAGCTATTCCTTCTGACTTAATCTAGTAAAACACTGCTTGGAAAATGAAATGCAATATATATTGTCAAAAACTTAGTGACTACATATTCAGAATGAAGGCCAAAATGTGAGGCAAGGTGGAAATCTGGAATATTGCTAAACCTTTCAGGTTTCAAAAGTAATAACTGACATTTTATTCAGAGCTATGGAGAGCATTTTGCTAAGGTTGAAAGCAGTGGAATGAATCCTGGCTATACAGTAGAGCCAGTCCAAAAAGGCACTGTACTAAAAATATCAGATCACTATGATAACTTTCACAGAGAAGTGCAATATTTGGTAACCTCACTGAAAACAGGGACCATTGCAAGTAAACACATATGTTGCTGTGTTAAAAGCTTAAAATTTTCCGTAGTAACGACATTAGGGCTATCTCCAAACTGATGAACTCCACGTTCAACTTCAGCCACTGAACTAATTGTCTTGAAGCCCTGAGAGCAGCTCACACCCTTTGCATCTAGCAACTTATTCAAGTGCCTTGCTGAGCTGAGGATAATCTGTTCAATAGGTCTCTTTCCTTTTTTCCTCTGTGTTTTGCTATCAGCCATCAAGAAATGTGAGCCCTGTAACACCATGTACATTTGGGTACAACAGAAATGCAGCAATATTCAGAAGTGTATTTCAGATGCACATTAGCATTACACATGTGCTTTGAAATTCCTTGTTTTCACAGAGACTGAGAATTCTTAGGATACAAATATTAACTATAAACTTCAGAGAACCAAGACAACATCCTGAAAGCCACTGTAGAGATTGGAAAGCACTACTTCCAACTCAGCATATTCTGTGATTCTATACTTCTAAAGATAAAATTGTTTTTCCCCTACTTCCTTCTAGCACAGAGGAAAATAGCCTTTTTTGACATCTTAAAGCAAACCAATTCTGGGCATTTTAAATAACTTAATACAAGCAAGCCCATCTCTGGCAATATAATCCCAGCAGACATGAGTTCTGCTTAGTGAACTGTAAAGGACTCATCAAAATTTTATTTTAGAAACTGTCTTTCCAAACTTGAAAATTCTCCAGTTGACCCAAATTTTCTAAGCAAATATTAGTTTATCCCACAGCCTTGGTCCCAATACCTATCACTTTTCAGATCATGAAATCCCACCCTTTCTTGGGCTCAGCAATTAGTTTTCGTGGTAGGTATTACTGTTCAGGAGAGTCAGACAAAACAGCTGAACATTTTTCCTTGAATACTGGTTTATTAGCGTTTTGGGGTTTTTGTTCTTGGTAACCCATACGTTTTTTACATCATGATCACATAGTAGAGTGCAATTTTCTGAACAGTACAAAAAAAAACTTTGGCAATATAGTAATTATCTCTTTATTCATGCTTTTCAAGTGATTAAAAGAATAAGACAGCCTAGTGCAATGACGGGCATCAGCCAGGTGAATGTGCCCTTCAACAGCCTTGTGGTGCAAGTTACACTTCCAGTCTTACAACTGCCTACTGAACATCCTGGCACGTGTTTAAAAATTCAGACTAATTCTTCAAAAACCAAAACTATGTCAGTCAGCTCCATGTTGCCAATATACGGCCCATATTTGTCTCTCCTCTGTGCAAGAGGGACTTTCCTGCAGTTACCCCCAGGTGTGTCAGGTGTCCATCTCCATCTTTGGCTCTGTTCCTAGCAGCTCCTTGGCACCACCAGCATGGGCCACTACAGCTGCAGTGCTAGAAAAGCCACCAGCCAAGATCTCATACTTCCATGGAATTCCACAGGAAAAACCCTCAGCCTTCATGTTTCCAATTAGGAAATTGGAATTCCAATCCTCCCAGCTTTCCCACTGTAAACAACCACATTGGCTTCTTCCCACACCGGCCCACCCTGGCTCCGGGCAGTCTTCCCTCCACACACCAGGGGAGGCAGCGAGGGCTGCACAAGCTCTGCTGCACCATGTGCAACAAGAATGATTCTGCTTGCAAATAAACTTTTTTTCCCCACCAGGGTCAGAGCAGAAGCTGCATTTTCCCAAAATAATTCAGTGTTACTGGTCAACATTATTACCCCACAAAAATCATATCTGAGGTATGGAAGAACAAATATTGTTTCAGGCCTCAGACGATCCCAAATCTGAGCACGTCAAATTAACATCATCCTTCTGAGGACCCAGCAGAGCTTGAAATTCTAGTGCAGGAAGCAGTAGAGAATATCCAGGAGTGTTTTCCAGCTACTGTTCTACATCATTGTTTACCACAAAGCTGTCTGCTTCTGGCGTGCTACAGCAAAAGCAGATGGTCATAGAGAAAATACAGTACTTTATTGAATAAGGACTTGAGACTAGATGGAGCCTTACACCAAACAATCTAAACACTGAAAGAAATAATCTTATGCCATGATATTAGACATTATGCAAGCCTAGGACAAGTTATATATAAGTGAATTGAAATAGGATAATATCCCATAAGCATAATGAGATTTCTTATTCCAGAGGTAAAGTAACTTTAGAATGCATGCCTGACTGGAAATGAAAATATAAAAAAGAAAACTACATGAATAAATGAATGATGAAGGAAGGAAAGGGGGAGCAAGGCTGGAAAGAATCAGTGCCAAAGAGATTCAAATTGAAAAAAGATCAGAAAGATATTCATAGTAACTTCAGGCTAAAAACCAAATTAAGCAGTGTGAGAAACTAAGGGTTATCTTGAAGAACACCCCTAAAAATTTTACTGAGACATAGATAGCCCTGTCACTACTATATTGCAAAACCTTAGGCATTCCACAGACTTAAAGGCAAGAACAGCTACCAGCTGAAGACTGACCAAATTTAAAGAAAATTAAGAAGAAGAACCAAAGCTGAAAGGCTAATCCTCCAACAGCACTGCTAGAAAGCAATAAAAGCAACACAAGCCTGATATTTGCAGAAAGGTGGAAAAATGACTGGAGATATAAGTTCTTCAGTCCTCTTATTTCATCTCTCCCTCCTCCACCAGCTATTCATTTTCATCACACAGTTGTCTCTTACACCTTCTCTGGTTTGCCTTTAAGATGAAAAATTTACTTTTCCCATTCCTTGGGCTAACAAAATTATTAAGTCCTGTTCTCCCTCTGCATGATATCCACACCCAGAACAATTTTAAATAGTTCTTCAAAAAGAAACTAAAATGATACAAGATTGCACGAACTATATAACTTCTACCCCACGTGGTGATCATGCTCAAAATCAGAGGGTCAAACACATTGCAACATCTTTTAGGCACTTCTCTACCACTACAGATGCTAGGAGCAAGAGCTCATGTGTTTTTAACTAGAGGAACCAAGAGGAGGAAAAACCCTTAAGAAAAGCTGCAGAACTATTCTCAGTGAGGCTGACATGAGGTTCTCAGTGCCAGGCAGCAACATCACACGAGCACTCTGCATGGTTTTATCTCTCCTTGAGGATGGGCCCTCCACAGCTGGGGCACACAGGATTGCGCCCGCTCCGGGGAGGGGCGGGCACACAGCGGAGCACCAATACACACCCTAAATCCACACCCTCTCTTTTCACCCTTGGCACACATTCCCACAGCCTGGGGCAGCTCCAGGAGGAAAAGCTCCCTCATCCACGGGAGTGCTGACATTTAACTGCAGCAAACCAAGCAGAGGTTTCCAGCTGGCAGAGCAGGAAACGTGGTGCTGCTCTCTTGCTCTTTCGTGGTCCAGGCACGTTTTCCTCCTGGTACTCAGAGAGTGCTGCTACCACTGCCGCTGATTGGAGAAGTGACTGGAGCACCTTTTCTGACGAAAGCTAATGTAAAGTGGACACTTGAGACAAGTACTCCAGTTTGTGCTGAATGAACCATCAGGCCCATGCAAAAAAAAAAAAAAAAAAAAAGAAAAAAAAAAGAAAACACTGTTCTATTTCTTAACTGCTTTGTTTACTGCAAGAATCTGTCTACAACCACAAAGCCCCTGATATTTTCAGGCCTCAACACCAGTTACAGAGATCAGATAGGAACCCTCAAACTCCCTGTATTTGGCTCAGAACAAGCATCTTCCCCCTCTGCATGAGCTCCCCCATATGCCATCATGTGACAGGGTTTCACACTGACCTAGTTCACTGGAAAACTGCAATGGTCTATCTGAACTGAAATTTTCAAGCACTGGAAGAGAATTTCAGTAAAAAGACAGGTACATGGATGCAGATTCCCTGATTCCCAGTGTAGTTCAGCTGTTCTGGGAGGGTAACTGTAAACCACATTTGCCAAAAATTAACTTTCACTTAAAAAAACCCACATACACCTAAGGAGCACCATTGGCACGTGTTTGTAACCAAAGGCAGTTGTTCCAGCTGAACTTGAAAAGAAATACAACTCTTAAGTCTATTTTGCAGAAACCTCCACCTTCTGTACATACGAATATAAAAGTAATTTGTAATATTCCCTTCTGTTCATGCAATATCCACAATGAACAAGCAGTGACACACTCAGTGTCACTGTGTGTACTATAAATAATTCTGCATAAACAAAATTTGAATGTGCTTGCATGAAGTAATAATACTAACAAACATTTAAGCTTGGTTTATCTCCCAACTTAATCAGGTCTGACGAAATCTGATTTATTCCACAGACAGTTGAAACTATGTAGAGCCTGGTTAACACAGTTTATTAAAGAAAAACAAAGATACATTGGTACCCTCAAAAATAGCCAGAGCTCATAATTTACTTAATGTGGCTTCTCAAAAGATTTAGAAATGGTTGTATCATGAGTATTACCTGAACCATCTCAGACTTTCACTAGGTGCCTTTGTTATAAAAAAATACTCAACACAGTATACAATGGAAGTAAGGAAAACCATTACAGAAAAAAATTCTGCCTTTAGGACTTTCCAGATTATTTCTAGACCTGTCAGTGTCATCTGATTACTTCGAAAGTTATTTCAGTATCCCTGAATCTGCCAGAGTAACCACTGTGCTGAGTTACCTGAGCCAGCAAACAGTCCATGAAGTCACACTTCTCCAGCCTTGAGGACTGGGGCAGGGAAGATACAGATGCTGTTTACAGAGTACAGCCTCCCCTTTGCCACTTCCACCTTCATTTCTTACAGAAACCTGATCGAAGAAAAGCTGGAGCAGCATATAAGAACCCCCCACTCATCTTCACTACTAAATTCACTTTTTACAAGTCCAAGGATGTCCAAAGATTTGCTTCATGTTAAACTGAGATACAATTTTTAAAAGAGAGTCTAAATTTAAGCTCCTAAAGTTCATGGGCTTCTTATTAAATAATCTAATTCTTACAAGTGACGAATACTGAAGAACTCACACTGAAACCTATTACAGCCCTAAAGTCACACTGAAATTAGCCCAAAGAAGTGCCAAAACACACACTGCTCCCAGCAGAGCCTCCAAGACAAAAATACACCTTAAAACACACCTTATTTTGATTGGCACAATAAGCTCCCTACTCCAAGAATGAAACTGATTTTATCACAGGGTGACTCAGATGCTGTGTAAGGAATAAATTAGCAACTCAAACAGGACTGACCCCCTTCAAGCCGTTGGGGCTGGATTTGGTTGGGGTTTTTTTTTCCATTTCCTTTTTCTTTTTTGAAGGCCACCTGGGGTGGACCAGGCTAAGCATGAGGAGTGATGACCTCATCTTTTGTCCAGCCTTGCAGCCAAGGTGGTGTGGAACAGTCTGTGCGAATTCTCAGCAGAGCCATGATTTGTGTGAAAGCCCAGTGTGTTGCAGCTTTTTTCCCCTTGGCTGCTCCAGCATGTGCCTTCTGTATGATTTGGCCTCGTGCTCATAACAGCCTTAGTTAATGGGGATTTTTTCTGAAACTTCTACACAAAAAAGTATCACTTCAGGACACAATAGTGCAAGGCTAGAGATGTGGTTGTTAGCATTAACCAGCGTCTGAAGCTCCTGAATTCTTTGTGGTTTTAATATCCAGGATTTAGGCATGTAGAGAGACCTGGTTGGGACTCAGTTTATTTAGAAGAGCTTTCACCATCTGTTCTTCTGAATTCTGAAAACATGAAGAGAATATACTTCACAAGCAGCTACAAACACAGATGAGCTCTTCAGTTTATATTGGAATATACTGCATACAAGGGAAAGTAATTCATAACATCTCTGAGGTTTCTCCTTCAGGCATAAATTGAGGATTGAAGCTCTAATGCTTTCACTTTTTGCCACAGTGAAAGAATTCTCTGGTTCACATGAATTCACCATCATACATCTTCACTCTCTTAAGTAGAGACCCAAACTCTTTCAAACTAAGATGACTTAAAAGATTTTCTAATTAAACTGATCAACTTCACTAATACATCATCTGTCATCACACAGTTCTTACAAAGATTTTTTGATTACCTAGAAATTAAAATCTCTGAATAATTAGCAAGCTAAGTTAAAGCTACAACATTATTTAAACAGCTTCAAACCACAGTTCAGTGAAAAAATACCATGAATATCTATTTTCCTTAAAGTACAGCTTCCAGCCCTTATTCCTGACTTTTCAATCCATTTCCACCTACTTGACAAATCATGCCTCAGCAAACTCTGCCCCAGTTTTCCAGACATTTTAGGTATTGGTTGCCTAACTGCTGGGGATAAGGTGTTGGAGCTTCCCTAAGCAGATCTCTGTGAAGGGCCCTCCAAAGGATTGCCTGCTCCACAAGCTCCCAAGGAAGCAGGAGCCTGCCCACACCTGCATGGACAACAGCCATTCCAGGCAGACAAGAAGTACACCCTTCCCACTCTCCTCCTGCAAGGACTCGTATTTCCACACTTCACTCCCAGGTGAGCTGGCTTGACAAGAAGCCACCACCCCTGAAGGCTGAAGAAACAAATCCCTCATTCCCAGCACTTATCCTCAGTATCTGCTATCACAGTGCTGTGCTGATGCTTCCCTGAAGATGGCAAACTGTCTTCCTTCACAGCCCTGCTCTCCTGTCATCTTTAGAAGGGCCAGATCTGCCTCAAAACCTGTGAAAAATGCAGTGTGTGAGCAAAGGGGAAGGTCGGCAAGCAACACCCCTTTGAAGGTAGCCATAAACCCTCCTGCCCTCAGAACCAGTCATGTCCTTTTCTGTCCCCTTCTGTAGATAGAATATTCTTTCTTGTCTCAACAGTGCAGAAAACTGGCAAAGTCAGTGCAAGAGTTGACAGGACAAAGACTAGAGAACCCTGGTCTTGGCATTCATTGATTTTCTGTACCTTATTTTATTTCCTCTTGGACAATCATACCTTTGCTGTTCCACTGCAGTGTTGTTCATAGGTTATGGAATTCAGAGTGACTCAGGCATAGTTAAATTACCTCTTGTTTTCGCAGGGCACTGTAGAACTGGCCAAAAATACCCCTCAGATGTTTTGCAACAAAAAAGCACCTTTGCATCAAAATCAAAGAGCGTATAATACTGTGCTGATTTTATTAAAGGCTCCATGGAAGAGAAGTCTAACAATCATTTTGATTGTGGCTTCTTTTTGGTTAAAATTTTGCCCATTTATTATTAATTTTATGCATTAAAAATTAATATAGAGTGATGTTATTTGCCCATATACTATACCCAAATTCACAAGCAAATCTTAAAATAATTCCGTTATGAAACAATACTGGTTAATGTCCTTATAAGAAATTTCAGGCTTTTATTCTAATACAGAAGGGGAGGAAATATTTCAGATAGAAGAAATTGCCATCCCCCCCAGGATTAACCACCATAAAAACACCAACATGTCTCTTTGAACCTTAGCTAAGTCTTTTTAGGCTGCTTCCAGGCCCAGAGCCCAATTGCTATGGCCCATAGCCCCTCTAGGGATGCAGGACATGCACAGGGCCTCCCAGATAAGAAAGGAGAAGTATCTCTCTGCTCCAGCCTGTGACAGGATAGTAAAGAATGTCATTTATCACATGAACTCCAGCACTCTCAAACCAGCTCACTTCCTCTCTTTCCTGGCTCCCTGTCGGCTTCACCCAAATAAGCTCCATCCCACAGCAATAATCTTTTTCCATGACAAGCCTCAAAACCCCCAGAGGTTTAAATGGGAACATGATGACAAAGCCAGGAAACTCACACTAGTTAAAGGAAGGACAACTGTCTATTAATATGATCACGAGCAAAAGCATCCGTCAAATTCTTTTTTTAACATAATCTTAATTTCAGGCTTAACTCCAGTTTATGAATACATAAAAGAGGAATTTCTTGCATAAATTATTCAGTATGAATTAAACACCCAGCTGCACATAGCTGACAGATTTCTATTAAAAATAAAATGATAAGTCATTCAAAATAAGCTGGCCATTTGGCAAACATTCATTTTATCCTCTTACAGGGAAAACAGAGACATTTTCAAGTGTCACAAATCTTTATGTCAAAAGGAAACCTATACAATAGGAATCATATTTGGAAGAACTTGACACGTTCCGAGGTTTGCAAAGTTGGGGTTTAAGAGGTATTTTGGTTTGGTGTTTTGTTTAAGAAAAGTTCTGGCAGAAAAAAGAATGTATCTAATAAGATAGTTGATTAAAAAAGGCAAAAAACTTTTTGAAGAGACAAAGTGTATGAATCCTTTCCCCAGTAAAATCACTTCCGCAAGTATAAAATCAGGACTTCTACGTTTCAAAAAAAAACTTTAATTTTCTTCAAAGTCTCTCTTGAACAAACTAAAAAATCTTTTTCAAACCAAACAGCAGAAAAGTGCCTTTCTTTTCCCTCCACAAAATCTAATTTGTTATTGCTCAAAAGAAAGCTGAATGCACAAAAGTAATTGAGAAGCATCCGTTTCCCATCTTTTTGCCTTGCTTTTTTCCTCCCCCATCCTTTTAAATGATTTAGTGCAATTAGGACATTTTAGAACCTGGAGCGTCATTCAGTTTGAGGGAGGCCAGAGGAGCTAACACTGACAATCCCAACGCTCAGAGCAGGGGAGGCCCCAGGCACAGGGGCTCCCACCAGCGCTGGGTGCCAGACAAGGAGCAGCAGCACTCACAGACTGCAGCCCTGCCTGCCCAGCAGTGGGAAACTCGCCCGTCTGCCACCAGAGCTGGGCCACTCAGCACACCCAGGCAGCCCTCACACGCCTCCCCACCTGTACTTGCAGTGCTGATGACATAGATGCTGCTGGCAACCTTCACAGCAGCCCTGTCATACCTAAGTTCTAATCATCCTGTTTCTCAGATGTAAGCAAAGCGGGTATGGCTCACCTCAAGGAAGGAAAAGATTACAGGAACCCAGTGTGATCTTAATTTCAGATCTGCCTGCTGAAATCAATCTGTGCATTAGCCCAGCTTCAGGTTTATCATTATGTGTAAAAAACTTAATCCTGAGAAGTTAGTTCCAGCAGGCAGTATTCTTGTGTTAAGAAAGGAGCCTGCTATGCACAGTGGCCACTGCCCTGTAAATGTCTCCCTTTCTGTGGTGCTGCTTTTTCCTATCTTGCATCAGTGGCTTGAATTCAAATACCTAAAGCAGCTTTTACAGTGAAGAGTGGAACAGTGCAGACAATTTCTCTAATGCACTGTCACTTGGTTTTTCTGAGACAATATATCCTTCTGAGTAGGAGTCTGGTTTGCATTTTTATATTTTACAGGGGGTTTTCTGAAGGAAGGGGACCTGTTTGACTTCCACAATTTAAAAACTCAGAAGGCAAATACCAAATAATTTCACTGATCTTTGAACTGAACTTTGATCTTAAAGGGGATAGCATCAAAAATATCCTGTCTGCCTTTCACCCTGAAGCACCACCTCCCTTTTCATCTGGGGATCACATGCATAGATGGAGCCTCCTCTCCACTGTATTTTGGGCAATGTAGCTTAGAAAGTTTACCAGGACAGGCATCCCAGCCACATGTCACTGTGCATGTGTCTGGCCTCCTTTGCCAGTGCTGCCAAGCAACCCAGCCACAGGGAAGGCTGTGCCTGCCCTCAGCTGAACTCAGACATGCTGCAGTACAGGGAGGCGAAGCTGTGAGAGCCTTTGGAATCATCTTTTCTGCTGAAGCAGAAGATGAACTCAAGGTCAGTACTCCAAGGAGCAGGAGGACAGGGGACTTAGGCATTGCTGTTACACAGCTGAGATGTTAGCAAGAGCAGTTAAAGGAGACCATTTCTGAGTGGGTTTATTCACTGATGTTTTCCTGCTGGCTGAACCACTGTTACAGAGGACATGCCATGTAGTGCATTCCTGCTCTGTTTCCTGGCCTTCAGAAGGGGGAGTGGTGGTTTTGGTTTTGTGGGGCTTTTTTAACTTCCTCCTATCCCCACCCCAGTCAAAGTATTAATGAGGAAATTGACAACTTGAATTCACCTAGTCTTACTCAACAAAGCAACAAATTGTGCTTGCTGGAAGCAATTATGTGCAAATCAGCAACTGTTAGATAACTGAGGGGTCTCATTTACTCCAACAAAAATGTGTTGCTTTGCCCCTGTTGTATGACAAGCTGCAGATGGACTGGGGAATGTGTGTTCAGATGGATAGAATTATGGTGGGTTTACATTCAGAACAGCGAAGAGCTGAGGCTGAACACTGCAAATAAAAGCTGACCCATCTGGTGGGAGCAGATTGCATCAGAGGCTGCTTCTTATTTCTCTTGCAAAAACTCTACACACAAGACAACAGTCACACTTTGAGAGGAACAAGCTTTGTGCTACCAGTTCTGGGAGTGGACAGACCCTACCTAGAAACCAAGGCCTAAAGGATCTCCACCTCAAGTTTGAAAAGGTTGGGAATTACAGTTTGAGTCTTCTATTGCAACTCTGGTTTTGACTATTTCCTTCATCTCCGTACCCTTGTTTCTGCCACAAGCCCACGCACATAGTCACCAGGGCAAGTCTCCTGATCTCCTCTAGGTACTTCAGTTTTCCAGTGCCAAAGGGGAATATAAAACATATTTAATATATACTTATTTAATATATACTATATTGAAAATAAATTATCTCACAACTAGCTTTTCAGGGTGTTTCTTAGATCCGAAGCCATAGATGCCTACACATGCCCGTAGCTTGGAAAGCACCACACCACTCCTGCCAGGAAGCATGGCAGTGGCCCAAATCTCTGCCACACATGCCAGCACTCAGCACGAGGCACAAACAAAATGATAACCTCAGTCTCACTGAACGTGCTGGTCTCAGACCATCATGCCATCACCAGCTACTGCCAGGACCAGGGGATCAGTGTTTCAGCTTTTCCGCTTTTAGAAGAGCCAGTTGCTGGCATGGTCTGTCTCTTCCTCAGAATGTGCCAATGGCACATGGGCTCCATTGAAAGACAATATTTCTTATATAAAGCCTAAATTTTTCTTCCCTTAATTTCAATCTGTTGCTCCCAGCATGCTGCTCATCATTATGGAAATGAAGCCTCCTTCTTCTTGGCATTTATACCCTTCAGAAACTTGAACATTTTAATGTTCTCACAGAAAATGAGTTTACTTTTTCTGCTTTTTTAAATGGCCTAAGCCAAGTTCACTTCACCTGGGAAAGAGACAGGAGCATGAGCCAAGGAAAGCCTTTCTCTTCACTTCCACTTTTTTAAGCAAAAATTTAAGCAGAGAAGTGGTACTTACAGCCCTTACACCTTTTACAGGCTTGGATAAAGCAATGGACATAAATTTCATTTAGAACAACCTAATTTTTCTTGCTGAAGCAGCTGTCTCTCCACATGAATACATCTCTTACATTTTCTCAGAAAGATGGACAGGCGCCTTCTCTGTCAGAAGTTACCAAGAGCTCATTATTAGTGTTGAGGCAAATGACAGATAGCAGTGTCCCCTGGCCTCTCAGTGCTATAGGACTGAGTCAGGAAAAACATTACCACTCACTGAAACAACAGAATCTTTTTACAGACATTTTTTGGAAGGTTGTTTGTCTGGGGAAGTCTAGCAGTGCATTGCTTTAGCTGTGGACAAAGAACCCAGAGTTGAAATCACTATGAACCATAAATAAAACAGAATAGCACTACCATGTGAGCTTTGCACTTGCTTTGCAACTGCTTCCTTTTCCTGCCCCAGCAGAGATGTGCATAACCTGACTGAACATATTCATTTGTTCAGCAAGGCTGCTGGCTGTTTCCACCTCCCCAGACAAAGGGCTGATTATTTCCTCTCATGTTAATGACTACTCCTATAGGCAGGTAGGCTGCCATCTCTCTCTCCTATCACTACCTTTCCCTTTCACAAAAAGAAAGATCCCTCCCTGTGGCACTGAGGGGAACACAGAGCCCCTTGCGCTGCCTGCAGTACCTGCCAGGCAAAAAAAGGCCAGGGCTTTTACTGCTCTGAATACCCCCTCCTGAGACCCACTATATTGTCAATTCTTTTCACCAGCCTCAAAACACCCCCTTTGTGAAGGCCTAAAAGACAAATCCATCCTTGCTGTAACACTACTGCCCTCGGTAGAGTGTAGTAGAGTTGAATTTGGACCAAACTTCACTTTGATTTGCTTTAAAAGCTGCTTTGCCCATGTGTATAATTACTAGAGGCAGATTCTTTCCCAATATCAAACCTCATCTCTCTACCTCCTATTTCATCTTAACACAGCCATCTGAGTTATAGACATGCCTACATGAAGCAGATCAATAGATGCTCTCCCATCCCTGCCAGTAATAATTCTTTATCAGATATGTCTTCACCACTTGCCTTTTTAATGTTTCTGTGTAGGAGGTAAGGGGGCTGGCAAGTATTTTTGTTAGTTTGGTGTCTTTGTTTATGATAGATGGAAAGCTTGCCAACAACACACCAAATGCTCTCTAATTAAAGTCAGTTCACTGGCTGTGATTAGATGAATTGTGACTGACTTCTAAACCCTTCACTTCTCAGCCATAAATCCCTCCTGCTCCCCAATCACCTGCAGTGATGACTAATGCTGGGTTCCCCTAGTTACACTGGAAAAGGGGGAAGTGCTTGGGGATTAGACAGAGTCTGCTGCCTCCAGCTTATTTTCAGGCTTTCAGGCCCATGAAAAATAATTAAATATGATGAAAGAAGCCATATTAAGTATATTGCTCCTGTCCTTTTCATTCCTGGCTGTGTTAAGTGCTGTACACAGCTCATTTTATTTTCAGTTGATGTTAACTGCCATTTCCTGACATGTTCTCCTCCATTCATTTCCTGATTCATTTGTCATTATCATTCACACATGCAGACTTCCACTGCAATAGCCAGCATCCCTATTAAAAACAAAACAAAACAAAACAAAACAAACTTAGGGGTCCATACTCTCTTTTGCCATAACCATGCCAGCATGTCTATGGATTTTTACTCCTGGCTTACATCAGTAAAAAGCAACCAAAAGGTTTCTTCCTGACCAACACTGGGCATCCCCAGCTGTAAGGCATAGAAGTCAATAGCTCTCAAACACAGATTCTAGTTAGAGATAGAATTAGGTAGGCATGACAAACATATTAAACCTTCCCCACATCTTCAAGTGCAGTTTGCAAGATGAAGTAACTGCAATACTAATAAGCTTATCTTTTATTATAAACACAAAGCTCAGTTCCATTATGAAGTAAAGGAATAATCACGCATCTTAATTTTTTTCCAGCTCTTGGGAAATTGCCACCTCATCCCCACATTTTCTCTGTAAATGTCTCCATGGCACAGGCAGCTCATTATACATAACTACTTTTCCTGAAGCTGGGTGGCTTGAAAGCGCAAGGCTACAAAAATTAAGAAACTTCTCATGGAATTTACACAGCATGTTTTTAATAGTACAGTTTTCTCAGGGAATTCCCATTCCTATTATCCACCTCTGCTCTACTACCAGCACCTACAAAGGTAAGGCAATTGCAGTCTTTCAGCACAGCAGAGATAACAGCAAATAGTTTGCCTATGAAATATGTCAACAGTTCTCAGCCTCAGCCAGAGAAATTCTCAGAAGCTAAGAACTCATTAAGCACTGGATATAATTAACTCTTTGCACATTCTAAGTAGGGCTTGTTAACAGAAAATGTTCCTTAAGGAAGCACAAGGAGCAATCTCTTACCTAGTAAGGTTGCACAGAAAGAGTTGGGCTACTGACAGCCTTAAGAGTCTGATCATCACTAATGACAAAAGGCTTATTAGATTTCTCTCTGGTTTAATTAGATTTATCTGTTTTCATTATGAAAATAGGGTTAAGGGCAATTTGTTCCTTACAGTGTTCTTTAAAGTTAAAATGGTCTTAGATACCAGACCGCAGAGGCTGGTGTGGTTTTTTGCACCTGCTCTGACAGATCATTCTAATCACAAACTCCTCTTCATAAAGAAAAAGGAAAGACATCTCTGCAGTCTATTATAGGAATCTATAGCCAATATGATATATTCTGGCCATAACCCACCATAAACACTAGCTAATATCAGTCACCATGTATTTCATGCTGGAGTGCTCAGAACCCAGGCAGGCACAGGAGCAGTTCTGCAGCGTGCCTGGCACTGACAGCACAGCTGCCACGCAGTTGTTGAGGTGCCCAGCGCAGGCTGGAGCGGGGCCATGTCTGCCCAGCCCCGGCAGCGTGCGGAGGGCAGTGCTGGAGGGGAGGCCACCCCGCAGCACCCCCGCCTGCCAGCTGTGTTGCTGGGGAGTTTTGTCATGGCAGGCATATCAAACACAGCTGCTGGCACCAAGCTGGTGTTGCTGTGCTTCCAACCCAAAAGCCAAACCACTGCCCATCCAACATTACGTAAAAATCCCCACCAGTTTTGGCAACCCTCAAATTACAGCAGGACCTCTCTATCCCCTGCGGAGAAAGATGCTGCATTATGAGGGAGATTATGTCAAATCAATATCTAACATCACAATAGAACATCTTTGCCTGTGAGAACACTGCATAGATAGTGTTGGGTGTTAGTTTGTGGTGTACTCTGGTTTTTTAAAATAAATTCAAATTGTCTCTTCAGACAACAGTCAAATCACACTTTTTTGCAATTTAAAAGCTGTAACATTAGACAAGAGCCTTATAAAGAATTAAAAAGAAATAATGATAAAGAACAACCATGCATACACCCCAAATGCTGAATTACATTTTTGATAACAGCATGTAATATGGATTTGCTGCTCTCTTAGTGAAGGGAAAGAGAGGGAGGGTGTGGATACGAGCAGAAGAATCCTATTCTGTCTTCAGCACCTGCTGGAGAAAACTATTGGATCCAGCTGAGCATTTGATCAATCTGAAATCTGTAGATGACAATCTGATTATTAATCTTCCTTGAAAATGCAGCAAGTAATCATTTGGGGGAGGGGAAAAGAGCAGAAGGAAGAAGTAAAACAAGCACTGCAACCATTTTAGTTCCTCACCCATGGTTTTCATCCCTTTAACAGCAAATTGTACCAAATGCCAAATCAATTGTTCCATGACCTTGCACTAAGTGAAAGGGCAAAACAAGAAGCTCTTAAAATGATAAAAGTGGGCTATCACAGCTTGCGAAAACAGTAATCAATAAACCACTTCCCATTTAACAACCCTACCTCTAACCAGATTGGGACTGAATGCTCCCTGCCTACGCTATCCATTTGGAAAGAGAAAAAGAAAAGAGCAAAAATAACACACCACACAAACAGACACCACATCTGGGCCAGATAAATGCATATAGGACGCCAAATAATCCTTTTATGATTCCAAATCATAAAATTAACAATATGCACCTTATTTAGCCACAGAGGTACAGACTAAGAACTTATGATCACCTTTATTCTCACAGCAGGAACAGCATGGTCCATTCTAATTCTGTGCCCCTTTCTCCTAAGTATCCTAGGTCTTATTTGGTTTAAATCTTCATCTGCACTGAAAGGTGAGGAAAGACTGTTCTCAGTTCTGCCTATAAGCATTTATTTTCTGTCCATAACTAAAAACTAATACTCTGTGAGCTTCATTTATTTGATTCTTTCCATTTCATGGTTGTTCTTCACTTTCCACCTATGTCCTCTTTTTTTAAGCCATAACATATTGCTGGGATTCTTCTAACAGCTTCCTTACAGTGTACATAAATACACTTTAACTGCACATGAATTATTTTTAAAGCTTTCTGGGCATGTCTGGTGTTTACAACACTTGGTATAACAAGATTCAGACCCTGACTGGGGTCTCTGGGCCTTCCCATGCACAAATGATGTGCACATACCATTATGCCCATCACATTAGATTGAAGATCGTTAGTGTTCCCATTTTATGAAGGGGATAAACTTATGGCACAGAGGAACAGGATCTTTTGTAGTAGAAGCAGAAATGTACTTTTTGATCCCAAGACATTTGCAGCCTCCAGATCCCTCTTGCCCACTATGTTGCAATATTCCAGTTTCCCCATTTCCCTCTCCATGCTCCATTCCTCCCCTTTCACTTTAGAGTACATCATAGTGGACATCACCAGCCCTCCCGACTTTTCTCCCCTGCTTTCATTTTCATGGTCTTTTCCTTATGGACACATTTCCCACTACATGCATCCACTACATGCATCCAGAGTGCCTTTGACAACCTCATGTGCAGCATTATCTCTGCTGCACTGTCTGCACAAGTCCCCAGAGCAGCTCCTCTGCCTGTTGCCCACACAGTTTCTCTCTGCATCCAGGTGGGCACCTGATCCTGCCACAGTCCTGCCC
Source organism: Aleadryas rufinucha (assembly GCA_013397815.1). Lineage (NCBI taxonomy): Eukaryota > Metazoa > Chordata > Aves > Passeriformes > Aleadryas > Aleadryas rufinucha. Next base: position 1,660,579 of record VZTH01010337.1, read on the forward strand.
TTCCCATGGGGTCTCTGATCGAGCCTGGAAACCTCTCCTCAGGCAGCTCCATTTTGCTTCCTTAGTTGCTGACCTCCAGCTGGTGCTCCAGGCAGGTTTCTCACAGGGCCTTCATCGTGGCAGTGCTACATGTTGAAGTTGTTCAGCCAGGCTGTTATTTGAATCGGCTCAGAATTTTTAAAATAACATTTTCTGTTACAGCTGTAGGCTTGGCCTTATGCACCACTGCACCCAATGCTTTGCTCCTCTTCCCTGAGCAGCTGCCATTCCCTCTGGAGTACTGGCAAGCTGCTTTCCTCAGACAAAGCATCAAATCCCCTGCTGCACTCGGTAAGTGCCTCTCGTCATCAGGAATGGGAAGCGGGATTAAATTCCCAACCAGTTTCCCTCAGTTGCCGCTCTCCCAGAGGAAACCACAGCAGTTCGTGCTCCCTGGGTGTTGGCCAGCTAGGCAAAAAGCCCAAAGACACAAGCAGAGCAGCACAAACAATTCCCTGTCTGGTGCATTATCCTCACTTTAATTCAGTATTCTCTTTATTATCCAGAATATTAAACTCATGTCCTGCTTCCCTGCAGTCAAGAGGAATTTAGACTGTGAAGGTGGATCAATTTTTGGGAGTAAGCCAAGCCAGGAGTGCCAGGCCACTTGCTCTCCTGCTCTAGTTTGTTGACACGTATGTACACACTTGGAGAAGACCAGGCTTGGCAATAGCCATTTGCAGCTCATAACTCACAGATGCAGAAGTGCTCTGAAGTACAGCTCTGTTTGCAGCACCAGCCAGGCTGCTTCTCCAGCTCCGGGGCTTCCAAACACCACGTGCAGCTTCAGGAAGCCCCACAGACCTCATCCACAAGGTCTGGTTTGTCCAAGGCCTGAGCTTGTCTTGTAACATGAAATAACAGAACACACAGGTCCATGTGATGTCCCCCCACGAGCACTGGGCACACAGAAAGCACCATTCGCCTCCTATCCAATAGAAAGTCACAATAGAGCATTTGCTCTCCATCTCCAAACTCCAAGAAATGGAGTTCCAAGGCAACACAAACATTCACAGCCCCATGTCGAATTCAGCACGTATGTTTAAAAAAAAGTGTAGATAGGGATTCTTGAAGATGTTTAAATACCTAATTTTTTACATTTTAAGATGAAGTTCTCTTGAAAAATGCCAAGATATTTTCAAAATGAGTGTTCAACTAGATTGAAATAATATTTCTAAGAATCTTTTCAGAGAAGGGGGGTTATGGCAGTGAAATAATCCAAAACTCTATTTTGCTTCAAGGGGGAAAAAAGTATCAGTTGCCACCAAAATAAGCATTTACTTCTTTCCCATTTTGTTGAAAAGTACATACAAAGTTTGGGTATAAAAACTGAATTGAAATGCAAACTTTTCAGAGTAAATAAACTCCAGCTTTTGAGCAGCTCTTTCTAGAATCAGTCTATAAGATACTCTGCTCTCTTTGAATCCTACGAACTCTTCACAAGCCTAGAACTCCTAAGATGGCAAATACATTTTTACAAAACCTGAGCCCAAAACAGAAACAGATTAAAACTCTTCAAGCTCAAATCATCCCATAAACATACAGATTCATCCGAAAAAATTGCATTCACTGCTGGAACAGTGGGACAAAGTCACATAGGACAGCTTGGGAGGCTACATAAAAACCTCACCACTTCCTGGGGACAAGCATTACCTCTTCCATGTAACTGTGTGAAAAAAGGTGTGATTGTTCCTCTGTTTGCAATTGTATACAGCAGTCAACTGTATTTCTTCCAGACTGTTTGATGAGGCCACTAGAGCATTTAAAAATGCAGTTCCATTCCCAAGAAAATATTGTATATTTGAGTTTGGATAATGCCTCAGCAAACACAAAGGGAAGCTCATGTGTTTCCAGAGGAAGAAGCCCTACATCTACACAGCTGGATGCCTACGGCACATCACTTATAACAGTCAGCCACGCTGCTCCTAGAGCTGCTTTTTGCATACACTAGAGGGTTAGATATATAGGACTTTTTTTTGGTTTTCCTACTGTTTTGACAGTTGATACTGAACCAGTATCTAAGTTTAAAGGGCTGTTTTGCAAGTCAGCCAATTTGAAATCGGATCCAAGATCAACAAAGCCAAGTCCTTGAAGGCACATTTTTCCAGCTGACACAAAAGACACCTTCTTTCCTCAGTCACTAATTAGAGCCACGTTGAACTTTAAGTCTGGCTCTGCCTTATGCTCACAGTAACTTCAAAAAGGCAGGTAAAGGCACAAAATTATTCTCTCTGAACTTTAGGCTAAATTGCTATCCCCCACCCCGTGGTTGGTGGGAGAGCACTTAGTTCTCTTTGTTACAGATTACCATATTTTTTGCGGCATTTCACATATCACTACTTTCACATACTTGAACACTTCACTGAAAATAAACAGAAATTGTAGTCATACCCTCTAAGAGTTAAAGAAGGCCATAATAAAGGAATTCTTTAAAAAAATATTAGACTTGGCGACAGTTTGGGCATACACCGTGCTCTCCAGTTGTCACATGTTACCTGAGGTGGCTGCAGTTCACCAGATGTTAACCACTGTGAGCATCACACACACTACATTGGTATCACAGGACACAGAAGGGCAAGGCATAGACAGCTTCAACTACTTTTGCAGTGCACCAGTATGCACCCCTCTTTAAGATGATGCAAGCTGATGTCAAAACTGCAAGATACCCTACTAAGCAGTTGGAAAATGCTATTGGTTTGAGGCAAATAAGGCACAGCTCTTCCCTGAAAATCAGCTTATTGCCATTGGAAGACTTTGCACAGCAAGGATAATGCTGCACACAGACTTTGTGTTTCTCTGTTTCAGGGTGAATAAATATGTACATACATAAATCAAGTTATATATACAGTTTATCTGCAATGCAGTCAAGAACTGTATCTGCAGTACATGAAACACTAAAACCAGCTTTGGGCTAGGCAGCTCTTATCCATGTCAGTAAGACTGCAAATCCCATTCAGGATCCCAAGTTTGTTCTCAGTAGCTCAGACCATGCTCCAAAAGCATGGCTGCCTTCAGAGGGGAGCTTTACCACAGCTGTTGTCCTTGAGTCTTCACAAGGATCACTTCTACCCTAGACTGAAGTAAAGTAATAAATTAGTAAAGTACTAATCCCTCAAAATCTGCATCTTGCTTTTCCTCAGAGAAGCTGACCCTGGACATGTTATCACAACTCCCCACAAGATGCTAATGCCACAGTTGATCACTTGGACTGAAGAAATAGGAAACTGTTTAATAACTGTGCCTGAAAAATACTGGAAAACTTCTACATTCCTGTTCCTTACAAACATATGGTCTTGCAAGATGATGTACATTCCTGCAGAACTGCTCAGAAAGCTCCCATACGTGCTGGTATCAGGGATAAAGCTACTGAAGAACCTCCCCTGAAAGCACACTGCCTCATATGACTGGCTGTTCACTGGGGAGAAGTTCTTGAATATTATGCATAATTGAAAGCCAGGCTTTGAAATGAAAAAGCAAAGAAAACAGAAGAATTTACTTGTATCTAACTACTTTTTCCTGAGACAACCTTAAGCAATTTCTCTCTGTGAATTTATCACAAAATACATTTACAAGCAGACAGAAGAATTAACATACAGAAATATCATGAGATACATTTTATTCAAGGGGACCAGTGTAATAGATGGAAAATAAATTCTTTGCCATATTATACAGGAGGGAGACCATCTGCAGGATGGACAGGATATTTGGTGTATGGTCAACAGCCTTTTCCTCAGACTCCAGGATCCTACACACTGCCCTACTGTCTGAGCCAGTAGCATCACTCCACAGACCAGAGATAACCAACTACTGACCAGAGATGACCCTGCTCCTGTTTCCCAGGTCCTGACACCAGGACTAAGATTTCAAGTCTAATTGCTTAAAAGTGATCCCTAAAATGTTCCAGCTTTTCAGAGGATGCACCAATTTACATTCAGTCTTCTCAGACATCATACAGCAAGCTTCATACAAAAAAGGTTATGATTTATAGAATGCCATCAAAGCAATATACACCTTAAATAATTCTTTAGAAGCAAATCTCTCATTTCAATATTAGTTTCTACCAGTGGTAGGAGGGTCATGCTCTCAGTCACTCTCACTGTTCACACCTTCTCTTAATTCCACGATTATATTGACCTCCTAACTCTTTCTGATAATTCTCCTATCAAGATCAAAAACTTGAAACAGTCAAGCACACTTTGACACTGCCTTTGAGCTGTGCTGAAGAAAGATTTATTTGCAAAAGAAAACCCATAATTGCTTTCAGGGAAGTGTTTTATAGAGTAGCTTCATCACCATCTTTTGTTGTGTTCAAACAGCTATTTCAGTAAAATTTTGTTTCATAAGTGTCTTACAAAAACTCTCAGTAAATCATGCTAAATTGAAATTATAGCTAAATTAATGGAAGCCTTGAATTCATGGAAAGAGAAGATGAGAATTGTGCATGTGACAACTTTAACTATGCTAAGACCTGGGCAGTAACAGAGGTCTCATTCATCAACCCACTAATTAAAAATACTAGAGAATACAGCCAACAACAAAATACTTGTAACTCAACCTGTTCAGTTTCACCCAATTTGATGATGGCTTCTAAGGGATGCAGAATTCACTTCTCTATTTAAACAACATATTTCACAAAAAATCAAATTCCAGAGATCCACAAACTCAGCCAAGGACCATTTATGGGAAGTTCAACAACAAATGCAGGAGTTTCTACTCAGGTTTACTGCTATATCCATTTCACTATCCTCAGTAATTAACACCAAAAGCTGGAATTTGTAGTAATGGAAGAAAATGAGACTTCTCACTTCTGCTGACAAAACCAGTAGCAACCTTACTGAATTATTCTGGCCTGAGATGGTGGTCAGACTTCCCATGAATAAAAGCATATAGCTTAAAACAGAACACAATGCCCAGTGATGAAAAGCAGTATGTGGAGAATAAGTTATCAGAAATTAGGGCCAAACATATCTTTAGGTGATTTCAAGACAAGAAATAATTTTAATTTGAACTAGAATTACTTTCATATCACTGAATACAAAATCATCCCTGGAAGATAAAAGGGCTTTGTTCAGGGCAGCGTTAATGCAGAGTGTCTCTCTTCCTTCAAGGAAAGAAAACCTATACAGTTTTTTACAAATTACGTTGTCTGCTTCAGTTCTTGTGGATTTTCACAGCATACATTAGTTTTGATGGTTTTTGGGCTTGTTGTCATTTCCCCCTTAACCATTTTCTCCTCCTTGGTGTATAATTAAGCATTTCCCACAGACTATGTTGGAAATTAGATTTTCACTTGAGCCATTCTTAGCTATAAAACAGGAATGAATCTGGGATTGTACAAACAGCTTATTTACATTTTGCCATCTTCAGAAGAGACACAGCCTGGAGGAGGCCACGGAATTGCTCATAACGCTTTTCTCAGAGCTCAACTAAAGGGCTCAGAAAGCTGCAGCCTCTACAAAAGAATTCACAGGGATGCTGTGGTGTGGGTGGAGAAAGGAAGAAAACAAATAAGAACTGAAAAACTTATGATAATAAACTAACCATGGTGGGTGTGACAGAACATGGGCTTGTGAACCACTGGTTTTACACTAGAGCAGTAATAAGTATATCTTATTTTGACATAACACAGTAAAAACCAAAGGGAACAAAAAGGCAAATTCTGAGAAACAAAGTCAGTTTTCCATGGTATATTTGATGTATCACAAGCAAACAATCCCAAGACAGCCTCTACAAAACAGTCAATTCCTCCTGCTGCATCTTTAGTGTAAGAAAAACATTTATGTGGCCTGTTCTTCCCATAGTCCCAAAAGTTATCTGTTAGCAGGTCAAATTATTCTTTCAGGGAGAGGACAAGAAACAAAGCCACTTCCTCTGTCATGCATTACTAATTAGCTCCAACTTGGGGGGTGGGGGTCAGCATAGTTTGGCAATGCAGAAACCGTTCTGACAAAATATTCATTGAGGCAAGATGTGCAAATGCTGCTGCCAGCCCGCAGACAATGGCTCCATTGTTCTGCAGAGCGTTGATTTGGGAGCAGTCTCAGAGGATCCAGCAAGGAATAAAAGCTAACATTTTTGCAAATTCAGCTCACTTTCTCTGCTTTAAGGGTGGCTTTTCTCTTTAGGAAAAGATGGTGAGCTGTGCTTAGTGCCCAGGCTCTGTTATTGTAGGCAATTACTGCTTTGCCAATTTACTGTATGCTAATTTCAATCTAACGACCTAATTCAATTAAATGAAGCAAAGAAACACGCCCTTGATCGTGTTTAAAAAGACTTGAATGAAGAATGAAGGTGAGAACCATGTGATGCTAAGTTATGGTATGAAGTACTTAGACATGCCTTGTGGAAGCCTCTACCCGCTCCCCCCTACTGCCTCAATCCCAGTGCTTTCAACAGTGACCACAAGGCCAGGTCTGCTCTGAGGCACAGAAGAGTTTCTGTAGCACTGCAGGGAGGTAGATGGGACTGATACACATCCCACATTGAAGCATAACATCGAGAGTCTGCTCACAACCCAGAAGGACAGGAATATTTCACATCCATATTCTTTGTTCTAACAAACCTGGAAGAATTATGCCTTTCGGTATCATAAAGAAATAGTATTTGCAACTCTTGCCTTTCAAGCCCCAACTGGCAGAGAAAAACCCACATTATTTCTTTAGTTGCCTCCCATCAATAATTTATTGGCATAGTAAATCACACTATCCTTACCACACACCTTTATTCCACTGAAGGGGAATACTGTAGACTTACAGTCTCAGAAATAATAAGTTAGACTTACAAATTCATCCAGAGTAATGCAAGTTCATCTGTTCAGCAGCACAATATCTGCTTTTATGCAGGACCTTAAAGTGATCCAGAATGAGCCACAAAGCAAACAGTCAAACAACAAGGCCATGAGCAGCATTTGCTGGAGAGAAGGGAGGAAGAGAGAGGATATCAATGCACTGCAAACTACAGCAGTGTACATGCAGTGTGTACTTGTTCACAAGACTTTATGGTCAATCAACAAATGCCCTTCCAGCAATACTGCAGCCCTCAGGCTCTTCCCTTCACTTCCAGTTTCATTGCCCTTACTCATCTTTTCTCCACCTGTTCTTCCAGGCTGCCCCTCTCTTCTTTTACATATTTCCACAAAGTAAAACACACAGATGCTAGACAGTTCAAATACAGAGATTCCCCTGAGACACTTCACACTGGGTGAGTAACTTCTTGATAATTTTATGGTTTTGGGTGAGTGAGTCTAGATCCCAGACCAGATGTATTGGATGTCACATTCATGTTCCCAGGAGCTTCCAGTCACAGGGCTGCTGGAACAGGCAATCCTACACAGGAGGATCTGCAGAGTCTGACACAGCTACCAAAGGGAATTTTCCCACGTGGTTGCTGCAGGGGCTGCATCAGCCTCCTGAAGTTTCTAAGAGGGACTTCTCTGCTGTGATTCCTTATGAGCACAGAACAGCCTTCAGTCAGCTGAGCAATTTGCACAACGTACAACAGGGAAGAAAATTATATAAGGACAAAATCAGTTCCATGCACAGAAACATCCCATGGGGTTAGGCTTGGACCAAAGAGTATTCTTTTGAAAGTGTAATATCTATTGCATCTAGCCTGAATCAGTTGTTTGCATTAATAATTATCACTCTAACTGGTATCAGGCTGCTGAGTCTTATTGTTATTATTTTTTCATCTGGGAACAGTATTATAAAGTTTGAAAATGATGTATAGATGACATCGTTTAAATACTTGAACATATTTCTTCTCATGCTTTTGCATGGACTCACAGAGGAAACAGAACCAGGTACTGTTCTGACTTCAGTATTTGTATTGCATAAATATACATACACAAAAGTGGGATATTTTTTTTAATTTACTCCTAGTTCTAGTGCTACCAGCCTCCATGTCAGACTGCATTACTTACATTAAACATTTTTCCCTTCAGTGTGGGGGAAATAACTACAAAGGCAAAAGCCCCCAATAATGAGTAGATCCTCCAAGCACATGCTGAAACAAGTGATTTCTGTCTCCAAATTCTCCTCTTGTGAGTGGGATTAACAGCTCAGACCCCAAGTCTTATACTCATCATATATCTTATTTTACAACTAAATGCCTCCGCCTTTGGAATCAGCCCCACGTTCCAACAACTCCACAGTGTAGTTAATTGGAAAAAAAAAATAGAAGAAAGTAACATTGACAATGGCTGACAATTCAATGTGGGATTACAATTTGCAGTGCTTATTCTGTTATTCATAGGCTCAGATTTGCCTGAAAAGCAATTTTCCCAGAAGGTACAAAAAATAAGAGGTCTCTTGAAGTGTCCTTTGAGCCACGACAAATGAAACATGAACTATTTCAGTCAATCCTACTTTTGACCAACAAATTATTTTTGTTGAATTATCCTGAAGCAGTCTTATTCTAGAAGCAGTCTGTGGTCCTAAAAAAACAAGACAGAAATTCTTTTATCTGAAGGTTTTTTCCCAGCAATTATGCCTGCTTCTAAAACACATTCACAGCCCTTCAAAACAGTCACATGAATAGTTTTCCAGAAAACAGCACTTTTACTACGATTACCTGTACATTTCCTTGAAATTATTGAGCTGATTGATACAGGGAGGTTACAGCAAGAGCAACAGCTCTTCAGCTAATGTCCTTAGCTTGAAGTCTACACTAATTTTGTGAAGCTTAATGTGGAGGTCTTGTGCCCAAATGCTTTCCAGCTTTCTTCCAGCTGGATCAGATGTTCCAATAAAATACAACATTTCAACCTATAAATTTTGTCTTTTATGCCTGAATAAGTGCAGGATGCCAGACCTACCAGTGTAAGGATTACCCAATCTATACTTTTAAATATGAAAATCAATACACTAAGGATGCCAGATCTGCCAGTCAGAAGCTTAATGATTTTAAACAGTAATTAGAAAAAAAAGTCGTTTCTAATATTGTTACCACCCTTCTTTTGACAAATTTCTAGCAAAGTAGCACCTTGAAAATATTAGGCCTTAACAAACTATGAGGTACAGTTTGTTAAAAACCTGTGCTCCCATTCATATCTCAGGTATTTAGTGTGGGTTTTTCTACCCTCAATCTCCTCTTTTGTAGCTCCCCAGATCTGTCCCTCCAAAAGCAGAAATGCGAATGGATGCAGGATGTAGCAGGCACACTGTTTTAAATACCAGAAGAAAGCTCTGGTGCAAATAATGTTTGAGGGCACCTGGATTATAACATACTCTGTCTGGTAACATGCATTAAAGACAGGGAAAAACTAATAGCTGCAAATCTCAAAATAGATCTGAACAGCCTACAGTACAAAAAAGCCCAATCCTTGGGATCTGCTTGTCATCATAGGTCCCATTATCCTTATCAGTAATTCACCAGCACAGGGACCTTAAAGATAAAAATTCCCCATTAAGCAATATTAAACACACTATTTTATGGTATCTGCAACATCACAACACAAGTTGGTTATACAGTTCCCATGTGAACTGAGCCAGCCTCAAGGCTGAGGCAACAGTTTTACCTACAGGTTACCAGTGTCCTGATATTACCCCTCCAGCCTTCTGTCCTGCAACCTGTGCTCTACGAGATTAAAGAGGACTAAACTTTCACTGGAGGCTGCACTTACCTAAACACATCTCAAGACACTGGCAGCGGGCACCTCACGTGAGGTTGTTAGTACAGTGAATGGTGCAATAAACCCATCATCTTCCCACACCTTCATTACCATAAGGCCTCTTGGTACAGAGGTAAGAAGGTTCAAATGAACTAATACTGATGGAACAAGTAGGCAACACAAAAAAATTATAATCCCTTATATCTAATAATAGTTTCTGAAAAGCATTCTGCAGCTTTTGGGATGAGAATGAAGAAAGAGAATAAACTAATGAGAAGCAATGCCTTTTCATGACTAGAAGGCGGCCATGAGAACTCAAGACACTGAATGGGGGAAAACAACTGTTTTGCACTTTACTAGGTTTAAGGTGAGGGTTAGAATTAGTGTCAGGGTTTAGAGAGTTCAATATCCGACAGGTCCAGGAACACTGGGGCGAGAACCTGGTGCCGCGGGTTGGAACCCACAAGCTCCAGAAACAGCCTCCTTTCAGAGGCCTCCAGCAAGCCATCAGCACCACCTTTAACAGCTCGTGGGATGAACAGAACAAAACTTTTGCATTTATGTTGTCACTCTGTATTTTGCTTTCCAAACACGTTGCCATTTTACAGGAGCTTGTGAACTTCTCCCCCTTGAGCAGTATGTATTGCAAAATATTACTATTATTAAAAAAAAAAAACCAAAAACAAAAACCAAACCTTATTCAAGGTAAAACTCACACAAAGAATCACCTTGTCATGCCTATTCCAGCACCAGTGTTCTTGGACCTGTAGGCTCTTTGAATCTCTTAACCCTAACCCTAAGTATAACCGTAACCCTAGCCCTGCCCCAAACCCAAAGCTAACATCATGGCTGGTTTAGATCAGAAAGATGCAAGAGCAGCCACATTGATGCCCTGCCAGGATCACCTTGGCATGCCTATTCCTGCCCCAGTGTTCCTGAACCTGTAGGATATTTGAGTCTCTCAATCCTAACCCTAAGGCTGACCCTCACCATAACATTAGCCCTACCCCAAACCCAATACCATGGCTAGTCCAGATCAGAAAGCTCTAGGAGCAGCAATGTTGGGGCCTTGCCATGATCGCCTTGGCAGGCCTATTCCTGCCCCACCAGGAGTGAAATTTGTGCTGCAGGCACCGGGTGCCTTGGAAATGCCACTTCTTTGTGTGCAAGAAGTGTGTGTAAAAAAAACCTGCTAAGCTTTGAAGAGAAGCAGCAGGCAAAGCTGTTACAATACATGCTTAATTCACAGCAGTGATTGCACTACAACACCACAAACTAAGGGAAGCCAGCAGGAGGGGAAACCCCTACACACAGACACTTCCAGAAATGTTTTGAAAAATTTGGTTCTATATATTTCTTTGGACAATGCAGAGATGCTTAATTTTAATTACCATCAGGGCTCTGAGAGCACAGATGGATGCCTGTTAATTAAAGCTAGCAGAGTTCTGTGTAAATTCAAAGAATAAAGCAAATAAATAAATATTAGCCCCACAAGAACATTCAAAGTAAAAAATGGTAATGAGTTTTGAAAGCAAGGAAGGAAATTGTTGTCAGTGGAAAACAGCCAGCAAAGATAATAGGCCCCTGCCAGCAGATGACCATCACTAACAACTCTGTCTTATCAGGAAGCAACTTGTCAGCCAAGTCTGCAGATTAAAGGGACAGCCAAAAGCCAGGCAGATAAAGTATAGGAACAGACTAATTTAGTCAGGTGTTGTCCGGAATCCAGTGGCAACAGAAGTAGTAATGCAAGTTACCTCTTCTGAGGCAGGAACCGGAAATCAAAATAAATTTTAAGAAACCTAGTCAACATGCATGAAACCAGAATAAGCAACTAAAGATTACCAAGAAAGATCATTGCTATGTTTTCAGTAAAAAGGCCTGAAATGGGGAAGCAAGGACAATGAAATATGGACATTTAGATCAGTCCCCACTACCAACAGTCTCTGCTAAATTTCAACAGCTGAGATATCTATATCCTTTTATAGTTAATTTAGGACACCAGAAGTGACAGGTTCATAGCCCTGAATACTTAAGTGTTTCAAAAATATGAAACAGGGAATATTAAAGTGGGACAACTTTCACAGACACTGTGATTTCTTTTTGACACTGAAAACAAGGACGTCAATTCTAAGGATGGATTCTTGCTAGAGTCAGTATCTGCAGCCATCAGCATGTCCCCTGAAAGAGGTCAGCAAATACCCTGAGCCTGTAATTACTTTCAATAAACACAAGCCTAAGATGAACCAAAATCATGACAATATCACACCTCAAACTTGGCAACAGAGTCAAGATGTCATTCCTCAAACTGCTCTGGGATATAATGTGTCAGCAGAGTCCCCCGGCAGCCCCTCAGTTTTGTGTCTTTTGGTAGATTTAGCAAGAAAGGATCATGCTGTTCACAGTACATCCCAAAGCAAAACCCTCCCTTCAACACTGTCCTTTTCTGAGCGCAGGTGTGACAACTGCAACTGAGCTGTGTCAGAGGATCTGCTTCTGAAGAGAAATAAGCCAAGGAAGACAAACTTAATATACAGAAATAGATGCATGAATGAAACCAGCTTCCATAAAAAGCCAACAGCAACAGACTAGTCTTGACAGGGAGCATTAATCACTTCCTTAAAATACAAAAGTGGCAATACTTTGTATGGTAAAGACAAATGATTTTCTAGGTGAGCATTCCTAGTTACATGCAGCACAAGAAAAACAAGTAGAGTCACAAATAATATGGCTGATGACATACATTAGTTGTAAAATTGAACTGTATGTTTATGTTATATACAAGATATCTTTGTATTATTTATAATATAAATAAATTAATAAATAATATTCATTAATTAGTCCACAGATTCTATCAAACTATTTAACAGTAAGGAAATGCCTCATCCTCTTCTAAAACATGTGTATGGTTTTCTTCTCTACAAGAAACCAGCTATGGTAGTACTGAGATGTAATATCTTGTTCTCAGAAGCATTAAAAAACCCCAAAATATCAACTGCAGCATCTTGAAATCTTACCCCAGAACAACTATGCAAAACTAAGCTCAAGTATGGCTATTTTAAGTACAGAAACTCTTGAGGTACAGAAACAAGGCTGAGTAATCACAAATAGAAAGTGCCCATAAGCATAAAAAAAGCATTGATACACAATGCAGTAATTTATTCCAGTAGCTCAAACATCATAGAGACTTTCAAAACCAGCATTGTTCTTACTGATACTACCCACAAACATCCTCTTCAGCTTGTGTTAAAACTCGTCTACTGGAGAAAGCGAGGAAGACTTCAGTAAAAGAAAGCATGAGACACTGCAGATAGGAAAGTTAATTTTAAAGAGAAACACAAGGAAAAGATGGCAAGGTTTATACTGAGAAATGTAGTCAGACCCCTCCAGTCCTGGAAAGAGTATAAACGCATGAGTGCAGCCTTCTCTTTAGGCTAATGGGCTCTGCCGAGCAGGAGGGCATGTTTGCAGAGGCGGGGCACGGTGCTAATGCAGCTCTGCTGTCTCTGGGACCCACCTCGTTAAACACTGCCCTGTGTAGGCACATGCTAAATGCTCCTGGACAACAGCCATTACTGCTCTCACATGTGCCTCTGAACAGAGCTGAACTTTTGCATTTAACATGGCATTTTTGAAATCTGAACATAGCAAAGCAGCCAAATTACTCACAAAAGGTCAAAAGACAGGAAGACTGAAAACCTACTAATTTCTCCAGCATTAAAGCACAACTTAAGAAATTTCTATATACAGCATTTGTAGATTTTTTTTTCTCATTAGTTTTCAATAATGTACATACTGCTGTTACACAGTAAAGGTTACTACCTCCACACATTATTTGCCAAATATTAATTATTCTGTCTTTTAAATGTGGTTCTTACAGAAATTATTTATAACTTCTTCCTCCTGTGACACTGCAGAGCTGTACAAGTCATCAGTTTCAGCTGCATCTTTGTCAAGCTATTTTGATTGTACCCACAGATCTCAGGACTAAATGCTCCAAATAAAGGATTGGAAGCTTATTGGTTCTCACCTTTGACTCAATCTGAAGCCATGATGAGGATGACTTCCAAATTTCAACCCTTAACACAGACAACACCTTTTGTTAGACTGCCTTGTCATTCTCCCCATGACCTGTTAACCACTAACAATTGACAGAGCCCTGACAAACTCAGAGTGATGTTACAGATGCTGGGACAAGAACACCTTCAGGAAGTGCAATCTGGAAGATGCTGCGCTTCACTTCTGGGGGAATGATTACACTTTACAGAGTGCCTAACAGAGTCCTTGAGGCAGGAGCTAATGACCACTTCAATCTGAATGCTCTAATTAGGAGGTTATAAAGCCAAGGTCTTTCTTGCCCACCCTTTTCTGAGCCTCATCCCAGCAGTAAGAGCTAGATTTGAGATACAGAAGGCCATGACCTCACCCCTCCGAAGCCCACTTGCACTGATGGCTAGAAATATCTACAGCCAGGAAAGGAATCAACCTGCATCTTCTCCATGGGCACTCCGACAGCTTGGCCATCTCATCAAGTCCAGCCTGGAAACACTGTTCAGCATCCCTGGGAGTAGAAACTGCATCTCCACAATGTGCATGCCTGATGTGGCTCCCAGGAAAGGCAGGCAGGCAAGGCACAGCTCAGCCCTACCATTTCCAGCGGTTAGCAATGCACGTCCCTGTTCAGTCTGCTGGAGCACCGCGTGTCTTGCCCTTCATGCCCTTGGTGGAGCAGTTACATACTGTCACATATAACCTGCATACTGCACAGCCCCACTTCAGGGCCAGCCATCCTCACCTTCTGCTTTACACCACCTACACCACACTCCTGCTGCCTGGGACCCAAACACAGTACTGTAGCAGCCCACATTTGAACGTGCATCACCCTAACATGTCATTTTACAGTACAGAATTTCAACATAGAGCTTGCCTGACAGGTTGCCAGCCCTGCCTCTGTGTCCCAGGCACTCAGCCCCTTCCTCCCTCCACCCACACCTCTGAGGTGCACAGCCCTGCCTGCCAGCCACGTGACCAGTGCTCACAAGATTGGTGACATAATTTAGGTTCAAAGCAGATTATTTTTAACTCAGCCCCCCACTCACTGATCTAGTTTATGGCATATTCTTACAACAATTTTACCAACACAGTTCGTGGGGCAGGGAGCCACAGGCAGGCACAAGCAGAGAGGAAGAACAGCTGGAGTTGCAGGAAACAAGGTTACTGCAGAGGCCAAGAACTGTGGCTTCAGAGGTGGCCAAGTGCCACATCCTGTCCTTTCTCTCCCCAAGATACAGGATATTTTCTTCTAATTAACCAGTGACCGGAAATTAAATTTACAAATCTCTGCCTGTTTCTACTGAGTTCTTTAGCAAGTCAGCAATTCTCCTGAGTTAAAATAATACACTAATTCTAAGCAGTGAATCCTCAAGGTCCAGAAACTGCTTCTAAGAACTCTAAAGGAAGAAGCTAAGGTCATGCATTTTTAGGTTTAGTCAACAGCAATAAATTTACTCGTCAGAGGTCCATATTTCCACCAAAGTAGCATTTGGGATCCACAAACAGAAAAGGTTTCAAGTTCTAAAACCCACTGTTTTTAAGTAAAAATACCCAAGATCTTTGCTAGCAATAAGCTGGGTTGCAGATTTTCCTTATCTGCTGACATCTCTAGCTTTCTAATGTCAATCTCTCTCCTGCTTAAATGTTTAAACAGTTTTCCTCTTTACTGTTCACTCTACAGTTTCATTTTCTTCACACAACTCTTAACCCTTCTTGCTGATTCAGGGCTGCAGAGCGCAGTGTCCATGCAGCTCACAAACCGGATGGACATAAATACTGGGGATCACATCAGAGCTCCTGGCATCACCTGTAATTTAGCCATTTGATACATTTGACCAACCAAGCTAAAAGCAATGATTCAAAGAATTTGAGCTCCCCTGCACAACACTGCCACAGAAGAGCAGTTTGGATTCTGGCCATTCATCACTGTAAACCAAGCAGGAGACACCAATATCCCTGCTAGTTGGAGACATTAATCAGGTTACCTAACAGTCCAGCACTTAATAGCATCTTCCCATACTCCTTTAACACAGTAGCACCACACCAAGGAAGACAGTGGCTTGAACTGCCTACTTGACTTAGCCCCCGACTCCTAAATGAGCCACAACAAAAGCTGATGGCAAATAACACACCTGCTCACATCCCCGCTTGATTCTCCTCCATACCTGCAGTCCGGGTTCATGGTTACACCAAGCATTTGTCCATGCACACATTTTGAGAAGGAAAAAAGACTACAGCCATTTCATATTGTCAGAGCAGTGTTTGGGATCACATTAAGTGAGGCTAAATTCAGAACAACTTCTTAAATAGCTCATCCCTAACTTATGAGGCAATCCCTCTGCACAGCACATGAGCCAGGAGCACAGGTAGCTCTGCTGCTCTGCAGCTCTCAGGCAGCCCCTTGCCAAGGACAAGAGAAGCCAGAAGGCAGCACATCTGGCAGTTTTCCCAGGAAAAGAAATGCTGCTTCAGTGAAAGAAAGGCTCGGAATTGGTAGATAACAACAGGCCAGAGAATGGATAGTACTCAACCCTAATGTGGATCCACTGAAATAAGGTGTTGCATGCTAGTACTCAAAACTCAGAATTTCAGCCAAAATTTCTAATGTAGTGCTAATGATTTGAAAAAGCACAGATGTCCTTTGCTGTGTACCAGCCTGAGGACACTGTTTGCACAAGCAAAAGTTTAATCTCAAAAAATAAATATGGGCAAAGGGAAATATTCCTGTTTACCAATTGAAATATTATTTACATAACTACCACCTGCAGCCACCCCCCTCCATTCCCTCTGTGCACAGTGGATATGCCTTTAGTAGCTGTTGCCTTTATCTTGTTTCAAGTCAGATATGAATGATCTTTACTTAGTACTCCAAATCAGCCCTGAATATACCCTTTGATAGGACTGGTTTTTCCCAATTATATCCATTACTGTTAGTCATCTGTTTCTTTCACTTATTCTGGATCTTGTCATGTGCTCTTAACATAAATGGAGTTTTGCCATTGATTTCAGCAACAATAAAGTAGGAAAAAGCATTAGTCACAACACAGCATGGTCTGACAACTCCAAATCATAAGGCCCAACACAAATGTTCCTTGTATCCAATGTATTTCTCATTACAGTGGTGGACACAGAAGCTCAGGCTCTTCCTCCTCCCCTCCTTACAAGGAGCTCAGTGAAATGAGAAACTAAACCCTGCATAAGATCCATCACAAAAGTGCCAAAGGACTGTTCTGGAGGATATTGCAGATGAGGCATTCCCCATAAGAAAGCAGTGAGAACCACCTCTCCAGAGCACCAGTGTCAGGCACTGTGACAGCTTTCTGCCCTAGCTCTACTCTAACACACTCATTTACATTTCCATCCTCAAAAAGTAAATTCTAACTTTGAGATTTTCAAATGCCTAAAGTCAGAAAGTTCATATTTGCTGACTTCAGACCTCTTTTTTGATATTACAGCCAAAAGAGAGACTGGGCAAGGTAGACATTGATTAAACAGTATTTAGTAAGGTAGTGCTATATAATACATAAGTTCATACATTGCACAGTACTTTTGTGGGATTAACTGTTGTAAAAGGCATTGCCAAAAGCCAAGCCAGCTATGTAGTTACTACTCTAACTTCTAGAGCAGAATTCAGCAGCACAAGTCCTATGCAAATACTGAGGTGTATATTGTTCTGTTCCAATCAAAAAGGAGATGACTACATAATTTCAATAAATAACCATAGTTAGAACTTCTGGAGACATGAGTTCAACCCAGAAATTCTTTTCCTCCTTAAAGATTTAAGAGTAGATTTAAGAGTATTTCAGCATAAAAGACTTAACTATATATCTGCTCTGAACAGATATCAAGCATTTTGTGCGCCTATTTGAAAGAAGTCAGATTGAGACAGTAGTTGACAGAGTATCCAGTCCATTTTAAATGTCAAATATCAATGAAACCCTTCCCCAAAGTTTCATATTTGGTACATCAGCAGATGTTTATCCAGATATTGGTGTTGAAAAAACAGTTTCCTAGTTAAGGCAATTACTGATAAGTTCTGCAAAAATAACTCTGGTGTTGTCCCCCTGAATTACCTTGGTGGTTTCAGATATTCTTGGACTGAAAGGTGTTTTAATGACTGTTATTTACATTGCTTTCCATGTACTAATACATATGTCATGAATAAGACTAACAATATTTGCAAAATATGTACAGACTCTTATTCAACAATGCCAAGAAGAGTACAAAGAAGCCCTATTTCATTGAGTTTTAAAAACGAAGTTCAAGTGACTTCACACAAAAATATTATGGTACAAAAAAGCAGCAGAATCAATCACAAAGCAGATACATAGAATAAAGATTAAATCTAGGGACAAAATTGGGTTACTTGAAATGCTGCTATACTAAATACTAGATTTAGAAAATAAAAACACATAAAATTTGAAGTGTCCCTGCCCATGGCAGGGCAATCGGAACTAGATGATCTCAAGGTTCCTTCCAACCCAAATCATTCTATGATAATTATATATTGAACTTAACATTGCTTCTCATGCTTTTCAGTATGCAAAAGAATTGTGATGGTCAGTATATGTGTTATAAGCTATTTTAAAAATGCATTCCAGTTCGCTGTGTAGCCCAGTTCTGAAGCACATATAAGATTTGCTAGAGTGCACATAGACTAGATTACTGATGTGGTTTAATTCATGTTATTTACAAGTGGGAGAGCTTGACCATAAGTAGAAAACAAATTACACAAGTTTATTACACCCTCCCTCTCACTTACACCGATGAGTGATTGTAATGCGAGTTATAATCAGAGCATTTAAAGAGATGGACACACAACTGCGCTGCTGGTTCAGCATCCAGGAGCACAGCACACGCCCCACATACGGATGAGGGTACATCATGTGCAGACACAGCTGTTTGCAAGGTGCTGGCACAGCCCCACACAGGCCTCCCTCTCTCGAGGCCCATCTGGATATTTGACCGTGGCGCTGGTTTGGGCCCCGTCACCGCGCGCCTTCAGCGGGGCAGCGCCGCACAAACAAAGCACGGCACCTGAGCAGGTGGTGGCTGATTCCTGGAAGATGATGTGTTCCTGGAGCTGGCACCCAACCTGCATTAAAGATCACTTCGTTTCACAGAAATTTGGTCTTGCATTGTCCATTGGGCTGCCATAGATGTTTAGTACCTCACAGTTAGCTAGAAACAGCTTTATTCCACAGTTGTGTTCCATAATCTCACTTTTCCTTTCCTTATTTTCTTCTCAAACAATCCAAGCAACCTTAGCTATATTTAACACTGGGCCTGGGGAAAGTAAAGCTAGCTACTTTCAATCATGCAGATTCAAATCAATTTGGAAGAAGTACTACCCTTTTTGGAAAGTATTCATGCCAGAAATCCAGAAGAATCCGTAAGAATCTGGTAATTATAAGAATCTGAAAATTATCCACAGAATCCATAAGTTAGTCCTCCTCTAAGAAGGGAAATGATTAGGCAATATTTCAACTTGACTATCCACGGGAAAATTCTTGATTTAAAGATTTGCACATGAGCAGAATCAAGTTACATGACTTCTAAAAGGAGAGGAAACCACTAATATATTAATAAGATATATTAATATAGCTGATTGATAGGTATCTATACTCTTAAGCATTCACTATTCTAAAGATGTAACTTCAAGAACCTCGTACAGAAAAACTTTAGGGTAGTATCTCTGGAACAGACTCCAGAGAGCAGAGCTTTTTCTATGAAAATTGGCTAATCCCAAGAGCTTTATAAATTAGTTTTTAATTCATGTATTTTTAAAATGCATTCCAGTAACACATTTGATCCTCACTTTTGTACTAAAACAAAGTACCACATCTTAGGTTCACAGCCAGCACATTGGGAGTTTTCTAGAAAATAAGAGTAATGCTTTTCAGAGAAAAATTTCCAGGCAGCTAGTCTTGGATTTGGCATGGTTATTAATCTGATGAGCTTCATTCAGAAATATTCATCCTTCACTGAACTATGAAGGCCATTCATTTCTCATCTCCATCAAATAACCAGCTGATTTTGTTATATTACCTACTGAACATTTCTGCTTCCCATCAGAAGATCTAAACTTGCCATTGAAATTGAGGTACTCAGTAAAAATCAGACATATTGTCTAATAAGTCAGTGCATGGCCCATTTCAGCTGATGCCCTGCCTATCATTTCACACACTGAAATGCAAGGCATTTTGTGCTGAATAGATTTAAGAATATAATACACAATCAAATCTGAATCCTGATTCATGGCAATAATGGGAGCATCCTTTTTAGTCATTTCACTCAATAAATCTGCATATTAAAGACTCTTTTCAATATTTTAACAGTGAAAAAACCCAGGGTGAAGAGTCATGGCCCCTTAGGGTAGCACTTCAGAAAGCACATTCCAATACCCAAACCCAGCCCTCTCTGTTCACATGCCAAAAATCAGGCACGTGCAAGTCAAAAGGGGTATGGAGGGAAAAAGGACTGGGTTGCATCTGCCCTGTCTGAGGCTGACTTCCTGGTTTTCCTTCAGGGACTCCAGGAGGAGTATTTCCTCTGTTGTCTGAATAGATTTTTCTATCACCAGAGCCAGCCTGAGCTGGTACTGAGGTGACTGCCAAGGCCATCACTTAACTGGATGAGGCTGCGATCCATTACTGAAACAAATATTGCAAGTGAACTTGATAGATCAGCTGTTTAGCTTGTTGCTTCCACTTCCCAAGCAGCTGCAGCTCTTCCCAAACTCAGTGTATTGATTTTCTGACAACAAATGTCACTACAGTGAAATCATGGTGAAACAGCAGATAAGAAAGCAAGAGTGCCAGATCAGCAATACCAATCCCCACAACACCTTAGAAATAATAGGAGTGTTCAGAAAGCCAACTGCTTTTTTAAAAAAGAAAAAATATTCTTGGAAATACAAGGCAAAATCCTGATTTCCCTTTATGTGAAGGACCCTAGTTTCAGTGTATGAGGTCATACTAAATTCCTGCTAGGACCAGAAGTGTTCCTGTGACCCTAAGAGCTCCATATCAGGAAATTTGTAAACACTACCCTTGCTGCCTGGGCACAGATTGCTGTAAAACTCTATGTGAGAACAGCTGTGAAACAATTGCCTGCCAGAGATGTTGCTAGGATGTGGCAGAGTTCCAGGCTGGTGCAAGTGCTGGGGCACGTACTGCTCTGTACTTGGCTGCAGAGCAAAGCGTGCAACTTACAGGGGCATCCAGGGCAAGACGAGGTGTCAGTGACTGAGGCAAGCCAAACCCCAGAAACAAGGCAAGGCTAAAGCAAAATTCAACACACCTGGAAGCAATGATCAGGTATTTCAATTCCATTTTGGGGTGGGGGAGGATACACTTCAAAAACTGCTCAGCCTAACAGAAGGGAAGAAGAGTTGTTACAATGCAACACGCTCTATTAAAACAAGATGATAAAGCCATACAAAAAGTGTATTTGCACCGCTTTACCTAGCCTCTCCTGTAAATCCAAACTCTGTCATGCCATACCTCAAATCCCAGTCCTAGTTTTCAGAAATTCATTTTGAGTCTGCTGCCTGATAAGTTTGATTTTTACACCTAATGGCAAGAGCTTATCTCCATTCTCGTTCTTCAGATACCATGTCTTCAGTGGCCTGCTTATGCACCACTTGTTCCCTAAATGCTTTACATTAGCATAGAAATGCTTCCTCTAAATTACCTTAGTTCCTTTTTTTACTTAAGAAGGGTTTATGTGAAAATTAAATGTCTATGAGTTAAGACCACATTCTAATCCTAATGCAATAATACTTTTTACTGAGCATAGGTTTTTAAATTAATATGTTACATCAGTGAACTAAATTTACCCATGTCTAACCATGTCCTGATCCTCAAGCCACTGAACAACCTCTTGTAGCACTGGCCCTGCCCCTCAGTGTGTTCATCACACAAGCCAAGCCTGGATAGTTGGAATGCAAATATATGCGCAATTAACAACATTGCTGGAGCATTTTAAAAACCTTCTGAAAACACATTCTTAAGTGATTCACTGTATTTTTATGGCTTTTTTCTCACAGACATTGGCTCAGAAATCTTGCTTATTCTCAGGGGATTAGGAGAGAAACCAAGAGCTCTTGGACGCAGGCTCCCTTTCAGGCACAGAGCCCTGTAGGCTTCTCATGGCTGTTTTAAGTCCTGATTGGCCCAATCTGGGGTTGTCAGAAACCCCTAGAACTTTCCAGGAGCAATATGACCTGTTCCACCCATCCTCACCACAGCCTCTCACTGCAGAGAAGCTTCACTCAGAAAGAAATGTAACACACGAGCTCTGAGCTGCCTCTCCCAGGCCACACTACCACTAGAAGATTTCAGATTTTATGGCTAAGTACATGAACAATGAAGGGAAATAAATCTGCATCTGTGAGGTATCCAGTGGCCTGAAAAAAGAGAGTTCTGTACATACATAATGCCAATGTGTTGCATTTTTGTCACTACTACAGTCCAATAAATGCTAGAGATACATTGCTTTCACTGAAGTACCAGAAAGCTGTTAGAAACAGTAATAGCTTTGTATAATGAGGTATTTACTATTTGTGTTAGAATAACCATATGTCAAACAAACTTTTTAGACAATAACATGGTCTATTGTGCCAAACATGTTATCATCTCCTCACTGCCCCACTTGTTCATCAATTCCCAGACTACCGAGCACAGCCTTGTACCAAAGGATGCCAATATATTCTCTAATAGCCAGTGTGGGCACAGAAGTTTATTCACCATCTGGATATCATGGGATACTCCCCTTCTCCCTCCAAGCCCACCCATTTAACATGGAAGCAGAACGCCCATCACCAGCAGCCTGCAAAGTGAGCTCTTTACACATAAGCCAGAGAAGAAATAAGAAGAGGGGGCATCTTGATTTATCTTCAGTAACCTAATGCAGAAGAACTGCTGGGAACACTTGAGATAATTGTCTTAATTATAGAACAAAAGTACTAACTAAATAGTTATGAGGAATTTTTTTTAAAACACAAACCATTTCAAATGCATCATCCGCCTGTGCATTTAGCTACCCTTTCTCTAAAATTATGTTTAGATTTTTCATTTCTTCCATTTCACCTTCCCACAGGGATAAATTCAGCAGCTACCCAAAAGGCTGTTACATGTTGCCTCTATACCTAAGGCAAGAAAATCTGAAGCTTACACTTGAGAATAATTTATGTCTATTGTTTTAACCAGGAGGTACAGCGTATAGGGACACACATTCATGGTGCTCAGAGCAGTCAAAAGCACTTCAGCTGTAAGCCCATACACATGCATTTTCTCAGCATCTCCTATACAGAGACTAGTGAAAATGAGGAACCATTATGAGATGATGTACCAAGATCTGAAGCCTGCAGTGAGGAAAAGTCCAGTGATTTCTCGATATGATTTAAGGAATCTGTCTAAGTAAAGTCTACAGGCTGTGCCACAGTCAAAGCCAGCAATTGTGAAATGTTAAACTTTAAAATAATTCTTCATTCAGATAGAAGTGACAAAGATAAATAGCTGGCTACCACTCAGAGCAAAGCACTTTCCCAAATTATTCATTATGAAAGGACTAATTAAGCAACAGGGAGCCTAATCACCATTCTGAATGAGACAGGAGCAAGACAAAAGTTCACCTGTGCAGGAGGCATGAGGGGTCAGGGCAGCCATGCCCATTTCAGAAAGACTAAGAGAAACAGACACACTCTGTAATTCATCTGTGACTGCAGGCGTGGGATGGGACCAGTAGATACACTAAAGGACTCCACATTGAACCCCAACAAGACATAAAAATGGCAAGGAAATGCATACAAATTTTTCTGTCAGTACATGTGTGCAAGATCAACTCCGAAGCCTCTCCTTCCATGT
This sequence comes from Aleadryas rufinucha, assembly GCA_013397815.1. NCBI lineage: Eukaryota > Metazoa > Chordata > Aves > Passeriformes > Aleadryas > Aleadryas rufinucha. The sequence continues at coordinate 1,684,150 of VZTH01010337.1, forward strand.
AGGAGATTTGCCTGAGCATTGCATGTCCCTGGAGAGGCAGACATAGGCAGGTGTGCTCAGGTGTCCAGAGCCCAGCAGGAGATGGTGCCCGTGGGGACCAGCAGCACACAGCCCACAGTGGTGTGCCAGCATTCCACGGCACAGACAGGAGCCAAATGCCCTTAGAGCAGCAGAGGGCCCCCAGAGCCTGAACCCAACAGCCCAGACAAACAACAAATTCACTTATAACACCTCCCCAGATGAGTTTGCTTCAGGCTTCAGCCTCTCTGGCTCCCAGCCCAAAACAACCCTCCCAGAGCCCTGTTGTCACCAACAACAGGCTGCTGGTGCCCATCTCCAGCACAGCTCAGCAGACACAGCTCCCGAATCAGCTCCACCCTCACAGCCAAGGCTGGCTGAAGGGGTGCCCCGGTGCCACAGCCACCCCACCCTCACAGCGCAGCCGCCCTGCCATGCTCACCTCCATCAGTCCCCAGGCGCCTCGCGGGCCACAGCTCCTGCACGGTGCACAGCCACCTGCATCGCTCTTGGGTGATACTCCTGGCTCCAGCACACTCGAGAGCCCCCTTAGTTCCAGCTGGAGCTCTTCCATGTGTTCCATCAACTCTTACACTGAAATGTTCCTGAGCACGGCAGCCCCACCATCTCTCCCTGTTGGATAACATACCGATTTTCCCACAGTTTCGGTGACATCCCCACAATTCAGGGCACAGCAAGGCATCAGCACTGGAAAGGGCTTTAGCTCGGGCACCTTCCAGCAGGCTCACAGCAGTCCTAGGGGACCATAGGCACTGAGCGCCTGCAGCAGCCCTTCCCATCAAAGATGCTTCTGGCAAAGCCACACCACCCTCAAGAGCAGCTCCCCTCCTGCATTTACCCTCTCTGGAGCCCACACCCCCGCAGGAAAGCTCCTTCAGCTGCCCCTGTGAGACTGATGGCACACGGCAGCCTCGTGGCCTGGCAGGGCACAGGCAAAAATAACAAGTCACAGAGCAGACTTCAGCTTCCATCTCGTTTTGCCAAGAAACTGTTACCCGTCGGTGAGGGGACAAGGTTGAACAACACGGCCCCCTAACGACTTTCAGGTGTCCCTTTTCTATATCAGGTTCATTAACATTCCTCATTAACACCTGCGGGGCACCGCCTCCTGAAAGGCAGCAGCTGCCTCTCTGGTGTGGCATCAGATACAACATTTCTTATTTAAAGCAAAATAAAAGGAGGGGAGCTTAGGTGTGTATAAGTTGTGTCCTGGGATGAGGGTTCCTGGGTTAAAATAACTCAGCAGGTATTCTCTGGGCAGTAGCCACAACACTGCACTTTCATACTATATGTTTTTACCTCTGCTTAGCACGAAAGAACGTGTAATTAGGGACTAGATGTTAAACTCCTACAAAATCAAAGTGGTCAGCACGGGTTGCTGTGTGCTTATTCTCGTAGAGAAGCAGAGAAGCACAAAGAATTGTTTTCCACCACTTACTCTTTACCACTGTACCTCTTTGGATCAGGTGTCCTTTACCATTGACAGCTCTGGCAGTTTGTGGTGGAGCTACAGACAGTGAAGCAGGTGAACAGCACATGACCCCAAGGAGGTCAGCAGGCTTCACCCCTGAGCTCTGCTCTGGCAGTCAGACCTTTCTCACTGCTTCATGAGGTGAAAGACCCCTGATGTCTCCAACCACCCCCGTATGGCACTGGCAGGGTCTGATGTAGCCATCACATCAGAGAACCATTTAGGTTCTAAAGACCTTTATGATATCAAGTCCAACCATTAACCCAGCCCTAAGCCATGTCCCTAAGCACCACACTCACCTGTCTTTTCAATACCTCCGGAGTTGGAGACTTGACCACTTCCCTGAGCAGCCTGTTCCACTGCTTGACAAGCCTTTCAAAGTGATGATTTTTTTGCAAATATCCAACCTAAACCTCCATTGATGCAACTTGAGTACATATCCTCATTTCCTATCTCTTGTTACTTGGGAAAAGAGAGGTCGAGCAGATAGAAGGGTGTTCTGAAGAACAGAACAGGTCACCACTCGACCAACTAAGTTCATACACCTAAAAACACCAGCTGACTGAGTGTGCAAGGTGTCTGATTTTAGTAAATTGACCAAGTAATTGAGATCTGAAGGGCTGATCCCAGAGCAGTACAGCAAACATACATAGGAACCACCAGTGGCAAATAAGCAAATAATGAAAGCTGCCAAAAGTGATTCTGGAAGTTACATAAACACTAAATATGTCACTTTTCCATTTTATGTCTCCCTTGATAAACTGTTATGAGACATGCACATGGCTTGGAACAGATAATTGTTGATAACCCTGACTGGTGGGAGAAGGAACCATCTGGCAGATGGAAAACAAGAAGGTGCCAAGAATTTAGCAGACTAGGGGGCCTGTGAATTTATGCATAGAGGTCTGCAGAGAGGAATATTTAGACAAAAGTTCAGCAACTCTCTTTCTATCTATACACAAAACAAACTGGAACATCAAAACTATCCAAATAATTATGAAAAATATTCCTGTTTGAAATTCATCTTGAAATTGTGAGGAAAAATCAGTGAATCTAAAACTGTGAACTTAGAAGTGAGGAATTCTTTCTGCATGTCATGATTAATCACAAATGGTTACAGCACATAGCATCACCACATTTCATCTTCTGTCCTTCAGGTTTCTGTCCTCACTGCTTTTAACATGCAAATGCCTGTATTCATCCTCTCCTGACCTTGCTGCGTGGTATCATTTGTTTCTTTCAATTTTCCTTAACAGTATTTCTTTCTTCCTACAGCAGAGAAAGAGCAACTTCTGATAAGCTCCACTTTGTATTCCTTTCCTTTCTTCTAAGTGAATTTCTTTTGCCTCTGCTCTCCTCTTTATCCCTCCTGGGTAGAAAAGGGATCTTGCCGGATGCAGCGTTCTAATTGTGAATCCACATTTTTCCACTGAGATCACTACTCATTAGCCACTTCGCTGCTGACTCTTTGCAACAGCTGAGCTGCAGCCAACACCTCTTGCAGTTAAAGGAAAGTGAGGATATGACCTATGTCAGTAGTCACAGGCAAACCACAAAATTGATAAGTTCATGTAACATATTTAGTGATTTTGGTTTTGCTGAAGCATCATGGATCACCATGAGGGCCACACAACACTGAGGTTGCTCAGGGAGTTTGTGCAGTCTCTGTCCTTGCAGGATTACAAGGCCCACCAAGATAAAACCTGGAGCAACCCAGTTTGATCTCATAAATTGATCCTGCTTCGAGTAAGAGGTTGGACCAGAAACCCCCACAGGCCCCCTCCAATACAAATTTATGAGGCCATGATTTCCAGACGCACCCTGAAATATAACTCCCACTAACTCCTGCATAATATTCCTATTCCAATGAAAATGGCACATGCAGATATTCTTTAAAATCCCACTTAAAGCTTACCAGAGTCTTCAGATTTTTTAATATTGTATCTGTAGAGCCCCTTCCAGTTAGCAACTTCCACTTCAGCTGATGCTGTTACAAAGGTTGCTCAGCAGATCCTTCCCCTCTCAGGTTGCTTTGCTAATGATTTTTCATTTGGGGAGTTCCTGCAACCACATTTTCATCTTGTTTTTCAGCATGAATGTCCTATTTCCATTCAAATCCCATCAGAATAATGACATTATATCCAGACAGAAGTTTGCAGTACCTCATACTAAAAGACCTGCAGGCTGTGCTGGCGACTCATCAATTTTTCTGAGAGGAACAAAGAGATGGTAACCCACCACTCGACCTCAATTCCCTTCCCATCACACTGTTTATAACAAGCATATTCCTATCTCAGGCACTCCAGTAGACACCAGAGAGCTCACCCAGATCAGTTGGTGCAAATAGGTCTCTCACATATAGAATTTTCTTCTGTGAAGAAATATGCCATATATTTTTACACTCATTTTACAGCTTTGTGTTTCACTGCAGAAGCAGATGATTCTTTAATTCCAGTTCTCCCATTTGCAAGGCCATTAATATTATGAATTTTTTCATCACTTTCATGGTGGTGACGTGTGTGAGGAATGCCAGCTCTTCGTGGATCAAGGGAAAACAGGACACCTTACATTTTGCACCCATTCTCACTGAATTTGCATTGACCCAGACACTGCACAGCCAATAATGCAGGCCCATTCTGGTGTTCCTTTCATGATCTCATGATGCAGGGAGCCCCAAGATGCAAATTAAAATAAATACAAGGAAATTTTCCAACTTGCAAATATAAAGGAGTCTGTATTGTACCAGTTGTATCCATTTTCTTTGCAGAAATGATAACTTACAAGAAGACTCATGGATGTCACAACAGCCAAGAGCTGTTATTTAGACACATTAACAGAACTCATTTGTTGCCAGGGAATCCAAATAAACCAGAAAAACCTTATTTTTTACTTTAAATGTATGCAATACGAGTATTGCTGAAATGTTATTCCATATATTTTTTTTTTATAAAACATGCACATTTTTGTAAGATCTTGCTCAGGATCTCTGATACAAAATGCAAACCCTATCTACTGACTGCCAGGATAACTAGCAGAAAGCACTGACACTTGAAGACAGATACATCAGTGGCAAACAGTCTCACACTCACTTAGAACCCCCAAATTAAATCTGCTTACCTTAGTCATACGCATAATTCCAGCAGAGTAATATTTATACAACACCCTTAATTGAAATGGCAGTAGAATAAGAACATTTTTGATCCATGCGATGGAGTAACATAACACAGGCAGCATTTGCCCCATGTTCAGTCTGTTCATATAAAGCAGCCCCACACAACTGGACACAGCTGGCATTCACCACTCCAAAGGGACCTGTGCCTGCATTTATGGGATGCACAGGAGCAAAGCTGGAACACCAACTCTCAGACCACCCCTTGCAGTGCAAGGGCTCATGTTAAGGACCTTTCATTTTCAACACACCACTAGCAATTAGAAATGAAGGGGGAAATAATCTCACTACTCTTCTCATGGCCTACAGCATGAAAAGCACTTGTTTCAGGATTGCTTATAACCACCAGTATTCCACTTCTAAAGATGCAAGTTCTAATCATAATGGAAATACAAGGTATGTGGGTTTAAATTATGCTCCTCTTTCAGTCATGGTATGAAGTTTAATGCCTGACAAAATTACAAAGTGATTGGAAAAACAAGGGACTTCCTCCTTTTGTTAAGAAAGAATGAACAATACTTGATCTAACTTTTTTTTCACTGTTAGCTCAGGTTAGCAGCAGCAACTTGCAGACTTTTACACATCTTGTGGTTTAGTTGATTCAGTGGAAGACAGAGGGTTTTCCTGTTTGCATGCACTGAACGATGATTGCAATTTACCATACTTGCACAATGTTCTGGCTTTGTTCACAGCAGAAAGCAACACGTATTTGTCCATTGGCCTTTCTCTTCCATCAAACCAGTGTGCCAAGTCTTCAGAACCGTCTCCCTTCCCACGCAACTGAGTGCATTCTGCACCTTGTTTATGCTATTGATCCTTCACCAATACAGGCATTAGCTTCAGCTGAAGAGGCACGCTGTAATTATTAAATCGGAAAGCAAACCCAGGACTGTTGTCAAGCTTAAAAGTCAAATTTATTCTGACCACAGCTAGCTGTCCCTCCTCACAAAAGGAAAACTTCTTTTGTAATCATGTCCTTCATCTTTCTCACATCCTATTTTTTCCTGTAATTTTCCATGTTTAAAACTTTTTTCAACTCTGTTTGTCTTGTTAAAGTTCCTCTATTTCCTGAATATAAAAAAGGGCTAAAAACGGTCTTTTAACTGCCAGTTGTTCATATATATATTTAATAGAGCAGCTTTAAACACAGGGTTTAGCCCACAAGCATTTCACACAAGCAAGGTCCCATTCGCTTCTCCTGAAGCTTTACCTGAACAAACACGCAGTCCTTTATTTTCACAAAATGAACATTGCATTGTTTCTTCTGTTCACCAAAACACACCAGGGTACAACTGTACAGCATGTTGGGTGATTTCTTGCTGCAATGTAGTAGGTGGAGCTCAAATAATGGACCAGATTCAGATGCTGTAACTCTACTGGCAGTGTTTGTATCAGGAAAGTGAAGCAGATGCTTGCAATGCACCACTATCAGAAGAGCAGCGAGTGCCCTCTCAGAATGACAGGATGAGCTTTTTAATATAATTAGGAGCCAAAGGACATTTTTGGAAGCTAAGTCAATTGGGCTCATCTGTTTCACGCTCCCAGAGGCAATCAATTCCTGTTCACTTTACTCATCCTGAAAACTTTCCCAGAAAAGACCAAGTAATTCTGCACACAGAAACGACCATGCTTCAGCTCCCAAAATCAGAAGAGCTTTTGCTGTAACATGCTGCCATGAAAACCCCCCATCTAGAGACCTGAGCGAAGTTCCATGCGGATGCCAGCGGGAGCCGAGGCGGTGGCAGGGTCCCGGCCCGGGGGGAGCTGGGCTGGCGCTCCCGAGGCAGCTCCAGAGGGCTCCCGGCTCCCAGCGCCCGCCCTGCCCACGGCAGCGCCGGGGGAGCACAGACAGGGCAGCGCAGGGGGAGCACAGACAGGGCAGTGCAGGGGGAGCACAGACAGGGCAGTGCAGGGGGAGCACAGACAGGGCAGCGCAGGGGGAGCACAGACAGGGCAGTGCAGGGGGAGCACAGACAGGGCAGTGCAGGGGCAGCAGGCAGCTCCAGAACGCAGGCAGGGATAAAACGCGAGCGCCGTGCTCTACAAGCAGGTCAGATTTTCAAGCACTGCCCCAGGACACACCAAGGGAAGAAAATAAAAAACCCCACCGGGTACAGCCCAAAGCCAAACATGCGAAATTCTCCCAGCACTGCACTGAACATGCACAGTGGTAACACAAAACACCTCGTTCCACAACACCAGTACCTTAATCTGTATTTTAAATACCAAATTAACTATCCCTCCTGTTTCTAGCACTGCTCTCTGGAATCTGGGAATACATCCTAACAGGCCAATTAAAAGATCTCCCATTGCTAGATTTTATGTTATTTCACTGATGGTGAAAATGAGCTGAGGGAACCAACATGTAATGCAGTCATTCAGCAAGTGTATAGGCAACCTTATGCAATAATCTTTTAACTAGTTTATTAAATGTGTTTCCTTTTCAGAATAAATTCAACATCTAATGCCAAAATTTCATCAAGAACTCAAAAAGCTTAGTAGCCAGTTACCAGCTGTTTAACTTAAGAGTTACAAGAAATAGACATACTACACATCACTAAAATTTTCACACATACACCCACACATACACACTTATTGGCATCCTGTTTATATTAATTTATTTTCACAAATCAATTTCCTTTTTCCTAATCATACTCTTCACATTTTCTGAAGGCACAACACCCAAATAGGCAATGTAAAATGTACTTCCTGTAGAAAAGTCTGTAGTCTCCTAAGAGAACAGTTTGGCAAAACCACATTTGTTTAAAAACTCAAGTTCCAAAATGAGCCTTCAAAGAGCAGCAGAGAACACCAAGATTAAAAACTACTTAGGGTGTCTGCACTTTTCATGTGCAACACACCACTTAACCTTTAATAAATCAGGACTTTTTCCAAGAAATTACAAAAGCAGAAGTAGTAAAATCTCTTTTTTTTTTTTTTTTTTTAATCATGAAGTTTTAAGGATGGGACAGACTCTAGGCAGAGCTCCCAGAAAGAGCCAGACCACCATCTGGCTCCATCACAGAGCAATGACAATTCACAGGCAATGAGTCTCCAACCAGCGCTCTGAAATCAAACGCTGGGCTGGCTCCACAAAAGCTCTATTACAGCCATGAACACACAGCTGTACATTTCCTCCCTCTTCCTACATAAATATACCCTCAGAAACAAAGGGAAAAAATAAATCATTTAATGCATTTTTCTATGCTTCCCTGCTATGCCTGTAACCAATCAGTGTCAAGAAATATCTTACATATCTTATGTTTTGTTAGCACTACAGAATATATATAATATATATAATTTTATTTTTGTTTTCACACATGCTAATGTTTCCAGTATTATAAATGTCTTTTTAAATCCTGCATTTCTTGTCACGCTGTAGATCCACTTCTATTTGACAGCAACTCCTGGACATACATGTCAAGACAAAAATAAATACTGCTGCGATGGCAAACGTTTTAAAACTCTTAGGACACCAATACAGTGGCACTTGAAAGACTTTTTAAATACAACAGAAAAGACAATAGTTAAATAGAAACCTGCTTTGACACAGCCATAAAACCTGCACTACACTTGTGAGATCTGTATTTGTTTCTGCGAGAGCAGCTCCTGATCTTTGAACACGTCAAACGTTGCACTCCAGCCCTCCACCCCTCCACCCATACCCTTTAAGAAGTCCATGTTGTTATTTTAAGCAAGCATCCCCTCCAGCTGTACATAAGCACTGTATTTCCCAAACAATTGAGGTAATTATAAAAATGAATATCATTTATTATTTTCTTTTATTACTATCATGTCTGAACATTTGCTTTCATACAAAAGTCTGATTTTCAGCATTATGTTTTCCAAGGGCATCCCCTCCGCACCAAGGGAGATAAAGATGTGTTAGGAATTGTGCAAGAGTTTTTGTTACCATCTTCAAACCCACAAGAACTTCATGAACACGATTTTGGTACAGGATAACTGCCTGGCGTTTTAAGGAAGGAGGAAGGGGCTTTACACATATTTCCAGTTCCACTTGATTTTTTTTTTTTTAATCGCATCTAACCCAATGCAAGGGGCAGGTAATAAAAAAAATGAAAGAAAAAAAAAAAAGGAAAAATAAATCATCACATTACTGTATGTTACCCTTCAGCAGTCTTTGGAGGAAATCGGAAACCAGGCTGCTTTTCCCGGCTCCCTCCCTCACTCAAGGCAGCCGGAGCGCTCCTCTGCCCGGGGCTCAGCCACCCCCGGGCGCCGCTGCCCCGTCACAGCCGCGGCTTCCTGAGCAATGTTCTGCTGAGGTCCTTCACCTCCTCGGGGCTGCCGACCCGCTCGTAGCCCAGCAGGGCCATGGGCTGGTGGCAGTACTCCTCGACCTGCTTGATCTGCTGGTAGCTGAGCGCAGTCCTCCAGGCACTCAGCGCCTGGGTGGCGTTCCTGGCCGACACCACGAACGGCTTGGAGGAGTAGCCGGGGCCACTGGTCATGTTGAGGGCGAACTTCTCCATCTCCGGGCTGACTGCCAGGTTCACAAAGCCGTACACCTGCCGCAGGGTCTTGATGGGCTCGACCACCAGGTCCTCGTAGCGCACGGCCATGTAGTTGCCCTGGAGCCAGTCAGGGGGGTGCAGAGCAGTCTGCAGGGTCTTGGCCATGCTGCTGCAGATGACCTCCATGGCGCCCAGGGCATGGTAGTCCGAGCCGCCCCCCGCCTCCTTCTTCCCGCCCAGCTTGTGGCCAGCATCAAGGAAGGGCATGCGGTGGATGTGGGGGTCCCGGCTCCTCACCACCTGCAGGCTCTCCCGGATGAGGCCGTGCCGGGACTTGATGCGGGAGCTGGCGACGGCCCGGGGGTCCCGCACCAGATGTATGACTTTGAGGTCCAGGGTCGGGTCCCGCATCAGCGGGGCGAGGACGGCCAGGTCAAAGACACGTACGCCCTTGATGACCAGCGTGTGGTACTTGTGGCATTCCTCTTGGAAGCGGCTGAGGCGCTGCGGGGGACACTTTTTGCACACCCGGTCGTCCACCATGCCCACCACCTCCTTGCGATAGGCCGGGCAGAGGGGCGAGGAGCAGATGACCTTGTTGGTGGCCGCCCCGAAGATGCCGAGCGTGGTGAGATTCTTGCCGGCGCCCGCCGTGCTGTAGAGCTGGAAGACGGAGAGGTCGCATCGGTACAGGGAGCTCAGCATGTCGCGGGCCGCCCCTTGCAGCGAGACGGCGTCACCGGGGTACAGCTTCTGCCAGACGTGCCACACCGGCTCGTAGAGGAAAAAGACCTCGGGGTTCTGGTTGAAGAGCTCCCCGAAGAAGGACGAGCCCGAGCGCCA